>JAOXYM010000008.1:6906844-6928159 GCA_028567055.1 Leptatherina wallacei | reverse complement strand
GGTGCAGAGGGTGAACAGGAATCTGGGAATGTGGCTGGTCGCAAAAGAAGATGGGGCTCCAGTACAGCTGTCACTGCAAAGAAACCTTCCATCAGCATCACCACTGATTCGCTGAAGGTAATGGCAGCAGACTAAGGTGTACAACACATTAGCCTCTTTTCTACTGCAGGAAATTCTTTTAATTTGCCTGGGATTTTAAAAAACCATGGCGCATTTCCACAAAAATTACCCAGGTAAAAAACTTTTCTTCACCCCCAAACTGTCCCTGAAGGAACCACCTTGTAGACCTTTCAGATTCCCTCGAATTCTTGAGGGACGGGGCTGGACTGAAGGAAAAACTTGCAGCATTACGGACCTCCACATATAAGCTGGTGTGCAGCTGGTTTATTTTATTTCAACAAATTTAACTCGGACTTTTTTTGATTATTGGAATAATGGAGCAATGAGAAGTGGACGGAGGAAAAGGTCCAGACTATTGAGCGCATTTGCTGAAGTTGACATTCAGCGTGACTTCAAGTCATCAAGTCAAAACGACTGCCTAGGCTTCAGACAGCCAATGAGCTGTTGGGAGTGAATGTAAGGCACAGACAGAAATAAACTTTGGGAAAAGCTAAGAAACTGAAACAAGATTAGAGAAGCCGAAGGACCGCAAAAGCTGAAGCAGGTCTGACCATCATTCTAACATGTGGTATCGGGTATAGCAGTGGTTCCCAACCTGGGGTCCGGGTCCCCGAGGCTTTGAACATTCAGAACCATGGTGATAAATGTCCACACATTTTCCCAATTTTAAGAGAAAAGGTAAGGCTATATGTTTATTTAACTATGAGTCCTGTCCTTTGATAAAGCCAGCCAGAGTACAGTATTTATGGTGAGAATCTCACTTTTGAAAGCATAAAACCAGGCATGAGCATGGTTTCAGCACTGGGTGGGGCAGGGGATCCATGGCTTTTTAGTATTTGCATGAAGGAAGTCCTCAAGGAATATAAGTTGGGAACCGCTGAACTATAGAATACATTTTCTGGAACTTTGCGGTGGAAATGTAAATCATGTAGATTACCAGGAATTATTTTACCATGGTAAATAAATTCTGGGCAATAAAAATTCCTGGAAATGGCAGTGGAAAACCTTCTGTTGAGGTTGCTAGTAGTCCCACTGTGAATACTGATAATTCAGCATAACTCTTTTTTTTTTTTTTTTACTACAGTCTCTGATTCCTGACATCAGGCCATGTTTAGGCCAAGAGGCTGTAGTGGACCTACATCCTGAGGAAACTGCCCTCTCTGACACAGAAAACGAAGACCAGGAGCATGCTGACCAGGACCTTCAGATCCGACGCACTGTCACACAGGTTGGTTTGCAGCTCTTCATCCTTTGGAATCCTCAATGAGGAGCTAGTCTTTACACTTAAGGCCCATTTATGATCCCTTTCATACGTAAATAGGGACGTCCGTTTCATACGTCCTCATTGCATGGCTGTCCTCATATTTCCATGCGTCTTTTGTGTTGCTATGGTCGACCACCACTAGGGGGCAGTACTGAGTTCATAGTTAACCCCACAATTCTACGTCGGTTTCAGACGCTTTTGGCGGCGGTAATTCGCCGCTGTTAAGTCGTTTCTAACCACCCAACACGCCCTGAACACTCGCATAGCCTTATTTCAAAAGCTTGTGTAATTTCTACAGTTTTGTCCTCCTCTTCATTCTTCTTCTATAGTTTTTCCCTTCCCATTATTCTTTTCTTCTTCCCTGAGTTGTTTCTGCTCAACACTGCCACCACGGTTTCCGATGGTATTACTCCATCTTCTGTGTCGAGTGACGGATGTGCAAGGAGCCTGAAAACGCACCAAATACACGCGTAATCGAGGCAGGAGACGGATAGAACTGTACATGCGTCTGCGTATCCGTCATCTGCATCAAGCATAAATGGGCCTTTCTCACGTGTTTTTCCTCCGTTGTTGATTTTGTCTTGATATTTCTCAATGTCTAAGGTGGTACATCCAGAAAGCCAAGAAAATGGGCAGAAAGAGGCAAAGAGGAGCAGGTGTGAGGAGTTGGAGGAAGAGGATATTGGAGATGACCAAACAAGAATAAAGTCACATGAAGAGCAAATGGATATGTCCATCCCTGGCGCACTGGAAACCCAGTCCCCAACACATACCAGCCATGATGCAGAAATCAACGCTGGTAAATTATCCAACATATCATGGCGTGTATTCAGCATTTTGCCTATCAAAATGATATTTCCTGACATGTTACATCGACATTAAGGCAACTTTTACAAGTTTTTGTGACAAAGTAACATGATAGCGAAATGGTCTCATTACCGCTACTGAAAGAAAAAAAAAACTTAAGGAAAGTTAATAAGATTATGAATGGTTGAATGAACACTTTAATTTTATTGTGACTTTCACTAATTTAACATAATGAATATTTAGGAAATTTAAGAACCATCGATATTAATTATTGTGTTGACTTTTCTTCATTCTAGTGACACCAAGCGACACCCTCATCCGTCGCTCCATCAGTCAGCAGAAAATGGGAGTTTCCATCACAATCGATGACCCTGTTCGCACGGCCCGGCAGCCCTCGCCACCTCGAGGGAAAGTCTCAAATATTGTTCATGTCTGCAACCTGGTGAGATAAAACAATCCTCACTGGCATCAAACCTTATAATACAGTTATTTTTATTGACTGTAACTGTGCATAAAGATTCAAACAAATGTTTAGCTCATAATTTTACTTGGTGTTTATGGAGGTTGAACTCCTGAGCAAATCTCCGAACCCCCAACTGCACCCTGGGCAGAGTAAAATAGCAGCCCACTGCTCCCAGTGCAACTGATTAAGTGTGTAAACAATCTTCCACCAGAACTAGTGTCTTAAATGGTAAACAAAGTAATTGGGTTAGAACTTCAGATGCCAGACATTGAACAAATTGACTTCAGTCAATCATCAGTGAGAAGAATAAAACTGGAATCGGTTACCCCCCAAAGTCAAGAAACTGACTTTCTGGTTTTTAAAACACAAAGAAATGGCTGAAGCTGAAAGAAGCCTGTTGACTGTAGTAATCTTAGAACACACTTAAACATGCATGTACAGACTTGTACACATGCAAGCACATACACACAGACATGCTCCTCAAACTTTCAGTATTATTTCATTTCATTTCTCTCTCTCCATCTTTATTCTTGTGTTGCTTCCTGCTTTGGACATCTTGCATTTTATTGTAAACACTGATCTTGTTGTATTTGGGTTTTATTTTTTCATGGTTGTACTATTTGCAATTCAATACTGTTTTAATTGTCTGTTTTTCAATCTGTAAGTCTAACCAGGGACAGTAGCAAATTAACCTTGGCTAGAAATCTTTTGCACAAATTTCCCTTTAAATAATTTAATAACGAAATGTTTAATACATTTGTCCCTGTTTAGATAAACATGTAAATAAATAAACTAAAAGTAGAGAAAAAAATTACCAATCGGGATTAACTAAGTATGAATTGTTTTTTGTTATATATCTTTGAAAGGACCCAGTTTCTTTTTACTTTTTAGGCAATCTAAAATGAAAGCATAAAGTTGTTTTTCTTGTTATTGTTTGGTTTTATTTTTCCCATCCCTTTGCTCCATTAGATCGATATGGTCAGATGTCTCAATTCTGATTATAGTTTTAGTGTAAAGCTGTTACTTAAACACTGTGTGATACCTTTTCAGGTGAGGCCATTCACACTTGGGCAGCTTAAGGAGCTGCTCGGCAGAACCGGCACTTTGGTGGAGGAGGGCTTCTGGATCGATAAAATCAAATCCCATTGCTACGTCACTGTAAGTTATAACAAACATTTATCATTTTCAGGACTAAAAGTCACCTGGATAGCTTTCCGAGTTCCCTCACTTTCTTTCTTTTTGTTTGTAGTACTCTAGTATAGAGGAGGCGGTCGCTACACGGGCAGCTCTTCATGGAGTTAAATGGCCTCAGAGCAACCCAAAAGTCCTCATTGTTGACTTCTGCCAGCAAGATGAGGTAAGATTTTATCAGTCTGTTTCCTTTGTTACACCGGCAATGCTTAGCCATCTATCCACGTATAATATGTCTGTTCTCCGTAGGTGGACTTTCATAAAGGCTTGGGTGCAGCCAACAGACCCGGAGGAGATGAACAGGGCCCCGGTTCTGGGCGTGGGCGAACATTGGGCCTGCCCTCTCTTTTCCCTGACCGAGACCAGTGGGCCGAACGCGAGCGCGAGATGGAGCGCAGAGAACGGTCCCGAGCAGAGCGGGAGTGGGATCGCGACAAGGTCAAAGAGTTTGGGAAACCCGGAGAGGAAAAGGAAGGAGGCCCTCGAAGGTCGCTCTCCAGAGAGAGACGGCGGAAGGAGAGAGGAAAGAGCAAGGAGAAGAAGATGGAGAAGAGTAAGACATGGAGATATAGTATTTGCTGCATGTTCTATAACAGATCTTTTAGTTAAATATTCTGTTTTTTCTGGTGAAACAGCTGAGGATCCCCCTGCAAAGCTGCTTGATGACTTGTTTCGCAAAACTAAAGCGGCTCCGTGCATTTACTGGCTTCCACTTACAGACGAACAGGTGAGACGCACATCATTTTGCACTGTTAGCAGCAGAACATGTGCACCTTGGTTTGGATATGTAATTCAAATGCTTGTCCTTGTTTTAGTTTGTCCAGCGGGAAGCTGCCAGAGCAGAACGGATGAAGGAGCGTGAGAAACGAAGGAAAGAGCTGGAAGAGGAGGAGGAGAAAAAAAGGGAGGAGGAGCGTAAGGAGAGGATGAAAGCTACAGGTGCCACAACAGGAGACCGGAGTGAGGGCGACAAGGACCGAGACAAAGAGAGGGACAGAGACCGAGGAAGAGACAGGGACAGAGACAGAGAGCGAAACAGGGAGAGGGAGAATGACAAACGCAGGGATGGCTACCGTAGACCAGGGGGCGGCGGGATGGGCTCAGGCCGACGTTCACGCAGCCGCAGCGAACCAAGAGACAGGAAGCGCTGACGGGACTGTCCTGGAGACCACCCTCCTCCATTTGCCTTTCACTACATGTACTTTGTTTCAACTAAGACCCAACAGAGGACCAACTGATGTCGTCTCCATCTCTCAAATAGTCACTTTTTTAAAGCACATCTACACCAACGCAGTCATGCTTGAGGGGACCATAATTTTTGCAGTGTTGTTTCTCAGAGTGCTGTACGTCTCGCTCCTGTCCAAGTTTGATATATTTTTCTTTATACATTTGGTTATTTTCGGTCCCCTTCTTCAGTTTTTTTGTCTGGACTGCCAAGCAGTTTGGCACCGTGGACTCTTGATTATTTACCCCAACGTTTCCCCATCTGCTCTGAAGTGTAGATGCCAATTATGATTTGCAATCATTTGACGCCTCTGTTGTAAACACTCTGCAGTTTGGTGAGGAATCCTTTTGTTGCTGCATGTAGTACAAGGCTGCTCCTGCCAGTTGTGCCAGAAAAGAAACTTGGTCCTCTGTGCAGAGCCTCGGAGAAATCTGAAAATATTGGAATCGGTGTGTTTGGCATTTTGTACAGACCTATAAGATTATTCAAAATCATGTCTTTAAATGAGGCAGCTCTGGGGTATTTTCACTAAGCGTGTAATAACTACTAAGGCAATGCAGTGTTCTTTCTCTGTTTTAGAGACGATTTGATTCTCCATGAGAGAGAATCTCACATCAGACACAAATTATGTTTATGTCCTCATTGAATCCCCCCCCCCTCTTCTTTCCTCCCTGCCTCCAGCACTCTTACCCTGTAGTGTCCATACAGGCCCGAGAGGGGAGATTGCATTATGAGTTTTCTCACCAATGGTTTTAATATTGTTTTTTTTAATCGTTATTTTATCATTTTAGTACAAAGATTTGTTTTGGTTTTGGTTTTTTTTAAATTTCTTTGAGTACGCCTATCAGTGGTGAATGTACAAATAATAAAAAAAAAGAGAAGAAATTGAAGTTTGAAATGATTGTGATGTTTCTTTTCCATTCTACATGCAGAGGAGGATTTTATTATTTTCAACTAATTACTGTAAAGTTATGCTGGTGCTCCACAAGGGGTCAGTCATGCCACATTTGCCCACCCATGGAATTTGATCTAAAACTCTTAAATGTGCTCAAATGACAGATTGAATATAAACATTCCCAAAAACACCTACGATATGTGAGCAGCTGTAAAACTCCCCTTTCTCTGGATCCAGTGGTAAGGAAGTGGATCCTGTCCTCGTCATCTCAGTTGGAGTTTTTGGCCTTTTTGCTGTCTTTGTGTGTTTTTTTTTTTTTGTTTGTTTTTTATAATTTGTTTGATTCAGTTTCTTATAAATGATGCATTTGCTCTCTTCCCTCTTCGGTTGCCCATGTCCATCTCTGGTCTTGACGTCTATCCTGCAGAGCTCAGCACTGCTTCTATGTAATTACGGCCCTATGGTCGCTGAGCAGAACATTTTTCTGCCCTGATGCAACTTGTGTCTGGACTCTGCAAGGACCTTTTTAATGCTAACATTTCCCAGTATCCCCAGTTTCAAAGTGGGACAGCTTGGCTGGAATGAACCAAAAAGGAAAAGATTTTTCTTTCGTCTCTGATAAGGATATTCTTTGATAAGAAAGTTGAAGGAAAATTCTTTATTTCAGTCCTTGCATTTATGCACAGGAAGCATTATAAACATCTCACATTTGCTTCTGTTGTGGCTTTCATCTAAATGTATAATGACATGAGAGTGAAGGAGTTTTAAAAGTATAAAAAGTCTTTATACATGTTACAAAAGCTCAGTAAGTTATTAATTAACCACATTATCTGTTACACCCAACAGTGTCTTAACTGGATGTGGATGGGTTTTTTTTGCTGCAACTAGTAAAACCATGGCTTTATTTTATGTGGAACCAGGGGAAAGTGAAATTATGAGCATGTTCTCATTAAAGAAATTATTGAATGCAAATTAAATCATGAGAATATGAGGGCCTCTGGGTGGCGCTGTAGGAAAAACACATTGTTGTCCTGCTGTGTCGGTTTCCTGTCACTCCAGTGTTGATCCCAGAATGATAATAGGAAAATATAAGTACATGTAAATGATGAATAAATCTAATACAATAAAATACTTAATCCATCAAGGTACTGAACTGGCATCAACAATGAGCGCTGAACCCTTTTTACCTTTAACCTAAAGCAGATTTGTGAGGTGTAATTCCCTAGAAAGACTTTCTGCTATTTTGGGGGCATCAGCAGCTAAACCATCCTACCTCAGCTTTAACCTAAGATCAGAGTGGGTATTCTTGGACCTTCCCCCTAGTGATACCAGTGTCCACAGATTTAAAGATGACTGAAATCAATGTTTCTACAGGTGCAGTTATGTTTCCTCAACCACTCGTTGCAGCTGTTGGACCACAGCGAACCATCTGTGTCTGGTTCAGGGCTCAGGTCAATCATTAGCAGCCAGTCGGCTGAGCAAGGCCACTGTAGTGCTGGTGAGTGGGCAGTAAAAACAATATGTTTTCGCTCTGTAAGCAGTACCCCTCCTCTCAAATTCATTTCCTCCGCCCCTCCTCAGTGTAACCACATAGGTTTTTGTGTTAGGAACCTCAGCGTGGAGGCACACGGGGCTCCGCTTTCAAAGGCTACCTCTGATGTGGCCCTTCTGATCTCTGCATGTCTCACTGACTTTGCGCTTACTCTCCTCTGACTGGGAGTTTTCCTAGCTTTGTCTGTATCCTATATACCCTTGGCAACCCTCATGTTTTGCTCCCTTTCACACATGTCCTTGTGTTCTTCGCTGATGGATTGGAAGTTGGCCCAAGCATCATGAGAGTGTGAGTGATAATACTGGAAAGGGGTGATGAAAGGCAGAGATATCTTGACAGTCACTCTTACGTCCCACTTGAAGTTCAAAATTCCCTTGATATATACACTCCCTCCTCTTTCCTTTTCTCTTGAAGTCCCCCCTCCCCTTCTTTGTGATGACATGTATGTGCTAATGGAAACCAGATGTGGGCTGTTGCAATGGAAAAGCCAGTGAGAGAGAAAAGCTGAGCATGATGTTGTGTGGTAGTTAATTAACAAGTTGCAGGAGGTGTGGAGAGGGTGAGGAGGAAAAACAAGGAATATTTGAGTCTTGCTGCTTCTTTGTTGTTATGTCAAGAGTTAATACAGCCAATCATTGCACATTTAGATGTCAGAGCAGAACATTAGGAGGGGGGTTTGCTTGGAAATGTTGCAGGGTCGAAACCAGGGTAGCCTCAGCATTTAGAGTCTGAATCAGCATCTCTTATGATGGAGGTGTTTTCCTGCAGGGCTCTGGGAAACCACGCTGTATGAGACATCATTTGAAAAAAATGTTAACAATAAAGAAGTTAAAATATTTATTGCTCAACTTCTTTGCACCTGTAATTATTTTCCATCAGCACAATTACCTTCCTCTAACATTTAAAAGAGCCATACTCTCACTGTACCCCACCCAATTCAAAGTGCAGACATTGTGATGGGTAACAAAAGCAGGCATGCACCTTTAAACCAAAGGCTTTCAGCCGATTCAGCAGTGAGGTGGCAGAGACGGGGACGGGGGGGAGCAAGGATCACAAACCAAACGCCTAGTTAAGGAGAAAACTGAGATCAAGATATCTGGGGAACTCAAATATGTTGAAGTAATGGGGGAAAAGTTATTTTCCACGCATAGCTCCATGTGTTGCTAAATGGAAAAACAATATGCAGTCAAAACGGAAAAAGTATTAGCCATTAATCCCCCCTTTTCTTAGTGTATGCCACAGATAAACTGAGTGTGTGCTTGTGACTGAAGCAGCTGGGAATATAAAGCAGCAGATTTTGACATTTCATAGCAGGAAAGACACAAGTTTAAAGGGATACTGTCTAACTTTTGACCCAAATATTAACCTAATGTGAGGAATGATGTATAATTTCTGGGGTCAGTATACAGTGCTTGATGTGTGTCGGCGCTCTGAGAGGGCTGCCCTCTTGAGAAACCAGATATTGTAACTTTGCAGGAGCGGATCCGTCTCTCATGGGATCGTGTGACGTGCAGCGCTTTGATTTACGGCTCTGTTTTGTCCTACTTTTTCCTTCTCTTTGATTGAAAGTTTGTCATGGCTGAACAACGTAAGAAGGTGAAAACGGTGGAGACGGTTTAACTTTACAACAGTGTTGTGTGGCATGTGGGAAGTTACAGGTTTAGCGCCCCCAGTGACCAAAAGTTACACAGTATCCCTTTAATTAATTATCAAATGAGGCTGCATCTCATTTACAGACAGCAGCTGTTTCAGGGCCTTGTCTTTGTTTAATTTGGCTTTTTTTCACCCACACACAGTTCCCGTTGCAAGTAGCATCTTAAGCAAGCTAGCGCAAGGTGATAATACATATCACAGCTGATATCTAAAAGCCAGTGGCAACTCATCTTATTTTTCCTTTTGCTCAAATCAACTAACTGGATAAATCCTTGGCTTTACTGTAAGTAAAATGCTCCATTTTGTTTAACTTTTTGAGGCTAATTCTAGGGATTGTAGTACGTTTGTTTCAATGACGATATTGAAATGAGATTTTCCAATTTTAAACTTGGAAATAATCTTTAAAAATGTAAATAAGAATTTGGATTTTTAGTCGAGATATGAGATATTTGACAAAGACTTGACAGACCATTATTATTTTCTTTCTGTCATACATGAAACTGACGACTTGCTGAAAAAAAAAAAAAACGCTGGCCGATACTTCAAATTTTTGGTATCGATCCGATACCAAGTGAATCCAGGACAAGTATTGCTGACACCGATATTGATACCGATTCTTTTTTCGCTTGAAATTTCACAATCATTTAATGATTTTGCCTTTATTATTGATCATTATTATGATAATACTAAAACACAGTTCAAACATTTTTGTCTAACAAACATTTTTCTAACTAACAAATAGAATGGCAGAACTATGACATTTAAATGTAAGCTGTTTTATTTGTAAGCATAGAATAACATCAACAGTCTAACAAAATAATAAAATTACTGTTATTCCCTTTTATCACACACAATAGTTTCAGAAAAATAAAGTCAACAGGGCAAATTAGCTAAACAAAAGCCTAACCTGCTATTGGTTTGGTTCTCATACACATTGTTTGGCTTTTTGCCCCCAAAGTCCTCTACAAGAAAAGTATCGATCTCATCATGCTGGTATTGAAACGATACGTTTGGTGTCGATACTATCGATATTTGGATCGATCTGCCCGGCACTATAACTTATTCATCATGATTTGAGTTGAAATTGGGTTGAGGTAAAGATAGGATGGGTGAACATTTCCACTTAATGTGTGAGTATGTAGTGATTTCAGATACCCCAAATACCACATTTTTGAAGTAATTCTTTTGGCAACTAATAGTTTAAAAGGTTTCTTGGTAGATAGATTAAGTCTCTGAAACTTGTATAATTCTGGGATTATTCTTGATGCGCATTCCAGCAACCTTACCCAAATTTCTTTTATTCCTGGTTTTTGGACAATGGGAACTTCTCACTGACTTCCAGAGGAAGGCTACTCTTGTCCCACAGACAATGCTGTTCTATTTATTGAAAATATTTTGGTGACAAACCAGCCACAGGCAACCACTTCCCAGCTGAGAGGTCTTGTTCTTATACCTTCTGTCTGTACATGTGGTGTTTGTATATGTGACAGAGAAAGAGAAAGAAGATTGTTCACCCTCTTGTTCCTGTATGTTATATTAGTGGTGGTGCAGGATGTGGCAAGGATTTAACTGATGCAAATGAAAACCATATGTAACCTAACCATGCTACAGATCCCACCTTTCCATTATCCCACATCCTTGTTACAAGGAAGAGAGGTGAATAATAACCTTTTTCTGTGCAGCAATCTGTGTCACTCGCTGGGGAATTTGCAATTACAGCATGATTGTTAATACGAGACACAATAGGCAAGAACAGGACTTCCCCTGTTGGGCAGTCTCTATTCATCAGCCTGCAGGGCATATCAACTGGGATGGGCACAGGAAATATGCAGCAGAGAGAAACCGATGCACAAAAGGAGCTAGTTGAGCATGTTTGAGAAAAAATTTGACCCAATCCCAACTCCCTCCTTACCACTAAGCCCTACTGTTCCATTTTACAGGTTACACCGTGCCTTTTTTATTTTGGGAATAAAGAAATTGCAGTCGTCAAACCCTTTAACTGCGACTTTAGTTCCCTGGAGAAAGTAGGCAAATCTATTGTTTGTAAAAAAAGCATTAATTGTTCTGAATTTCTTGTGATTTGTAATAGAAATCTCTGAATGGGTTCAGATACACTTAAAGCAACAACAAAAACAATCTAAGCTCCAGAAACTTTATCCCCTGATATCATTTAAGCTAAAGTGAAAGGGAAAACGATCATATGGTCTGATGGAATCTAGGGGAGGTCTTGCTTTTTTCAGCAGAGTATAACCAAACCACAGGCTGCAAGTACAACAGCCTGGTTCTCTAGTAAAGCGAAGTTGACAGCCTGCAGCTCATGCTTATGATCCACTGAAAACATTACACTCAGTTAATCACATTAATAATTCTTCTTTCAGACTGAAACGTCTTTAACAATTTAAAATTGAATTTCCATATGGTTAAAGTTTTGTGAACAGAAATATTTGTAAAATGCATTACCCAGAGGAAAAGCCAGATCCACCTCTGAAGAACCCAGATCCTCCAGACTGACTTTTTTTTGGGGGGGTGGATGACCAGCTGCAATGTTGAAGAGCAGGAAGCAAACACAGGAAGCCCCGCCGGCCATAGACTTTTTAACCTGCTGCCTTCTGGCAGGAGGTATAAGGTCCCAAGACTACACACAAACAGACTCCGGAGCTCTTTCTACCCTTGGACCATCAGGCTTATGAACATATCAAAATAAAAGAATGAAAAATTAGGAATCATGTGGAAGTGAGGGTCCGTTTTTTTGGGGGGGGGGGAGAAGGTTGCTGGAAACGTTTTTAGCATATTTTTGGTATGGTCTTAACATGTTCTTATGATGTTTTTTTTTTGTATTTTCTTTATTCTTTATTTATCATGTAACTTATTGTGCTACGAGGAAGGGAGTTTCATACCAATCTTGTTGCAACACTGTGTGCAATGACAATAAAGGCTATTCTATTCTATTCTATTCTATTATGACATTAAAAACACAGGGTCTCAAACTGTTGAGCTTAAATAAAGCAAGAATGGGAAATCTTTTGCATTTAATCAAACCCTTATTAAAGTAAAAGATAAGGCAGTAAAGTATTAATTATGCAACTTTCCTCATTTTCTTTTGAAAAGCTATCAAATTCAAAATTAGCATTAAACATGTATATATTTTTTTGTTAGCATTTGATGTGGTGTCTTTGTTTTATTTTCCATTCAATATAGAGTTTTAATACTTTTCAAACCACTGCAATCTGTTGTTATTTACATTTTACACAGCTGCCTAGTCTTTTTTTCTCTTTTTTATAGGGCGAGGAAACCGGGAGAAATGTGAGCACGTTAGGAGTGGACATAGTTGGAAGAGGTCCGGGCATTGTGGTGTGGTCTTTTGTTGGGTTTTGAGAAAAAGAAGTGAGTCATTTTGCAGACAGAGAAGAAAAGCTCTCCAGTTACACACAGAAGAGAGGAGAAGAGAGAGGACTGTGAGGAGGAATTGTGCTGAAGCAATTCTTTTCTCCACTCTGCAGAGTCAGCTGGGAAAGACAGGAAAACACCAAACAGTGACCCACAGGAAAGTGTTGGACTTGTTTGCAGGTTTAAGAGATAAGTAGAGACAGAAACGGATCATGCACAGCAAACACACGTTTCCTCTTACAAAAAGAAAAGAAAAGAAGAAAACCCCCACAAATCTTTTATTTTCCTTTTTTGTTTTCATAGATGCTCATGAAGTCAGTTGAATAGATCCACAACCGACTCCCATCCCCCATCGTCGCTGCGTCTGGCTCACATGATCCAGTTGGAATTCCAGATGTTGCTCATGGAATTCTGCTCCATCTCTGGCCTCCAAATGTGACTTAGCCCTCCTTGCTCCTCCTCCCCCCCCATAAATGCCTCGTGACTTCTCTCCTCTGCCCCAGTTCTTCACAACGCTGCAGCAAACTGAAGACAAATGGGTGCCCTAAATCTTTTAAGCGCGATGGGAAAATACCTAATCATTTTAACTGCACAAAGCCCCTCTTGCTGCAATGATAGTGGCGTTGACCCTCGGTGCTTGGGGGTGCACACTTACATGGTGCATAATGCACAAATTTAGTCATTTATAGCTGTGCACAACATGCACTGTGTGTGTTTATAATACTATACTTGTGAGGACTTCCAAGTACCACATACATCCCCCTCAGAAAATGATGAAAATGAAGCTTTTTCACTGCTTGTCAAACTTCAGTTCCCAAACATAAGCAATCAAGTAAGAACATCCTCCATGTTGCTTGATTGTCCTGGTCATCCTATGCTTGTTGAGACTCTATGACCCTCGTAAGTACAGAAACGCAAGAAAACACACACCCTCTCTCTCTAAACTGTATAGTTGAGATATGTTTTCCTGCTGTGCAGCAACGGGTTTATACAATCGTCCTCATCCCTGTTTCTACTTAAGCTTTGGATCCAGTCCGCATTTTCCAACCCAGTTTAGGGCCTGCCAGTTTCTGAGCCTCAGTAACACAGAGTGGTGCGGTCGGGGAACAAGAAACCTGGAGGTCCAGGGAGACTGGGGGAAGACCAGATGAAAAAGATACAAGTGATCAATTCCAGATAAGAGCTGGATCATATGAAGGTCAAGAAGGGAGAAAGGTGATGATTAACTGAGTGAAAATGAAAGCACAGAAAGCCTTTTGAAATTACTTTATTCTTGTACGAAAAGCGTAAAAATAAAGGAAGTACACACAATCTCAACGAGAAAGCTATTTGGTTATCATTATTATCATCATTACTAATATTATTGTCGTTGTTGAACTGCTCGTAGCCCCTGACTGGTCACGTAGCACCACGATTTGAGAACTGTTCAAGTACAAAAGTAAGTACAATGACAAAAAGGAGTCATTTTCAGATTTTCAATTTATTTTCAATTGAGATGGATTCAAGGTATGAAAAAAAAACAATCAAGTTTCAATACATAACCCCTTTTTCCCATTCACTGTCCCCACATATATAAAATTAAGGCCACTTTCAAAAGTGTATGTCTCTGTCCAGCAGGACTTTTTAATGACAATGTACAAAAAAAAAGAAAAAAAAAGAAACATTCTTTACATGGAGCACAACAACAATAATAGTAACAGTCATAATACTAATGACAACATCATTTATAATAATAATCATCATTAAAAAACATAGGTATAAAAAGGAGAAGACACGGCTGTATTTATTGCTGTACTCTGAGTTTATCTAATGCTTTGTAAGAATGTCGGCTAATACTTTGTTTCCCTTTTATGGTCCAAACTGGCTCTGACCTGTTGCATTACTGGAAGGTTAAGAAACACAGTGACATAGTTTCTGTGGTTTTCAAGTGCGTGTGTGTATGTTGACGTGAGTGTGTGCAAGTTAACAAGGGTGGGGGTGGACGATGAAGCACGCTGTTTGCTCATGCAAAGAAACATGCCTCGTCCCTGCCGCTGCGTTGCAGAGATGCAGCTTCGAATTGGAAATTCACAAGAACACAAACACTGACCGTTGACAAAAACTAAAAATAAGACATTGAAAAAGGCTAAAACAAACAGCAATGAGCTGGCGTCAGTTACCACAAAAGGAGAGGCAGAGACATAGGGAGAGGAAAAAAATGGAAGGATTGAGTGGTTGAGATAATTAAACAAATCTGGCAGTGGCAAGAAAACTTTAAAATGCAAGTCTTGCACTTTTCCCTCTACTCTTTCTTCCCTTTGATCTCTCTCTCTCTCTTCTGCTATCTGGGATGAACATCTCTTCATTTTTTAACTCTTTCTCTCTTGTCCTCCTCCGTCTCTACACCTTGTCCAGTAAGGACCTTTTGCAGTACAGGAGTCGGCGTGGAGTACCGTACTGACGGAAAAACAGCAAGGTCGCCAACGTTACGATCACGCACACTAACAGGAACAGCGGCAGGACCACAGCCGCCGCTCCGCTGCCACGATCCGTCTCAATAATGGTCACATCCACCCCTTCATCTGTCTCTGTCTCCCTTTCTCTGTCCCTCTCTCTGTCTCTAGTTCTGTCGTTATCCTCCCTGTCCCTCTCTCGCTCCCTCTCCCTCTCTCTCTCCCTTTCCCTCTCCTTTTCCTTCTCCCTCTCCTTGTCTTTATCGTGTCCGCCTCTTCCTCCGTCCGTCTTGGGCTCTTCGTTGGGGCAGCCCATCCAGTCACGAAGGGCCGATTTCGGGTATCCGGGCTCCACTCGCATCACCTGGTTATTGAACTTCCAGTACTTGTTGGCTTTGTAGAAGTAGGTATACACTGATGGGTGAAAGAGAGAAATACAAAATACAAGCTTGAATATGGGAAAGTATGAAGCACGAGTCTCATTTTCACGATGAAACAAATGGTCGATATGATAGCGACCATCCTTACTTTGATCTTTGCTCATGAAGGCTGCCTTGATGTTGTCAGGTACACCCTGCCATGTATCAATAGGTTTTGGATAGTCAGTATGAACTGATCGGGATTCCTCATTAAAACGATAATACCTGAAAGAAAGGATGAAAAGGAGGTTAGTGAAGGAGCAACTATGGCCAACAAAATACAGCCATAAAAAAAAACTGCACAGCAATATTACAATATAAACCTGATTAAGCCCTTCCTTCATGAGAACAACCTACTTAGCACGATATGAATAAACAATAAAGAATTAAACTATGTTGAGTTTGCATACATCTTAATTATATTATACATTCTTCTGGTGTTTTGGATGCTGTGGGTTGAAAAGAAGACACACTTTTGGGTAGAGAAAGGAACTTTGGTGGCTCCTGGAAGACATTGGATTGGTGCAAATATTATAATAACGCTTGGAGATGTAGTCATTAGCTGCACTATGCTCTGCAACATGTAAGTGGGAATTACAGTGGAAAAGCAGAAGAAAGAGTGAAGCCTGTAGTTATCTGGCCACACTCTTGTGGAAAAAAAGCTTTAATTTTGGTTTCAGGAGGCAGACACCCTCTCTACCTCTAGACCTTGTGGTCAGACCTGACTCAGATGACCCTTAATCATTGTTTTAATTATGCTGGCAGAGGCCTAAACTGATGGGAGACCTCCCATGATGCACTTTTTCTCACCCCTACTCTTTTAACTCTTTACTCTATAATTGTACATTGATAATATTGTTGTCATTAACTTTTTGTTTCTCTCTTTTTGCTTTTACCATCCCCTTTCTATCCCTGACCTATTGTTTCTGAGTTTATGTCTCTTTCCTCTCAACCCACAAACAACCGAAGCAGATGCCCACACTTCCTGAATCTGCTTCTGAAGGAGGTCTCTTCCAGCCATAGATGCGCAGGTAGGGGGATTGAATCTAATTGGAGATTCAATATGATCTGTTGTCTTTTGTCATGTATGAATTCAGCTTTAGTAATTTGGCCTCATTTCGACTGAATTGGATCATGATGACTTATTTATTCTTTTCCCCCACTACAATAAGAACTCTTGTTTTATTTTGATTAAGATCAATATTTGGAGTATTGCTGTCCATGTAAACGCACCAGTAACAAGATTACTTTAGATTTGTTTAGGACCTTGTTTTCAGAACTTACAGTTAAACTTTAAGAGTCATTAACAGATCTCATCCCTGGCTTTGAGCTAACTTATAGATGGAAAAAAGAAAAAAGAAAGGACAATGCTTCAGATTCAACTTTGCACGGTCAGATTGAAACGGGCTCATTCTGACAGAATAAAGTCCTGAACTTCTCTTGAATGACTTGAAATCCGATCGATTGTGTTTCTGCCGAACTACATGAGAGCTCCACGGGATCTTTAGAGCGGTACTTGGACTGACTTGGAATTGGGTCAGGCTGAGTAATTTAAGTTTCGTCAGAGTTTATTTTCATGTTTAAATGAGAAACAGTTTTGTAATTCACAGTAAGTCCTTCAGTTTGAACCAACATTTAAAGATGTTTTTTGGTGGTGGTGACACGGAGGGATTTTCCTCAGAATCTTTAGTTTACAAACTTCCGCACAGTTTTGTTTTACATACTCACAACCACAATCAAACACACAAAAATGATGACTAACTTGTTAGTTCGGAAGAAAAACGTCTGTCCAGTGGGGGTGTAGTAGAGAGCAGAGTCTATCCGATCTTTGGGAAGCCCAGAGCCCATTTCCTTTAGATTCTTAGGATAGCCAGAGTCCAGAATAGATTCAGTGAAGACCCAATATCTGTCTCCTGTGGGAAGGACAGACACGATATGAGCAAGATGCATGATGGTGTTCATTTAATGAGGACAGCAAAGTTATTTAGAGCCATGCTGACCTTTAAAAAAGACAAATTTCCCATCTTCCCGTTCAAAGGCAGCATTAAGATGAGTGGGCAACCCCCTCCAGAAGTGTCCAATTGGCATGGGGTATCCATCCAACACGCGGCTGTTACGTACTCGCCAGAACCATTTATCCTACAAGAGGAAAAACAGCAGCCTTACTAACAGCCGACTAGATAAAGTCAGTCTTATCAGAGTGTTAATCTTCTCCGGTGCGGTTACCTTGAACACGAACATTTCTCCTCTGAGGATGGCGATGGTGTCAAAGTGTCCATCACAGATGTCGGGGCCAAAGTTGGGCTTGTCTGGTGAATAGGTGGGATCCGGGCGGTGGTCAGGTGAACGGGGTGTTACAGGAGGGGGAGGAGGGCCGGATCCAGATCCTGTGTGAACAAGAACGTGATCATTCATGAGAAAGGTAAAACTTTACTGTAGTTTGTGGGAAAGACATCTTAAATGAAACTTTTAGAGCAATTATTAATTGAGTCTATCAGTTGGGAAGATGCTCAAAGATGAGACAGTCCAACACACCATAGAGAGTCTGAATGCCTCGTCGGTCGTCATCAGGAAGCTGGAAGTCCTCCGTGTCCATCCACTGGTAGAAGGGAGCCATGATGGCCGAGGGGTCATTGGAGTGTTCGAGACCCAGAGCATGACCCAGTTCGTGCACCGAAACCAGGAAGATATCATTACCTGGAAGAGTGGCAACACCAAACAAAACATTTTAATGTCTTTGTAAAAAACTAACGATCTGAAACAGAAGAGGCAAAAAATTTGGACTGGAAAAAAAAAAAGAGGAAACAAGACTCTTTCCTCATTTTAAGTGACTCAAAAGCACATTAGCTTACACATCAGCAAATCAAAAATAAAATCGTCTCAGAGTCGTGAAGATGTTTTTGACTCAAACAGCTGACACAGGAAATTCCTGTGGCTGCTTCACTTCAAAAATAAACCCATTCACACAGGCAGATCGCTCCCTCAAATGTACTGACACAAGACTGGACTTGCCCCAGGTTTTGCTTGTGACAGCAAAACGAAGCTGCAAAGTAGCTCGCAGCATTTCAGCTTCTCACATGTCATCAGATTTCAGAGAATCACTTAAAGAAACAAAGTATCTCGTTCATCATAACGTCAGGCTCACCAAACAGATCCTGGTTTCCGACCGTCCACGGCTCGGCCGCATCGAAGTGGGTGTCTCCACCGATGCCGTTACTGGGAAAATAAGCATGCGCCAGGAACCCCCCTTCTCCATCGAAAGGGCTGCTGTCGCCGTGGAAACCCTCCGCAAAGAAGAGCATGATATCCGCAAACTCCTCCACCTTGTCCCGGATGTAGCTGTAGGGAATTTCCCGGAAGCGAAGCGGGGTGACGCTCTCCCACACCTTGAAGGCCTTCCTGATGGCCTCATGGGTCTCATACTCACCCACCTTGGGGGTGTAGTTCTGTATACTGAACAGGGAAGGATTGCAAAGATCATTAAATCCTTGGACTCAGTTCTACAATCCTTCTGCATCATTTTCACTTGGAGCTCTGATGACTTACGAGAAAGTGATCTCATTCTTGTGCCACTTCAGGGCCTGGACGGCGAACCGCTTCCTCCTCAGGTTGCTTTTCAGCTCTGCACCGAACTTATCCGGCACGCCGCAGCGTGGTCGCTTCATGGCCCTTTGCAACACCACAAACAAACTCGGCTCACAACAGGATCCGCAAACTGCAATCTTTTTTATCTTTTAACCCCGCAGAATAAAGCTGTACTCACTCAACGGTTTTAGGGTCGAAGGTACCGGTGATGGTGAGGCCGTAGAATTTCTGCATGGCGGAGATGGCTGAGGAGATGGACTGAGGGGAGCGGAGGGCGTGGGTCCGCAAGTCCCCCGGGGGCAGGTAACCATACTGTTGAAGCCATGACTGCAGAGAGAAGCAAAGACAGGAGAAAATATAAGAGAACAGAAAAGAGACACATACCTGATATTTGTTGATGAATCGGTGCGGAGGAACTGTTCAGTACAAACTGTTACAAGATCTCCAAGTTCGTGATTGTTTTATGTTTCTGTGGTGAAAAGAAAACACATTCTTCGCTGACAACCAAAATAAGCTCTTAAATAACTTCTGTGTTTTGGTGTCTTGTAATCGGGGGGGAGCAACATCAGCTTCAAGGACCTGGCATGTCTCCATTCAATGATTCAACTCAAATGCTATGCAGCCATCAATATCAGCTGCTCCAGTGACTGTGTTGACAGCCGCTGACTGAAACCAAGTTAAAAAAAAGAAAAGACTATTTTTCAATGAGAAGTCAGGTTTAGACACTAAAGGGAGAAAATCCCCTTCAGAGTTAAAGATTAATTTGAGGTTTTCAGTTCCTGTTGTCTTTTTTCAGCTTGTACAGAGTACATATTCTGATGGTCAGTGAGCTCTCCCGGCATCCAGATCCTTCGGCCTCACTAAAGCTTGACCTGACTTTCCCCTGGAAACCCATTTTACCGCGGTGCTGGTTTGACATGTGGACCAGTGCCAGCAGCTTTTGCTCCGCACTTCTCCCACACAGCTTCTCCTAAACTCGTTCCCTGTCGAGCTGGAGCCGAAAAAAACAACACTGAGGCTATTGTGAGTGCAGTGAAACCTGAGAGCACTTTGATATTCTGCTGTATGCAGTCGCTTTGTGATTTGACTCAATGAGAAATGTCATCCATTTGCTTGATTTGACACAAATGAATGTGATCTGTGATTTGTTTTGGGTTTTGGTTCAAAAACAGGGCATGTAGGTGCATGTGCAGAGAAGGGGACTAAGAAAGGGAAGAGAAAAAGATAGGGAGTGTCCCAGGGTGAAACTCAGGCCTTGGGCAACCTCAGTTGATGTCTCCAGTCGAGCTGCAGCGTCAGTCAGTAATTTTACTGGGAATTTCTTCCCAGTTGCATCCAAACCTCAGAGTCAAACTCTTCCCCCCACGTTCATGTCTCTGTCTCTGCCTCATCACTCCACCCCTCCTCCTTTCCCTTATCCTTCTCTTATGGAAAACCCATAGACATCAGGCCACACCCTGACCAGCTCACTTATTACTTTACAGCATATCTGATGCTAATAATTGTTAAGCACCGTGGAAGCGAGCCATTTTTTCCTGCTTTCTTTGAACATTTTCCACTTTTTTTTATTATAGTTGTTTGAAAGATGCTCGTCCAGCCTGACCAGTTCTGGGCAGGAGTTGAATGGCAGCTTTGCAGGACCTTGAAGGTGTAATCGCTCCCCCCTCTGTCTGTCCTCGGGAGACATGGAGGTCTCAATGTTTAGACTTTACCCCTGAATGAGCCCTTTTCTGGTTCTGACTCGCCCATGGAGCTCCGGTGGATGCATAAAGACTCACTGTTAGCCGCTAGAACACAGCCACATGAGCAGGAAAGAGAGGCGCACAAGTTGGGAACGATACATATTAGTTGGATCTACACGATGCAATTAAGAGTCATAACACTCCTTGCCGCCCTCTCTCATAAATGAATTTGGATTTCCTGTTCTCCTTAAGCAAAAAGGAAAACTTTATTATAGATAATGCACTGGGAGGAGACTTTTTTAAAGCCTGATTTGTCCTAATTAGAAACGTTATTCTTCTCCTTAACACATTTGCCGTTTTCTTTTCTACTAAGTCCTAATTCTGGCCTCGGCTCAGTCAAAAGGCTGCTGTTGAATGACACTGAACACTTGTTTTAACTTTACAGCTTCCACACCTTATTCACAGGGTCCCTCAGGTGACTTGACAAAGTCTTATTCACACGGCTATTTTTGACCACACTGCTTGGCTGGAACTAAAGCAGCAGCAGGAAGAGGAAGTGGACATTATTTACAGTGGCATGAGAAATGACAGCGTTCGCCAATGGCGTCTTTTGATGTAGAGCAGTGAATCACAGACTTTT
>JAOXYM010000008.1:6883239-6906744 GCA_028567055.1 Leptatherina wallacei | reverse complement strand
TTATTTACAGTGGCATGAGAAATGACAGCGTTCGCCAATGGCGTCTTTTGATGTAGAGCAGTGAATCACAGACTTTTCTTTCTTTTTTTTTTTTCTTTTTTTTTTGGGGGGGTCAGTTAATGACCCAGCCCTCCAACGACTGATGAGAAATGCTTTCATTTGAAGCTCTAGAGTATTTTAATTAGTTTTTTATATAATACATATAATTCTCGTGCAGGGATGTGAGTTTATTGTTTAATAGAAGACATGCAAGAGTCACACAGCGGTTGCTACGGTTGTTACTAGGCAAAGTGCTCGTTCTGTATTGGATGAGACGAGGAAGAAGAAAGGATAGCAAGTCAGTTGTTCCGTTTGGTGAAGGCCAATGGAAAGAAACTCTGGTTAACAGCGATGGGAGTCCAACTGAAGCATGCTGGGTATACAGCACACACACAGCTACTCATTACACATTCACTGGCTCTGTACAGAGATCTGCAGTGTTCACTTGAAGCACTTTGTTTTCATCGCTGTATGAGTCAGGGAGTTTGTACGGGCAGGTAACTTAAATCTTTTCTCATCGTATGAACATGTGTCTGATGATGTGTTGTTGCTTTAGGTGGGATTTTATGACCTCCTCTGCACACATGTAGAAACTCTCTCGCAACGTGTAATCCCCCAGCTGCTGTCTATTAAAGCAACCTCTCCTCAGCCAACAAAAATAAGACCTGGTGACACAAGAGTGGAAAAACACACATCTCCGCCAGTGTCATACGAGCAGGCAAATCACGATGGCAGGAATTAGTCAAAAAAGGAAAAAAAGCTTCTCCTTTTTAAAAAGGAAATGAAGTAATGACTTTGAGTACGACCTTATTTCCTTTAACACCTCCTATCTTTCCCCAAGGATGTTGCCCTCATGCCACCCACTGATGGTTATAACAATGGCTTGGTCTGAGAAGTACACACTTCCTTTTTTTCCTCTAAATGACAAATACGACCAGTCCAACATGGTGCTAGAGTCAAGTTACCAGTTTCATCATCTGAATGATCTTAATTTGTCTTTACGAGCCAAAGGGATGAGACAACCAGTTTATTCATACAGGACGACTGTGTTTGACATCCTGTCCTATTCAGAAGGACAAGCGCTTCATTTTCCTTATTTTTCCCAAACTGCACCAGCAATACATTACAATGCTCCTCTTTCTGGTCTGCAACAGCTTCCTCACTGTCCTCCATGTCTCGCTTTCATCATCTCATTTCATGACTATCATTCTTCCTCTGCAGCGAATGACCTCAGCTTGTGGCCGTTTCTGTGTACGCATATAGACAAGGATGTGCGTGTTGCGTTGAAGGTAGGTGGATGCCGACACACCAGTTGTGTTTTTGCATTTAAGCTCCCCCACTTCCTGTTTTTTTTTTCCAGACAACACAGGAAATGACTTGGTCATCCACACAATCTGCAGAGTTTATCTCATCAGATCAGACCTACTGACCAACATACGCCCACGGACCTGCTAATTAAAACACATGCAACCTCCTCAAAAGCCAAACTGGACATTAAAATTGGACTTATGGGTTTGTGGAGGCAGCATTTCAGATCTAAACTGTAACAACAACAAGAAGACTGCACGAGCCTTGATTGAGTCCCTGGTTCCAACCTTGGCTGAGTGGGTTTTCAACAGCATCCTTTTGTGTGGAGTTGGCATGTTCTCCTCGTGTATGTGTGGGTTCTCTCCAGGTACTCCGGCTTCCTCCCACAGTCTAAAGACATGCGTGATAAGTTAATTGATCACTCTAAATTCTACCTAGGAGTGAGGATGAGTGTTTTTTTCTCTGTGGGTCGGCCCTGCGATAGACTGGCAATCTGTCCGGGGTGTACCCTGCCTCTCCCCTAATTCCCAGCATAATCGCTGAGAAAGGCTTCAGCTTCTCCACGATCCTGCATTGGAGTAGTATAGAAATTGAACGAACGAATGAACGAATTTACATTCACTGATGTTGGTGTTGAGAAGCTCGACTTCCTTTTATGGTGAGACGTTCTGCAAACAGAGCTCTTTGGGTTTCACATAGTACCCAGTTCTGTTGATATTAATGGGTAAAAAGTTTATTTTCTAAATTAAGGCTTTGAATGTGCATGACTCTGAAAAATCAATCAATAAATAATCAGTCTCATGTAAGAAACCTACAAATTGTGCAGCATTATCGTAAAAACAACTGATATTTAAAATTAGGCTGTTATTTACTTCATATGATTAACTCTAATTTACTGCAAAAAAAAAAAAAAACTTCCTTTTCAGCTGTAGTTTGCCATTACTGTCAGTCCAGTAGATTTAAGCATCATGTGAGTACAAAAAGTTCTGCACCATCTTACGATTAGCATGAAGTGATTGTTAAAATTGTCAAGATTGTTAAAATGTACTTTAACTGATTAAATATGCTTTATATTCGCATCCTTACAAGCTGCCTCCTTTAAATCAGCCTGTATTTATTACTGATATAAAGAGCACAGGAAAACTTTATTAGATCTTAGTTTGTGTGGTCAAACCTAAGTGCTCCTAAACTATGTGAGTCAGAGTTTACATCTTCAAGGCCAGTGCTGTAGAGCCTCCAGTCTAATGTAGGTCAATGGAGTAACTCAACTCCACTTTTTTCCACTGGCACAGCTGCAGTTATAATTCCATATACGCCACAGGCAGGATGCACTAATTAGAAAAACGTTTGGAGATGCTGTATGATCAAGCACAATCTTGCTTCTTTTTCCTTTTTTTTCACACACGTCCCACACATGATCTTTGCTAATGACACAGAAGGAAGCAGGTGTGTAGGAGTATCATGACCAGCTCACTTCCTTGCATTAACACAAAACTTCCACATGTTGCTGTGGGATCAGAGGAAAGCTGATGCTGCAGATTAACCATTTGAGCCCTATGCCTATTTTTCAAGCTTCTGCTAAAAAAAAAAAAAAAACTGCATACCATAATGACATGAGCATATAACTCTGTGACCACAATGTCTTTTTGAATACTTTTGGAGTCATAAGGGAACACATCTGAGATTTTTTAAGATGTGTTAAAGTGTTACTGGTGAAGAACAAATCAAGCTGGCACACAGTACAAATGAAAAAAAGTTTCAGGCTTGGCTAAAGAAAAAAAAAGAAAACACTTCAGGATGAATATGTCTTTGGAATGATGCAGCTGTAGCTCTAAATTTCTATCAAATCATAATGAAAAACATTATTATCATACGACATGTGAACATTAGCTCTGCAAAGGCCGAATCTGATAAAGTGAAGCACAACAAAATTGAATAGGTTTTAGTTCAGGTGAGGTCTCCAGAATGGCTATTTTGGCACAATTTGGCACCATCTGTTCTCCATGTTCCCCAATTAGGGGATGTCTCCATTTAAAATAAAACAAAAATAAAAACTAAATATTTCAAAAAAGTATAGTAGGCCTGCTTTAGTAGATATCTCAGAACCTCTCAGATTAGAGAAACCCACCTCCAGACATAATCCAGGACAGATGTCAACGATTAACCCACATCTTCTCATCCCTCTGAATATTACTGTACCCACATCTTTCAATCCTCCCCATCCATTAAAATGGTCTTTGACTCAATCCCAACCACAATACAAGACTTTTCTTTTCTCCTTGACCCCCCCTCCCCTCTCCCCTTTTTTTCTGTTGCTCTTCAGCTTTTGCCTTCTCAGCATTTCATTGTGTTTTCATGAGGCTATCATCATTATGGTCTGCTTCCTCTAACCCAGGGTCAAAGCCCTTCCCATCTTCCTGCTGCGCTACAGACGTGATTGCAGGATGCAGTTTTAACAAAGCTCCAGTGGAAGAATAAAAAAATCAGGGTGCAATTATGAAAAGGTCAATTAAACAATAATAATATTTGGAGACTATTATTTGCATGTATCACAGTTATTTGAGTTCTAAACTTTTTCCCGGAGGATAAAGAATTATCCTCTTTTTTTATCCTGTGAATTGTACGCTGTATTCTTTTTCTTATTCTTTAATCTCTCTTATCTATATTTAGTCGTATCAATCTTGCTGTATATATGTCAGGTTTGGATCCTTTTCTCGCTTTTTTCTTTCCTGTGTGGATGTATATGTTTTCCCCAGTCTTTTCGTGGCCTGTATTTTTCCTCACCTGCGGGTTGATTTGACGCTCCGTTGCTCCGTGCGCTCTCAGCTCCCACAGCGCGGCCAGCAGCAGCAGCCAGACCATCGTCTTCAGATCTGCTGCCATCGCTCCACTTTTAAAAAAAACAAAAAGGTCTAAAAAAAATACCGAAAGAAGCCCCTGAAAAACTTCACAAAACCTTCACCTTGCTTTTTGTTAAAACAGTATCTGTAAAAAAAAAAAAAATGTCCAATGCACTTTTTTCTGGCGCTTCCGAGATCGACTTTGTGTAAAGCTGCCTTCGGGAAAGACTGTCAGCATGCGTATCTGCTGCTTAAAACTGGAGTTATTGGAACCAGAAGAGGTATTTGTCCAGTCCGTGCATTCTTCTCGCGTTTTGGTGAGGGCTAACCAACGGATCGGACGGTGTTGGAAGCAGGAAGCCTGAGAGGGGACTCTGGAGCTGCAAGCTACGACTTTTCTACGTCCACATTCAGCCTGCGCTTTGCTCCAGATGTTGCGGCCGACTTTGTTTTCATGAAACAGTCTCAACTCTTCCTGTCCTCTGTCTTCCCTGGCCTTTAGCCGGCTTATTTTGATCCCCTCTCGTCTTCCCCTCTCTCTTCTGCAGACGTGGTATTGTGATACTCCCTCGAGATCTTAAGCTGGAAAATATTGGGTTGTTAACCACCCTCCCTCCTAAATCAGCCCGCCTCCTCTTGGAGGGCTAGATTCAACTTGATGACCTATAAAACTTAGTTTGGTCTCACCATTAGGCAAGTGATTAAATGCCTTAATGCTCATTAAAATGCTTGGAGCTGCAGTTTTTGACGGAGAAAGATTCAAACGCACTGCTGAATGATAAATTCCTGAACAAATCACGCTGCCACACCAATGTGAAACCACATATCATCAGATTAAGGTTCTGCAAGAATGTTTTCGAGACGTGATCATTTTTAAGTGACTAATATGTTTACCTCCGTTGGGAATGTGCCTGAAAATAATCGGAATTCATCAGTTTATTAAACCTTGCCATCAGTCCACCTTTTACTCAAAAGCTTTGTTTCAAATTCAAGACAAGTTAATTGCTTTTTTTTTTAAAAAACAGTGTTGCACTTTTTAGATGTAAAACCCAAATTATTATCCGTTCATCGCAGGCAGACCAATATCTCTAACAGATATGGCTGCTTTTCTGTGATTTGGACTGTTGGTTACTGATAACTAATGTCCTGTAACATCCAAATGTGTTTAAAAAAGGGGAACTGCGCCCTCTAATGCGCACACCGGACATTATTTACAGGCAGAGGGTCATTCACTTTGGTTTGTATTGTTTTCTCTTCATCATTTTTTTCCTGTACATTTCTGCTCTGCGGAGAAATATGTAAATCCTCTGGTCCTTACCAGGTCTTAAAACTGGGTTAGAATAACCTAAGATGAGCAATGACTCATGACATGCACACTGTGTCAAATCCAAAATGCAAAAGCAGTTAATGAAATTACAACCCATGAATCAGTAGCTTGTTTAACCACCTTTAGCAGCAATAACTTGAAGTAATAGTTGACGTTATGAGTCTCCTACATTAGTAGTTAGGAGAATGATCTGTAAATAAATGCCTGCATTGTTGTTTGCAGGTGTATTTTTAATGCACAGCCCTTTTAATGTCTTGTCATAGCATTTTCAATGAGTATGAGGTTCTCGACTTTGACTGGCCATTACAATACCCTGATCCTTTTTGCTGTTGTTGTTTTCATCCATTTTGTTGTGGATTTGCTGCTGTGTTTGGGATAATTTGTTCTCTTGCATGATCCAGTTTCAGTCGGTCTTTGGCTGTTCCTCACATTTGACTGTATGTTAATATGGTATACAGAGGAGTTCATGGTCGACTCAATGACTGCAAGATGTCCAGGTCGGTCCTGTGCAAAACCAAATCATCAGTGCCTGATGTGCCTCTGTGCTTGAGGTGTTTGTTCTGATGTTCTGTGTTTGGTTTTCACTAAACATGATGCTGTGAAGTATGACCAAACATCTCCGCTTTGCTCTCGTCTTTCTGAAGGTCGTTGTCCCAGAAGTTTTGTGTTTCATTCAGATGCAAATTTTGCTAATCTAATCTCTGCAGCCATGTTGTTTACAGAGGAAAGGCTTCCTTCTTGCAACTCTACCAAGGAAGCCATATTTGTTCAGTCTTTTCTAATTGTACTGCCATGAGCTTTTAATATTTAACTGAGGCCTGTAGTCTTGAGATGTGGCTCTTGTTTTTTCAGTTTATCTGAGCATTGCATGGTCTGAGCTCGAGGTAAACCTTGTGGGATGTATCCCTGCAAATATTGGCATCTGTCTTGAATGTTTTCTTCTAGGCTACTTGTACATGATCTTTCTCATTGTAGAATGATGGACTCCAAATGGTTTGGAAATTGCCTTATAATCCTTCCCAGATTGATGGATAGCAATAATTGCTGATGTCTTTCTTCCTTGGCACTAACCTGAATGCTCCAGAGCGGCAAGCTGCCAAAACTCCTGCCGTTACAAAGGTATAGTCGCACTTGCTGATGATCAGTTAACAAAGTGCATTTTGCACTGAATTACTTAACAACCTAATTTATTTGGTAGCAGTGTTGGTGTACTTACTTTTTCACAGAAAAAGATCAGATGTTTTTTCGTCCTGATCTTTCTCCTGATCATAACACAGGAGAGGAAAATGTGGATTTCTTGGCAGAAAGCATTGATCACTAACATCCTTATATAATATACCCAACCAGAAATACAAATTCCTACAAGCATATACTAACATTATGTGTTTATAAATACAAAAAATAAACCACTTGGATGTTTTATGATTTAAAAGTCTCTTAAACATCAGAATTTTCTTTCTTTTCTTTAATATGGAGATACTGAAAGTACAGCTTACAACAAAGACAGACTTTTATAGATATTTGTAAACTTAAAGGTTTAGTAACTTTAGTAACTTCAGTCATGTTATAGATATTACTCCTGAACCACACAACATTAACAATAATAATATTCACAAAGCTGAAGGGTAAAAGTCACACAATGGATCATGCCCTCACTGGGCTCACAAACACTGCAGGTGTACTTTTGTTTCGACAGGACAATATAGCGAAAAGTAAACCACCATGATATCAACAAGTAGTTTTCAGAACCACAAGATGGGGATTAAAGACTTAATACCCCCCCCACAAAGATACACATTCATATTGTTGGCTTGGCTTTGCTTCAGTTTAGCTTACTTAATCACTTCATATCAGTAGAAATAACTGTCTAAATATGAAACAAACCTGGGTTGTTGCATTTGTCAAAATAATTCTTTTTGGTTAGATTGAACCTCCTTTGGTGCCATTGATGAGTTTTAGTACATGACACAACAGCACCAAAATGTTTACAAAAATGACTTTAAATGGATTAAACTAATCATTGTAGTGTACCAGTAGAAAGCTGTTAATAACATCTGGGTCTGCTAGTAAGTTCAGACAAACACAATGAAATACACGACCCATGTCTTAGTGCCACGCCTTAAAAATCCAAGAATAACTGGAATTTTTTTTAAGCTTTACTGTAGCAGTTTCTTTTTTTCTTTTTTTAAACACAAGACCAAGCTGACTGACTCACAACTTCCACATACAAACATATTACTCTATCAAACCGACAGGCTACCTGAAATGTGTTAAGGAAGCAATAATATGCAAATGTCCACTCAGTTGTGCTAAAAGGCAAACAATGATTGGAAACACCAGAACATTTTCTAGCTAGTCATTCTGACTTGACTTGAGTTACGACCCTTCACTGGACTCCTCCCCAGCTTCATCAGAAGCTCTTGGATCCATCTGCGATCGAGCAGGTGCTTTTGAAGTCTGCGCTGATTCCTTTTCACCTTGGCCCTCAGAGTTTGGCTCATCGGCTGACTCGGTGCTGGTGTTGAGGAAGGCTTGATACTGGTTCCAGAAGCTCACTGAGCTCCTGGTGGCTGGAATGGATGCCATAGATGTAGAAGAGGGAAGTTGCTCAGATGATGAACGGCTGCTCCTGGGAGGTGGGCGGGATGTTTTGGTTGCCACACCATGGTGCTTCATGTGCCCCTGGGAATTAATAGAGTTCAAACCAGTTTTATGAGTGTTATTATCCTCAAAATACTTTTAATAAGCTGACTAGAATGTACTGTAGAGTAAAATCAAGATATTTTAGTTTAACAAAAGACCTAAGCATGCAGGGTTTCCTTTATGATGCACACAGGGGAATATTTCAACACAGTGGGAGTAATTTTAGGCTTAAAGAGGAAAATCCCCCTCATATTAAATATAAATTCCAATTTACTACTATTGAGAAAGACTGCTCTATTAGATGATAAATAATTTTTCAATTTAAGAAAAACTTGGTTCCCCAATAGCTGCTCTGCCAATATGCAACAAACAAAATTCATACAATACAGTTGTTTCTTAACCTTCAATCCACTGCGACTGGCGTACTCTTTTCCACACTCGGCACAGCAGTAGGTCTTTTTCTCAGGACGTGACAGTGGAGATGGGAGCGTTGGAGCAAGACTGATGGGCACAGAAGAATCCAGGACATCACTTGAAACCAGCCCGCTCATTTTAATGCCTTCTGCTCGATCTTCTCTCCCATATGAACCAAAATGAAAGCTCTGACGTGTCTCCCTCACAGAAGTAGCTGCTTTCTGGGATCCCCCTTTTTCTTCATCTGGTGTTTGGTCTGCATTCTCCTCGGTGGGTGTCAATTTGGGGTCTTCATCAGGCACAGTAACAAGGTCTTGTTTTGGTGTTGCAGGTGGAGGAGACTGAACTTTGTCTTCCTCCATGGGTTCTGGGGATTGGGGCCTTGGAGAGACTGAGTCTGGTTGGAAAGCTGTCGATGCATTTACATCACAAACATCTTGACTGGAGATGAAGTTAGAGGTGGTACTGGGACATGGAAAAATTAAGGTAGCATCAAGAACAGATGTGCTGTGTATGTCCTCCAGGTTGGGTTTGGAAGCAAGAAAGGTATCTGAGGTGGTGGATGCTTCAGCCTCTCCACAGTCTTTGAATTTAGAAGGAGGGGACTCTGTGATTTTGGTCAAACTGGAGAGAATTGGTGAAGGATTAGAATTAGGAATACAAATATCGGCAGAGGCTTGTTGATGAGCTTGAATGTCTTCGTCAGCTGCCAAAGTTTGATCTGTCTTTTGGGAGGCTGACAGGGGGGCACTGACAGAAAGGACAGGAGGGTCTGCACTGCCTAGTGGGGGAGTTTGTGTGGTGGGATTCATGAAAGGGTCAGGGCTAAGGTCAGTGGGGGGGATTTGATCTGGGCTGGAGGCTGCAGACTTGCTAAGACTTTTATCAGCTGATTTGATGCTACCAGAGACAGGGACTGAGGCAGCTGCTGCCATTTGAAACTGTGAACTTGGAGCTGGGCTATCTTGGGGGGGCATTTTACTTAAGGCAGCATTTTGGTCAGCGGACTGGGACTGAGACTGTGACAAGGATTTGGGATTAGATTCAGCTGGCATGTCATGTTGAGAGTCCTCTGTGCCATCCGGGGGTAAATGTCCTCCAAGGTGCATTCGAATGTGATGCTGAAGAACAAGAGCATTGGTGAACTTACGTTGACACAATGGGCAAGAGTTTTGGACACGTGCATTGGGAGGTCGGGCATGATGGGTGGCAAGATGTGACCGCAGGCTGCCTTTGGTAGAGAAGGATCGTCCACATATCTTACATGGAAATGGACGTTCTCCAAGGTGTGTGGCCTGGTGCAGCCGGAGTGCTCTAGGACAGCTCAGCACCCGCAGGCACACCCCACACTGATTTGTGGTCAGATTGTGTGCTGAACCTGTGATACTTAGAGATGGAAGCAGGCCACCTGCCATGGATTTTGCTCCATTGGCACTCATTCCCAGAGCAGCAACCATCTCACGGGTGAAGTGTGACACAGAGTTGGTCACAAGATTTGAAGATGGGGATGCCATGACATATGTGGTAGAGGTGCTGGCATTTGTGAAATGACTGTTGGCTAAATTCACAGAAGAGGTAGCGGTACCACTAGATAAAATCTCCAGCATAGAAGTCGGAGTAGAGGAGGAAGTCCATGAAGAAGATGAGTTTGGAGGAGCCTTCTCTAGTTTGTCCACTAGTCTTTGCAACTTGGAGGTTTCAGATGTCGGGGTAGCAGTAGCTATGGAGGAGGGTAAGGAGGATGGAGTGCTGGTGGCTTGACCTGGGATTTTAGGAAAGGAAGAAACAGGGAAAGAAAGCTGGGTATGGCTGGAAGCATGTTGTTGGGAACCTGCACTGGAGGGTAGTTGGGCCCGTAGCAAGTTCAATGCTGGATGGTTGTATGGGGGTGAGTGTGCTGCCTGGGTAGAAGAAGAAGAAGAGGCAGATGGGAAAAGAAGCTTAGGGAGGTGAACTAGTTGGGAATAAGCTGCAGGGGACAGCATCGGTGCATGAGGTGGAGTGTTTTCATCAAAGTGCTGCTGTTTGGCACCTTTGAATAACCCGGTGATGGAAGATGACGAAGATAAGGAAGGGTTTGAAAGAAGGGAGGTAGCAAGAGAAGATGTGGAGGAAGAGGAGGAAGGGGATGAATGTGATGAGCAGGAAGCAATAGAAGCTGCAGCAGCTGCAGCAGCAGCCCTGTTGAGCTGCAGAAGAGAGTGAGAAATCAAGGCCAGATTCATACTCGAAGGGAGAGGTAGGGTAGAAGGGGTAGATCCACCAGAGGTCCCCAGTGTAAGTCCACCACTAGAACCACTGACCTCCAAATTATCTCCACATGTTTCATCCTCCACTCTAATTTTTCGCTTCTTCTGAGTTATATTGATGCCACTAGTACTGCTGCCACTGCTCATAATCTGCCCCATATCTGAGCCTCCTGTGGCCCCTATTGCCACCCCAAACAATGACGGTGGCAGAAGTGAAAGTGAGAGCTCTGGGTTCTGTTCCCGGTGGCGAAGGAAGTGCACCTTCAGGTTGCCTCGTGTGGTGAAACGACTAAGGCAGACTGGACACTGATAGGGCCTTTCTCCTGTGTGTGAACGGAGATGTATCTGCAGGGCAGAATCACTGCTGAACATTTTCCCACAAAAGCGGCAGGCGTGATGGAGACGGCCAGCGTTAGAACTGGATGCAGAAGAGTCGCCTCCCCCAGACGCAGACTGCTGACCACCTTGTGAGTTCGGGTTAACAGACAGCGATGTGGAAAGAGATGCGTTTAGAAAGGACAGGTCACTCTGCCCACTCACTGAGGTGGTATTAGGAGATTTCTCGTGAAGATAGCGATTGGGTACAGCTAAAGACAGGGCAAGGGGATAGGTGGAGGAAGCTGTGGAAGTGGCTGCAGAAGAAGTGGTGAAGGGAGGGGAGCAGTGAGAATTCTCCCACAGATAACCATGAGCCCCTGTACTCCCTACAGTTTCTTCCATCTGTGATTTGTGAGGCTGCAAGATTTGAGACAATGAAGAGCATGGCTGTACAGGTTTGTTGGCTGTCTGAGATGGAAGCAGGGAAGAGAAACACGCCAGGAGAGGAGCCACAGAGGTGGAGGTCTGAGGTCCAGTTGGCTGGGTTATGGGGCTCGATGCCCTTTTGCTACTTTCCAGGCAGAGCTGAGGCAAAGGAGGGAGGAGATGCTGGGATGGTGTGTCTAAGCTATAGGACGCACCGCCAAGGCGTAGCACCTGTCTACAGATCTCTTCTGTTATCTGCATCTGGTGGATCTGCCTTTGCTGTAGCACCCGAAGCTCCTCCAGTATCAAGGCAATGCTCAGTTGGGTCCTGACGGGTGCAGTTGAGGCAGATGTCACTCCTGGGCTTGGGGTGGGTGTGACGGGACTTGGAGGGCCCTCAGGTACCCGACTGGGGCTTCCAGGGTGCGGTGGAGGACATAAAGAGGCTGAGGATGATGAGGAGGAAGAGGAGGTGGTGGTGGTGGCTGACAGCCCTAACTTGGGAGAGGCCATGTATGCACCTCGGGAAGAGTGAACGATGGCACTGGGGTAAGATGAAGAACTGCAACCGGACAGTTGAAGGGTTGGTGAATATTGTGTTTGGGAAGAGTGAGGGAAGTCAGGAGAGAGAGGGGGCTGTAAGTCTTTGAAGGGGTACTCTATCGGATGTTTTGGTGAACAAAGTCGCAATGGACCCTCTGTGGGTGGAGGGTGGCTCTGAGAGCCCTTGGTAGATGAACAGACAGCAAGGGGCAGCTGGTAACTTTGAGGATAAGATGGAGAGGAGTCCGAGATAACTGGAAAAGTAGATGACTTCACAGCCAAGTCGTCATCTGGGGAAATTTAAAAGAAAAAAATATCAATTTACTGAAGTTAAAGATATTTAAGATGAGTACTACATATCTAGGAAATAAAATAAATGCTATCTAGGTGGTAACTAGCCTCATTTAATTTCCACCAACTTTGCATAAACATATTATTCATTGCAGGAACACAAGCCTCCACACAAATAGAGAGCATACACTGATCCCAATAGTCTGCAAGAATACACCGCTCACCGACAGAGGAGCCCACCTTGTTTCCAGGGTAACACACAAGACAATGGACTTTGCCTCCCCCCCACCCCCATTCCCAATGAAAAGAAGCCACATCCTAAGACATTCTATCATCTCTGTCTGTTTCACTTTTATCTCCTGAAGAGCCCTTCCCTTGCTAGCCTAATGGACCGTTGGGGGTTATGTCCTGGGCACCGTGCTGGATGCCTGATAGGCCAGCCGATGTGACCTTAAAACACTCTGATGTCGCATTCCTAATGTTGTTTAGGGGCAGGCGGAGGAAGTGAGGTTACGTGCAAAGAAAACAAACAGGCCACTACAGAGACGGGATGACTCAGATCCATCAACAAGCACACATAGCCTGGGAACGCATAGAGGGACAGGTGAAAACACTCACATAGAGCTTACCTGTCAGCAAGAAACACGAGTATTAGGATACAGACAAACACATTCAGAAACCACTTCCGTTTGCTTAAAAGGCTACAGTTTCATGACACAGATCCCTACAACTGAAAACAGACAGACACAAATACACACAGCTGTGCGCACACACTGTCACATGCACACTTCTTCATGGGCATGTTCACGCATCAGTGGCTGGCAACAAAGATGAAAGGGGACAATGGCAGCTAATAGTGTTGCAGTTAGAGCACGGTATACAGTGTCTCACAAAGTTTCTTTTTCCTCGACCTTTTCATGCTCATGACCTGCTTCTTGCTTTTAGAGTTTTTAAATTTACTATACACTCTTCTTCACTGATACTTCTACAAGCATTTATAGTATATTTGTGAAATCTTGGTGGTCTGAACCTGGAAGTTAAGGCAGACTGAGGATACTTGGGTTTAATGGAGCAAAGAAAGCCACCTATGACTACAACCATATATAATGAAATTAGAACTTGTACTCCATAATAATCTCAATAATCCTTCATTTTCCAAGCATATCAGTATGAAATTGACCATGATATAGTTTATCTTTCAATGCATATCGTGTTAATCAAAACTATTTTTGAGATGTAACTTACAGTAAGTGCAAAAATCTTGACTGAATCCTTTATATTACCATAAAAATCTTGAAATAATTGAAGCAATTTATTGAGACATGCGTAAACATTAATGGAAATACAATATATACGGTAAAAACACAGTCTGCATCATTCTAACTATCTATACAACCTGAACCCTATCGGACAAGATTACTCATAATTTCTTTAAGCACTCTTCCGGAGTTCTCCATGCATCTTGAAGGAATTTCCTAATCTCCTCTTTAGATGTTGTTTGCTTTTTATTCCATTCTTTGTTCGGCTTTAATGTTGAAGTCCAGGCTCTGAGGAGGACTAATCACTCCATAACACCTGTTGTCACTGATTTTCATTCCAGTACTTATGGCATTTGGAAAAGCTCTGTTCTTGGAGACCATTATCGATGAGGCTTCAGTAAACAGTAGATGGAGCAGATGCATCTAGACCTGTATAAAGGTCCTGTATCAAGTTTTAACTGGGACTGTTTCTTCATTCTTAAAGGACATCAATTTCAGATATTGTTTGTCTACTGTAGATCCTTTGTAGACCTGATCCTTCTTCTTTCTTGTTGTTGTTTCTTGTAAGTTTCATCAGTGTTTTAAGGACACTGCACACCATTTGGGAATCATTTTATTGGTTCAAAAGAACTGTGTAAAACTATCTTTTATTTATTTTTATTTTCATTTTTTGTGAGAAATGAATAAATAAATACATTTTGTTTCTTTGTGACAGGCTGCTTGTCACAAAGTGCTTCATGATGCGGTTTAAAATAGGTTCTTTGCTAAGTTATCTGTTATGTGTGGACACAACACTGGTTCATCTCATGAGTTAGGAGCCTTTTTTATGCCTGAATGATTCAAAGGTCAGTGTTAAGTGGCTTAACAAACAAAAACACATTCCTCCGATAATGGTCAGGTAAGACCGGAAAAAGAGCCAACGTCTAAAAGGAAAACTTTAAATGACCTTCAGAGATTCTGGAGAACTATTGCTTAAGACCACTTTTAAGGGTTATAAGAAGGTCTGGTTGCTTAAATATAAATAAATTTGGAGACTTAAGACTTTTGCACAAGATTCTGTCCTGTAGATAAGATAGCCTATTAGTTAAACTCAGGAGAAGCCCTTTCAAATAGTTCAAATCACATTACAATTATACAGTAGATACCATCATAATGTACTTGCACATGACTTAAACACAAACTTTGATCTAAAATTTGCATCTCCTCCAACTGAATAACCAGTACTCTTTCTTAGTCTATGTCTCACCATGCTCAAGTATCCGACACGCTGCGGGGGTCAGGCTCATAAGCTGCTGGGGTCGTTTCTGTTTCCGGCGGGACATGCTTCTGCAGGATGGGCCCAAAGCTGAAGGGCACTGGCCAACACACAACTTTTATTATGTCTTCCTGCGCGCTGAAAAAAGTTGGCATCTACGTTACTTTGACGGAAAAATAGACATATAGATAAATTTCAAAAAGAAAAACGACAGCATCCTTTCCAAAGCGGACACACAAGTTGATCCTTGTCGACTAGACCATAAAGGGCCTCCACCTTGGTGTCATTGTGATGCAGAGAGAAAAACAAAAAAAAAACAGAAGAGCCACAGAAATGTGTGACAGTTTCTCTCAACAAGTCTCTCCTTTCTCAAAACTCACCGTTGGCCCTCCTTCTCTTCTGCACACACACGCGCGCGCACACATACACACACACACACATACTTGTTCATCTACTACTTTGCATTCAAATGGCGAGTGAACACCCAGTCTTTTGAACCGAGACTCCGCTGCCAATCTTTTGTAATCCATTATACATTGAAGTAAGCTGAACTGCATCACATTATGGCCCCTGAGCGAGCTTCTAAAGTGAAATAAGTAAAACATCGAAACCACGTTGTAACGCGCATCTTTTGTGTGCGTTAGGCTACAGATCTAAATGTGCGCAAAAAGCCAGCACCATTAAAAGCTGGTTTCCTTCACATCAAATCAAAGTGATTCTTATCACGTCAGGGTATCTTCTGGGTCGCGCATACAATATCAAGTCTATTCAATGCGTGCGTGGTTACCTATAGCTTATAGGCTGAGTAAGTGGGGTTTTATGTTTGCTGAGGAGGAGAGTAAACAGAAAGGCTGAAATGGGGAGGAATTTGCAACAATGGCGTTGAGGGAGCACAGCTGAGTGAACATCACCCTCTCAGAGCCTCTCCAACACATAAGGCCACTGACTGGAGGCACAATGCTCCCTTTTCACCCTCATCCCGACCGCTTACCACGTGGAGCGAAAGGTAGAGAAAGAAAGACAGCCAGGGAGAGAGAGAAGAAAAATAATTTTTCGCCCGGGCCCCGTGGCAGCCTCCAGACATCCCTCCACCTTCTCTTTACTTCTCCGGGGCTCGGACAGAATAATAAATCGCATCCTTGTTCATGCAAAGTGTTGATTGGTTATGTCTGACTTAACCTATTGAAATAGCCAGGTTTTAAATGAGTTGAAAATAGCCAATAAAACTCACCAATTTATCAAACAAAATGAAACAGGCTGTTAAACGTCTGCTTTGGGCCTTAAATAAGCATTTCTATACAAACCAATGCGAAAACTAAACGGAAATCATTTGAAATCGCTTGCACATCATCATCGATCATTTTCTGCCAAAGAAAACAAGTAAAAACGTACAGCCGTAAAAGCTAAAAAACAGAGAATAAAATCGCTTTTTAAGCTGAATTCTGATGTGCCAACAAGGCATTTTGCATTTGCCGTGCCATCTTGTCAATTTGATCGCATATAGCATGGAGGGACATTTTCTTTTTTCTCTTTTTTTACACCGGTGTTTGGAAACCAGCAGCTGTGAGATGCGCGCCCCCGCTACTGTACAGCGACCTGTTGAACGCCAAGCGCGCTCCTACATCATAACAAGTTATGATTCATAAAATATTATGACTTCGCCGAAAAAACACTGTCCCGGATGTGCATTTCCGCCACGCGCCGCTCGTCGCCGACACAATCCTTTAAGACGTAACACAAAAACAACTTACCATGTTGGAAAAGATGATTTTTTTTTTTTTGGCGCCGATGTTGTAGAATGTGTAAAGACTCGTGTGTGGAGGGGGGAGGAGGAGAAGCTCAGGAGCTCGAGTCCGATCAGCTCCGTCTCTCAGCCGGGACACTGGCGCAGCATTTCCCTATTCACTCCCGGTGATGCGCAGTCGGACAGCCGCATTTTTTTCCCTTCAATGATTTATCTCCGTCGCAAATTGCGTTTCACTCTGTCATGACAAAGGGTTACTATGCCTGCCTGTATTTACTCATAGTCCGGTGGCAGGAGCAGGAGGCAGGAGGCAGGGCGGCGCAGACAGCTGCGGTCGCTACAGGGGGAGGATTATTATTCTTGGTTGGAGGTGCTGCTCTTCCTCCTCTCTTTGTGTTTGTCTGGGCCTGCTCCTGTCCGGCCTTGTCTGCAGTCGCTGCAGTAGCCTACTGTCTGTCCGGTCGGTTAGCTGTCTGTCTCTCCGTCTCTTATAATTAATGACCCTAACTGGCAGACAGTACTCAGGGAAACAGTGACCACGATTTCTTTTTTGGCGTCTTATGTGTGCATGCCACTCAACAGACCCAGGGATACACTCAGTCTGATTGTTATGGCCTAATATAAATCATAATAATAATAATAATTCATAATAATAATTAATAATGACACTGATAAAAACCCAAAATAAATAAAGTAAGTGAAAGCTCATCGAACTTAAATGTTCTCTTATTTTGTGGATCCTTGACTCATAAAGACTCATACGTGAGCTGAGAAATGAGAGGAGTATGTACCTGCTATGTCATTTTATTGCTAAGCACAAGTTATTTTACCAGAATGGACTCCCAATTTCCCAAATCCACATTTGAAACATTGCCATGGTGTTAGGCCCAATTTTAGCTGAAAACTGAAGCTGTATAGCTGACAGGTGCTGTGGTTTATGTCATACAACAAATAACCACGAGGTGTCTCCCATAGACAAAGGTTAGAGGCCCTGATCCAACGCATTTTGTTATAGCTCTATTTTTAAAACATTTACCCATCTGCCACATTTACAAACAGCAATATTTATGTGTAAACCTCCTTGAAGCTTGAGGTCAGTGTCCAAGCATAGTCCAGGTCAAAAAGTGATATATGGGGTAAATGGGGGAAGGAAAAGATTTGAGGTTGCCATCACATTTTATTTACTTATTCAGTATTAGGGTTATTATTGTTAGCCTCATAATTGTGCCACATTACTTTCTTTTTCAGATGATGGATTGAAAATTGCTTCAAGAGATATTCAAAGCTTTTAACCCCGCTTTAACCGTCCTCCTAGGTTTTCATGATGCCGTTTTGTTCCCTGATATTTATGATGTTCTCTTTAAAACCTCTGAGCATATAAGGCAAGTGTATCTATTTTTATGAAGTCTTTACATAACAGGTATTTTTATACAGAGAATAAATTAGACATGGTGGACTCTGTTTACTGATTAGGTGACTTCTGAAGGTGATTAGTTGCAATGGATTTTATTCAGGAGTAGCAGAGTACAGGAGGGCTGAATACAAATGCATGCATCGTTTTCTTTCCACTAAACAATAATGCACTACTTCGTTTCGGTCTCTCACATAAAATTCCAATAAAATACAGTGAAGTTTGTAGTTGTAACAAGACAAAAAAGTAGAAAAGTTCAAGGCGAGGCTTGTTTATTTCTATAGCTAATTTAATACATAAAATCAATTAAATGTGCTTTACATAATAACATAAGGAGATTAAGACATGATTTAAAGGGTTCAAAATTCAGATAAAATCATAAAAAATAACTAGATTAAAATTTTCAAAAGCAAGCAAAAGTCTGGATCCGGTGCAGATTTCATGCTTATGGAGTATCAATACTTTTTCAAGACACTGTTCATGCAGCCTGAAATGACCTATCGGTACATTTAAAGTATGCAGGATTTCTAGTGGTTGTGAGAGCAACTGCATGTGAATCATGAGAGTGACATCTATGAACGTGATGAAAAAATGTACTAAAAATGTACTTTGGTCCTGACCACGACTGCTTTATCACTCCAACATAAGCATATATGGTTTGTCTTTTAAGTCTTTGGAAAAACTCAACCAGGAAGTGACTAAGTTTTGTGGTGACATGATGTAATGTGTAACAAATATAATCTGCAAAATGACATATATGAGGTTGAGAAAAAAGAAAGTATTTTAGCCTTAACCATTGCCTTTTTCTCACAGCAACAAGTATGAAGTTAAGTGTTTAGCTATAAGTGTTTTTTTAATGTTTTGTCAAGTTACTGACTAAATGCAACTGTGAATCAAAAAGCCTGTTGTAGACCTTGAACATGAATTAGGCATAATGATTCAATCGCTATGGATGCCTAACCATTCAGTCTCACAAATGCAGAATTCCCCAACCACCAGTAAAATATATGTGCTTTGTAGCATCAGCTTGTGGGACCTACATTAATGACTCTGTGATGGGTTGTAGCTGTTGCAGCAGAGTGTCTATGGATTGAAATAAATGATTGTTGGTCGGTCTATAATGGAAAAGGTGTTTTTCGTTATTTTCAAGGTAAACTGCAAGCATAGTTTGAGATACATCTGCAATCAAAAGGCAGCAACTTGTTTCCTCTTCTCTTTCTGTCTTTTTCTGTGTGATGCACAAGTAGAAAGGAATGTTGTAAGTTACTATAGTAACAGGGATGTCGTGCATTTTTGTCTTTCAGAAACCTTCTCACCTTCTTGAGTTTTCAATAATCCAAATTGTTGTTTTTTCTTTTAAGATGCAACAGCAGAAATGCTTCCTTGACAAAAGCTCTGTTTTCTTTTTTCCTTGCAATGCACCAGTAAAAACTCCGACCTTAGCCAAATTCAAATACTGTGGTGGGAACGTAAGTTGAAAAAATCCCCACAAACCCCACTGAACTGAGCTGTTGTATAATGAGGTGGGGTTTTTTTTCACACTTTGCTTCTTTATCTTGGATTACTTCTGTTAGATTGATAAATACACAGTACAATATGTCATGTATTCTTATTTATTTGAGGGTTTTTGTCTAATTTAAGGACCTTTAAAGACCAGGTGATTCTTATTATATCCTGATCTTGAGACTGAATTGATCCTTTTTTTTCATCTGAAGGTAGTTATAGCTTTCTACACTTATTCATTAATGTCTTTTTATTTTAAATGGTATATGAACAGTTTTTGGCCTAAAATACCAATGGTAGGTTTTCTGTAAAAAGAAAGACTGACTTTGTTATCTTCAAAGTTACCTAATAACGTCCCGTTCGCCACCCCTCCCCTCTCAGGGTAAGGTGACCTCTCAGAGTACCGTGAATCTGTTGGGATTAGTCACCATACTGACCGCACTTAACGCACACATTCACCAATGGCAGAAGTTTGCAAACACCAGGACACCAGCGGGTAAGAAGGACTTTTTCTTCTTTCTGTTTTTCTAAACTTAGTAAAAGTGCCAAGACTGTAAAATGAGATGGAAGTGAACTAAATAAAAGCAGAGTACATGAAAAAGAAGAGAGCACAATAAGTTGGTAGGGATGATCTGCTGATCCTTCCACACCAACAGCTTGAGTCTGACTGGACTTAATGCTCATTTAGGGTCAGTGTTACAATCCCTTTACACTTAAATTGTAAAAAAAAAAAAAAAAAACCTGTCATAACGTTTTTCTTTATTTATTCGTCACATATACTGTTTTCAATTAAATCTGGTAAATGAAATGATTAGAAAGCCTGTAAAACTACAAGGAGTTATGAAGGTTGTGTTACATGTCAGGGAGATGTGGATGAATTTGCTATCATTTTTAAGGTTTTAGTGTTGATGTCTGCATTATGATGAGTTTCTGTTATTTTTGTTCACATTGTCCTTATTTTCTCAGTAAGATAGGATGCAACGTTCAGTAATCTATTCTTAGATCTCAGCAGGCAAACACCCAGTAGACAGGATTATTGGTCTGAGTGAAACAAGGGCTTTCCTCTTGTCCCCAGCTAAATGCTGGCTTAGGCATTAGCATTTTGTTAGTGGAACATGAGCATGTAACTTGTGTAAGTGTCTTCTGTCATTTAGTGCTGAACAACCTTAAAAAAAATACTGGTTTCATTCTTTTCCTGCTTCTTCAGGCATTGACTGAAATAAATTTGCAGGCTTTGCTGTGATTTTGTCTTATTAATACTGAAATTTAACCAACATTGTTCTCTCTAAATCATATGAATCCACTGTTTAGTTAGTAGCACTGACTGGGGACCTTCATCTGAGCATCATGGCGTCCTTGGATGAAGAGTTGACCTGCTCTGTGTGTCGGGACAGCTTCAGCCAGCCCCACCCTCTGCCCTGTGGCCACAGCTTCTGTCCTGCCTGTATCCGCGAGGCCTGGAGTAACAAGGAAGAAGGAAAAGGTCGCTTTATCTGCCCGCAGTGTCAGGAGGAGCACGGTGAAGTGCTGTGTGACTGCTGCCCTTCCGAAATAGTAGACGGAAGGCCACCACTAGCTGTCAAGACCTGCCTCAGGTGTGAGGTGTCGTTGTGTGCCAGCCACCTTCAGCCTCATCTGGAGAGACCAGCTTTTAGCACCCACCTGTTGGTGGATCCACTCGGGGATCTATCCCAGCGACGGTGTCCAACGCACTCAGAGGTTTTCCGCTACTACTGTGTGGATGAGAGAGTGTATTTGTGTGGTGATTGTCTGCTGGAGGGAAGCCACGCTCAGCATAAAGTGAAGGCTCTGAGACAGGTTGAAGAGGATTTGAAGGTTAGCTCGGTTGGTTGTACAGTACGTGTGTTTTTATATTTTCATCCGTATTGTGAGGTTTTTGGAAACAATGAATTTGTGATTTTGCAGGTCATTCTCCAGACGCTGCTCATCAAAGCAGAGAAGAAACTGATAGATGGGGAACGAATTCTCAAAGAGCACGAGAACATTGATTCCACCATGGCTGTGAGTTAAAATGTCTAACCTGTGCAAAAGAAATAAAACATTGTGACTCTTAGTAGAAACTCTGCATATGCTCAAACATTTAAATGCTGCTTACAAAGCTGACATGGGATTTTGACTCTCATTACCGGTTCCAGGACTCTCTGAAGCAGGACGATAATCAGGTGGGGCGGCTGGACTCAGACCTGCAGGTCCAGGTGAAGAAGCTGGTGGTGTCTCTCAGGGAGATCACCAAGAGAGAGAGACAGCAGATCATAGAGAGTGTGCACCAAGACTGTGCAAAAGTGAAGCATGACATGAGCCAGACAGTGAACATCCAGCACTACCTGACCTTCCTGCTTGCAGAGACGGACCCCTTCCTGCTCATCTGGGTAGGACTCTCCTTTATACACTCAGACTAAAAGGGCCTCCTCTGAATTCCTTCATCAGATCAGACTGACCTGATCTGGCTCAATCAGAAAGTTTTTTAAGAGATCTGTCATTGTTAAATAGTTATGGATTGTTTAACGTCACTTCATTAGTCAAATTAAGTCATGACAAGTCTCTCCCTTCAAATTTCATCCACAACCTCCTGGTCTATCCCAGGACAGGCAATAGAGCGCTAAAGTACTATAGACTTATACACTGTTTAATTAGTGTACAGTTGGGAAAGCAGGACATATTTCCATGTATTTACCTGCTTTTTGAATATCAAGAGTTTCATTCTGATTGAATTCTTTGCAGCATGTAAATGGGCAACTTAGCAAATTGATTTACTTAGTGTTTACACTGAATTTAAATCTCTGATCAGAAGGATTTCAATCAGATTGAAGACATATTTGTCCGTGTAAATAAAGCTAATAACCAGTTGTTTTGTGTCAGGTTATCATAGCCACTGAGCAAAGTAGAAAAGTGAGGAATTGCAGATGTAATGCAGAAGTAGAACTGTGAAAAAAACTGCAGGACAGGTTTGGAACTGGTAATCTCTTGCTTGAAGGACAAGGGTTTGGTGCAACCCACAAACTTTACACAGAACATTTGTTCAAGCCAAGACATCATTACATGGTGAGTATTCTAACCATGTTGAGACAGGACGGGAAACATCATCGGCATGATGTGCACTCTATTCTAGTAGAAAATGAAAAGGGAAATTGTAACTACTCTCCAATATTGTAGCATATTTATTATGTATTTATCCGTTGAACAACATAAAACAACATGGTACATTTGTTAAAAATGAGGCCAGAGAAGTTAATACAAATCAAATCCTCGATCTTTTGTGACTTCCTTACTTTTTTATTTTTTCTGCGTCGCCACATTGAACGTTTCAGGGTCATTCCATGCCTCACTCACATAACCCCCACCGTTTTGTGTCACTGAGTTTCTTTTCATCTCCTCACCATTTTAAATCAACTGATGATCAAAGCCATTCAGATTTTCAGGAAAAACTGACAGACTGGAGTTAAGTTACTCTATGTACAAAATAGTACACAATGTCTCTTTTCAAAAACCTGAATTGTTCTGCAAAGTTTGACATATAGGCTACATGAATATTCTTCCATAAATTACAATCACCAGTAAAACACTTTTACTGGTGCTACAATAATTTTAGCACCCATAGCTAATGCACTGTTACTGTTCACTTAGCTAAGCTACCCAAACAAACATTAGCTTAGCTGGCTAGTAAGTTAGCTTAAAATAAATTTCTCATGTTTTTTTTGTTTTTTTTTTAAACATGAAAGAATAGTTTTTACAGTCATTAATAATGTTGTTAGGACGTAAAACACATCTTGTAAAAAGCTGATCGAGAGTCAAATGCAAATGGACAACGTGCCAAAATAAAAAAAATAAAAAAAGTTGAAATCAAGGGTCAGACTGGTTCAGTGTTTATTTAAAACTGAGTAAAAAGGACCTTATTGCACACTGAACCCTGAACT
>JAOXYM010000008.1:6850839-6880798 GCA_028567055.1 Leptatherina wallacei | reverse complement strand
GCAGATGGCTGCAAAGCTGATTGCACTTTCCACAACAGACTTATAGAACATATGCAACATTTTGGTGCAGACATTGATGCAGACAACAAGAAACAAGAAAACTTGTTCATCTTGATTTACGTTTCCAAAAGGTTTCCAAATAAGGGCCACCACATAGCTTCAGCGCACCTTGGGATTGATTCTACCATTCTTCTAAATCATTTTCACCTGTTTAACACTTCAAAAACTCTCCATTCATTGTACCCTGTGGATGGAGACTTTGAGATTTGGGAAGAGAATACTCTCATTAAATTGTAAATATTCCATCATAGGTGAAATCTGATCACTAAGAGCAGCTAACTCTATTTTATTCTGCTGTGAACCTTCCCTCTAAAGGAAAAAGAGGTTTACCTCAACTTTTATATATTTGAAAGTCACTATCTCTTAGCTTAGATTCATGTTAAATGGAAAAAATATGTGAAGTTGTTGTTGTCTTTCACCCTTTGAACCCTATAGGTCCCAGATTTGGGGCTTTTTGGTTATCAGACAGATTATAGTGATGTTGCACATCAAATTAAACTGCAGGACCTGAGCTATAACATTGTGAAAACCTTTTTAGAGTTTTACAAACACAATTCCAATCAAAACTAAATGAAATACAATATTTCAAACTTATCTAAGGGGTGCTATAACAACCCAAACACAAAATTTCTGGCTCCACAGCTGCATAACTGTATCCAAACTATGCAAAATTCCAAAGAGTTTGTGTTCTTTTAAAGTTAGGTTTGCTAACCTGTTATACTGTTTGCTATCTTAACCCTAGCCAAACGTATCATATTTGATACATGCAGTTTCTGAGACATTTTGCATCACTTCATGGTAAAAACTTTGCTCAAAACTCTGTAGTATACAAAATGATACTTGTGTTCTGGCCCCTAGTGGATACCCGGAAGCAGAAGACTACACTACAATAATTCGGACATGTCACGGGGTAATAAATGGTATAAAAAGGGCCAAAAAAACACTTCAGATTTTAAAAAAAGGACTTTTCTTCCCAGTTTTTCTTGGGTTGGGCTTTAAAGGCTTGATTTATTCTTCCCCAGTAACACATATACTGTGATTTACACATATTGACTAATCTCACACATGTTCCCTTTAATATAACACCAAAACTATTCAAATACACTTGGTGCTTACAAAGACGTGCTCATTTTATTAAGGGTATGCAGTTTTGAGCGAAATAGATTTAAAGGGTTAGCAATGCAAATAAACCTTTTTTCTAAGTACAGCAAGCTATTTTTTTTCAACATTATTATTGGTGTTTTTTGTAATCAAATAATTATTTTCATTGGATCTTCAGATTTTTTTATAGCAAAGGACTGTAAATAGTCTTTCTGAGGCAACCAAAGTGTTTATAAATTGTTATTCATATATACATTTAGTTAATTGAAAATACAAAAAGGTTTTTTCTTATTTTTCCCAGAGCAGTGTGCTGCATGTAAAGTTTTGCCTCATCAAGAAACCAACAGAGAGCACTGAAGTAAGTCTCAGTTTCTTTGTTCTCTCCCACCTCACAGTAACCAGTCCTCTGAGTCTGGACACAAACACGGCCCATCCTCTGCTGAGCATCTCTGATGACCTGCGCTCAGTTTCACGAGTTAAAAGTCGCCTGCCCTGCGCTGCTCATCCTGAGCGTTTTGACCACTGGCCACAGGTTCTCACGGTTCAGACCTTCTCCTCTGGGACTCACTACTGGGAGCTGGTGGCTGAGGGATTCTGGGATGTTGCTATCTGCTATCGAAGCATTGGACGGAAGGGGAAAGAAGCTAATGCCTTCGGGAACAACAAGGTCTGTATGCCTGAGTATGATAATGGAATTAGAAATACAGCTTACATTTACTTACATTTCTCCTCTGGCCACTTCATTTGAAGAAAAATAGGTCACCACTGACATGACTCGATCCCCACTCTTTTAGTGGAGTCTTTTTCCTGATATACTATCTTTAATTCTATGTCATCACTTTTCTGTTTTATATACTGCCTTATCTGATTTAGTCTGAAACCTTTGACTAGCTGACCTGAAAACAAAGCCAAGAAGAGGCAAGAAAAAAAAGTCCTCAGAATTATTTCAATGCAACTCTGTGAAAGATTTTGATTAAATATTTGTTCAAGGATGCCAGAATTAAAGTTTCAATCTGTTGTATTTGTAATCTAGTGAGAGGGAATCAGTGTTTAGTATCAGAAATAACTGTACAGTGTTATGAACGTTCCTCAAGAGGCTGTCTTTCTCTGGGTTTGTTTTCTCCACTTTGGCTGGAAAGAAAAGGCTGTTTCACTGGTTTTCAACTGAAAAAAGTGTTAATGTAAAATCTTCATATGTCCATGCAGTGATCTAAAGCACCTAAATCTTTACAAACAACCACTGGATGACACAGCTGTTGTCTCAGAAATGACACGGTGGAGATTTACTGAAGCAGTGTTCTCACAGTGCCAAACGCCATAGACATATCCCCTACATTCATCTAATGATTACCTGCATCATTGATTCACCTGCTCATTATTTAATGTATCAAGCTTTTGCGCATTTGTGGTTAATTCAACATATTTTTATCTTTTGTACTTTAAAATGTGAGCTGATAATTGAAATTGGAGCCGATTAACTTCCTTCTCATCACAGCCGTTTTCATCCGAAAGAAAAACACCTTCCTTTGTTTCTTATCCCCAGGTGTCATGGAGTCTGACACAGCAACACGATAAGAAGCTTGCAGCCTGGCACAACCGGAGGAAGACGCGCCTCACGTACCAAATGGTCGGCAACCGGGTTGCAGTTGCTGTGGACTACAACGCAGGCAGTATCACCTTCTCAGAGGTGGGGCCGTCCAACAATCTCATCCACCTTCACACCTTTTCAACGACCTTCACCCAACCAGCGTGCTTGGGCTTTGGACTCTACAAAGCTGAGCTCAACAGTCGCATCTCTCTTATCAAAGTCTGAAAGGACGAGCTGGGGAACAGCTCGGTTGGTTTCTTTGACTTGAACAAAACCATGCAGACTTGTGCAGGATCCTTTACCAGGAGCTTTGCTCTCTGACTGAGCTTGACTTTTTCACTTCCTCTTAGAAAAACAGGCAAAACCGTGTCTCCTGAAACTGTGATCATGTGACATTGACATGGAAATTACTTCCAGAAGTGACCTCGGAGTATTTGCATGAGCAGAGATGCAGAGGCTCAATTATTTAAAAAAAGACTAGATGTCAGTTTTTGAACATTATTTCAACAATGGCGTGCATTTTTAATCCATAATGTTTACAAATAGGTTGCTAAAAAAGGCTGTAATCAGTTTATTCCATTTTTCTCTTTTAGTTTCCTTTTGTGAGCACCTTGGTTTTGGTAGTAGGTGGACCCTCAGGCTGTTAAAGGAACAAAGCAATATTTTTATGGGGCAAGTGGTGCTTATGATCTGTTAAAAGAGCTTTAAAATCTCATAAAAGAGCCTACCTGGCAACATAAAGCACAGATATACAGCTATGCAGGTGCACAAGCAGCAAGCTGGAGTGTTTGATCCTTTTTAACTCAGTTTGAACACACATGAGAAAATTTGTGTATTCACTGGAAATTACAGAAGAAAGGGAAACAACTGCCACTCATTCACTAACTGTGCTCTGTGAAGTTGCTCACCTATCCAATTATTTTTCTTTATTTCACTGTAAAGGTGAGTGGGTGGATGCGGGGAAGAGGGTGAGAAAGAAGCAGACGGAGGGAGGGGGGAGTTGGCTGAGATAGAGGACACAAAGAGATAGAGAGACGCAGAAAGATCAGAGCATACTCTGGATTGGTTGCGATCAGCTAGACTCTTGTGTTGTAAGATAATATGACAGAAGAGCTTGAGGACAAGGATTTTTTTTTAGCCTCTTTCGGTTCTTCATCTGCTGGCGGAAACCACCGTTTTCATCTGATATGAAACACAAGATTGTTCAAGTGGAAACAGGTGATGATCTACTTTTTGTTCACTTATTCTTAGATTTCTTATTGACAAAGCAAGTAGTTTAATCATGTTACGGCACTTGTATAATAGTGAATTATAGAGATTTTTTTTTCCATAATGTGAATCTTTGTCCAACCAATAAATTGTTGTATTTGTTTTTGTTGTGGTTTGTTCTCTTAAAGATGAGGGAAAAAAAGAGAACGGGATGAAACCCCAAAACAACATCAGTTTAAATGACTAAACTGATGTTTATTTTCCAAAGAAAATAAGGAAAAAATCCCCAAAAAATCTATTTTTTTTATCTGAAGCTACTGCATATGGATGAAAGGTGTGAAACTAAAACACAAGTATGCATGAGGGAGTGTGTGTTGAGGTTGCGGGAGGTAAGGAAGGAGGGTGGAGGGTATGTGTAGAAAACAGATGGTCACTCAGTGGAGTTGTTCCCCCACTCTATTTCTCTTTCTCACTCCCTTCTGGGCCTTACATCCTTCCCCTTGTCACCTCTCCAGAAACCTACCTCATCACTTTCTTTTTTTTTCCTCACCTCTCCCCATGTACATCGTCTTCCTCCCTTGCATAGAGCCTAAACTCAGCTCTGCTCTCTCTTCTTCTCCCAGCTCCATCCCTGCATTCTTCTTGAATTCTTTTCTGCTGAGGAAATCATCTTGCAAAAACCAAGATTTTTTTCTTTTTCTTTTTGTGATTGTCAGTCTGGACCCTGCTGACCCAGCAAATACAGGAGGTTTGGGATTTGCAGGGGCAAATGTGAAAGCTTCTGACTGGCAGCTATGACCTCTGAACCATTCTGAGTTTCATCTGGACCATCTGCTGGCTCTGTTGCTTTACTTAAACCAGCCTACAGGTTTAATTGAGAACAGTGCTTTCACTCTTTGCATTCTTTCTAACTGAGGGATTTCCAAAAGGGCAGTCTCTTTAACTGTGGCATGCTTATTTACACTTCAAATTGCCCAGAGTGACACTTCTTTATACCACCGCCAAATAGAGATATATCTCACCAAACATCCAAGGTTCAGTCATGCAGCTCGGCTCAGTCCAGTTTGACCTCTTGATCCTGCTGAGTGTGCTGCTGTTATGGGGACCACTGGGGTCCAGAGGCCAGAATGACACAGAGCCCATCATCCTTGAAGGGAAATGTTTGGTGGTATGTGACTCCACTCCCTCATCTGAGCCTGCTGGTAATGCTTTGGGCATGTCTGTCCGCTCCGGCTCTGGCCGAGTGGCTTTCTCCGCCAGCCGCCAGACCAACCACGAACCCACGGACATGAGTAACCGCACCATGATCATCTACTTTGATAATGTGAGTATGAAACTACAGATACGTGTCTGTCTGCTGATAATGATGCGACAGCTATTTTTTTTAAAAAGCCCGTTATTTACATATTATAACGGTTACTTTTAGTTTCCACTTCATTAATCTGCCTTTCTCTCTCACCATCGGATCAGATTTTGGTTAATGTGGGGACTCATTTTGACCAAGAGAGTAGCATCTTCCTGGCACCACGGAGAGGAGTGTACAGCTTCAATTTTCATGTTGTAAAGGCTTACAACAGACAAACTATTCAGGTATGCTCCTACTTGGGCTCTGGTAGTTGTATTTGATATTCCAGCTGATCCACATGCCCTGTGTAATCCCCTTACCTCTTGTCTCTTAGGTCAGCCTGATGGTGAACGGCTGGCCAATGATTTCCGCTTTTGCCGGTGACCAAGATGTGACCAGAGAAGCTGCCACCAATGCCGGCCTGGTGATTATGGAGAAGGGGGACAAGGCCTACCTCAGACTGGAGAGAGGCAATCTGATGGGAGGCTGGAAATACTCCACCTTCTCTGGGTTCCTGGTCTTCCCCTTGTGAGAAAAGTGGAAAGTTGTGAGGGTGGCCGGAGGAGAAATGGGTAGAATGGGGGCATGAAAGAACAAGGGAAAAGAGTGGAAGAGATGGGAGTAAAGAAAGGTTACTATATAGCGCAGGAAAGGATGGGGTCAAAGCAGGACTGGGCTAAAGACTGTAAAACCAGAGAACTCTCACTAGTAGAAAGGAAGGGTAAAACACTAAAAAAGCTCTTGGTAAATGATTTGTCTGTGGAATTTGTCTTCACTTTGTGTATAAATACTTGTTTTAATTGTGAAAAAAATCCTAAAGTAACAATGTGCAACGTGGGCTTCTCTGCTAAGAGTATATGAAAGCCCTTTTTTAAATTCTAGATGTTTAAATCACTACTGTTCTCCAAATGATATTGATTCGAGCTTAAAAGAAGACCTGTTCTTTATTTGAGTGTGCCGTATGACTGATGCTCCTCTAATATGCCTGTGCGTATCCTGCAACAGATGTTTATTTATTAAAAATTTCTATTGAGATCAAGAAGTTAAAATAAAATATCTTAAATTTGGCTGGGTGTATCTTTGAGTAAGTGTGCAAGAATGTTTTTTTTTTTATCAGTCATTGCTAGTTTAACTAGTTAATCTGCTAATGCAAAGCAGCTTTTTGCCTCTATTTTATGGTGCACTACCCAATGCCACGGCAGCGGTTTGTAAATATAGTTCCCACCAGCAGCGCTGGCGTTGGCGTGGACAAGGCAGACCAGCATGGGACAGAGTATAAGTGCGTTGTATGGTGGATTCTTCTCACAGGGCCACAGACAGATGGACGCTTTGGCGAGCAAGCAGGCTCATCCCTGCAGGACTGCCATGGATAAAGTGTGGTGTGCTGTCACATATAGTCACTTACACTTCACTGGTTCGGGACCAGCTCCTTGTGTCTCTCTCTCTTTCTCTCAATTGTTTCTTATCAGCTTCTCATGCACTACATTTCAAGAGTCATGCGTTTCTGATTTCAGGATTTTTAGGAGAAAGAATTAATGGGAAATGGAAAACTGGCATTTCCTACTGTATTAGGGCACAACTGAAGAAATGATAATACATGGGAAGCTGTGTGTTATTCTTGTTGCTAAAGTCTACTACATTTTCCGTTTCACCCACCACAAGAAACATCAACACATCATTAACCAACCATGGTAAACAGGCAACATCCTCTGGGGCCTGACACCCAAAAAAACCTGCAAAAGCTGCATATTCTCCATTAAACAAAAGGTCACTTATTGTCACTTTTTAGAAATTTGTGTCAGTCTAAAATGCAATGTCGTCTCATTCCAGATATTTATATGGCCGTTTCCCCTCAAAGACCTTGCATCGGAACCTAATTGAGAGGTTGTGGTTGTTTCAGTCTCGGGGCTCTAGAGGGCGCCCACGCACCTCGTTCGATCATGCACGCGCGCAGACCATCACATGAGAGGAAAGCTGTTATCAATAACCAAAATCTTTAAATAATAATAATCAGAAACATCACAAGGCATTCATTTAATATGTATTTACACATATAAAATGTGATACTGAAACAGCATAACAAGTCTTCATTCATTAAATGATATGGACATATTACCGAGCTGTGGCCAATGTAATAAAATGCTGGGGGAAAAAACTGATGGTGTCATTCACAAACATATATAAAGGCTGTACAGCCCATTAGACATTATTAAAACACCTTTCATTTTTCTACAGTCTGTTTTAAAAGTCCCGTGCTTTTTACAGCAAGCATCTGTGGTAGTAAAACAGCAATGCTGAAGATCACCGAGTCAAATGATCTCAGCTAGGCCGCATTTATTGTTTTCTCAACCTAACTACGGCTCTTATCCCGCCCAGAGAAACAGTAAAAATGATAGATGGTCACTTAAGCCAATGAGAATGCCGCATGCTGCCGGCTCGGGAGAAGGCGCACCAATCATCGTTTGGTAGAATCGGAGGGGCACGCTTTCTACGCTTTCTCTAGCAAGAAGTTAGTTCCTGCTCTTCCCTGGCCGTTTCCTGTAATCGTACAGTGTTGTGAGACGGAGAAAGCCATGTGTGTCGATGCAAAGGTAAATTTAGCACCCCGAAATTATTACTGTGGGAGTTGGGGCAGTGTTTATGATAGTTATTTTCAGGTATTTTTACCGAAAATTAGACGCAGATCAACCGAAACAGTATTGCGGCCTAACCTGTGTCTGAACGTTGACGGGCAATGGTTATTGTGGCACGTTGCTTTGGTTTGGTCCGGTTTGTTGATGAGATAGAAGGAGTCCGGTAGACTGAATGGTCGGTAGTAAATGACAGAGTAGAGAACCAACGACCTGAAACGCATAATACATCGTGTTTATGAGGCTCGATGTGTTTTTGGTGCCTCACTCGCTTTTGTAATCGACACATTTTGGTCGCGGGAGAAGCTAATGCTAGCCACCGTTTTGTAAGAAAGACTGCAATACGACCGGAGGAAAGCATCGTACCTGTCCAGCATCAGTACCCTCCTTGTCTGACTCCACTACAGACTTGTCTCATTCACAAAATTTCTTCTGAGTTGATCAATTATGTATGATATTATGGAAGATTATGTATTTATTTTGTTTTTCCAAAACCTTAAGCATCACTTTGAAAGCATCTCTGGATAATGTCATGAGTTAGATCATACATTAAAAACGATAATAGTTTCAAGTTTTCATCTGTTATATATATATTTTCTTACTTAATCACTAGTAAATTAGTACAACGAACCAGTTATCTTACAAAGTGAGTTAAATGCACAGTCTCAGAGGCTAAAGCAAGTGTGTACATACTGAATTTAACAAATTATGTCGTGCTAGGATCCAGACTTATGTGAACTATGTTATACTTCATACAGACAGGAGAGTAAAGTGCAAGCAGAAGAGGTCACAGTATTATCTTTGTCTTTTAGTGCTACTGTCTCTGCCATTTCTAAGCCCTGTTATACTAAACTCTGACTGTAAAACCAGTTAGAACCTATGTTATCAGAACATTGTGCCAATTACCATGTTCTTTTCTTTTTCCAGCTTTTTCCTTAAAAGTTGAGAAGAATTGGACAACAAATATTTAGCTTCCATCTCGGAGTCTTTTTAACATTGTGCCCGTCTCCCTGAGTGGAGTGGGCAAGATGGCAGATCCCATTATGGACCTCTTTGAGGACACACCCCTGTTTAACCTGGATGCCCTACCGGATGACTCCTTCTCTCAGGGTTCTTCAGACCCTGTGGAAGAAGCTCTGAAGCTGGCTTTGGGCCAGGTGGATCCACCAGCTGAGCCAGAGTCCACCCCTGAACTCACGGTCAACACAAGCCTTGGTGTTTCTGTAGCAGCTCCTGCCATCCCAGACCCTGGCCTTGTTCAAGTTGCCTCGCAGCAGCCGGTGCCAGTGGCGACTGCTCATACTGTTTCTCTAGCTGCTGTGCCCACCGTGACCCCAGCTTCTGCTCCTGCTGATACCATACCTCAGATACAAGCCCAGACCACCATACCCATTGTCAGCAACACCAGTGGAGCGACCAGTAGCACTGTCTTGCTTAGCTCACCTCTGACTGTTTCCAGTGCTCCGGCTACCACTACCACAGTCACCACACAGCAGCTCACACAGATAACTCACCAGCTCACTCCCCAACAGTTGGCTGCTATCACACAGCAAGCTGGTGGTAAAATTGTCATTCTCAAAGGACCCCAGGGTCAAGCCCAGGTGCTGCAGACTGTATCAGGAACCACACCCCAGACAGGCGGAAAGGTAATACGTGTGTTGTCAGGCACTCCACTTAAACCTGGTATGTCCATACTGCAGGGGGCGACCGTCTTGAATCAGGCGACCCCAGGACAAGCCCAAGTCAAGATGGGAACTGCAGGAGTACAAAGGCTGCTGCAGTCCCCCAATGGGCCAGTGAAACAGGTGTTGCTCACATCCATGCCTCAGCAGGTACAGCAAACGCAAGGCCAGCCAGTTCAGGTGCAGATTCAAGCCCAAGCGCAGATGGCTCAGGGCCACACTACAGTCCAAGTCCAACCCCAGGCCCAGGCTAACCAGATACAAACCCAAGGTGCTCAGATCCAAGGCCAGGCAACTCAGATCCAGGTGCAGACACAGGGTCAGGTGCAGCTCCAGCCAGCCATGCAGACCCAGTCGCAGGTAAGCATCATCACATCTCACCGTCTCTGCACCATTACAGGTGATGCTTTGAGTGGGTCTTCAGCAAACTGTCTGCTGCAATGAGTCTTAATTTGTTATCTCATTCTAGGGGGGTGAAGCAAAGCGCATCACCCTGGTTCTCCAACAGCCCTCTCAGACTGGCTCTGCCACACCAGGGGGTCAAGCTGTTACAACTCAACAGGTCCAGCAGGTTCATACGGCACAAGGGGGCCAACAGCAGCAAGCACAAGCCCCCACTAGACTAGTGCTGGGTCAGCTCCCTGGTGGCAAACTGGTACTCCAGGGAAGCCAGCTCGCAGCCCTTACCCAGGCTCGGGCTGCAGGCCAGGCTGGAGGGCAGCCCAAAGTCCTCACAATTCAGCTGCAAGTGCAACAGCAGCCCAACCAACAAGGAGGAGTTAAGGTAAGAAACAGCCGTTTCAGAGGGTAGAAATATCCCATCTGGGTTCTCGATTTTGAAGGATTTTAATCCAAACCTTTGTCTTTATTCAATTTTTGCAATCAGGCAGCCATCTTTATTTTGCTAAAATGAGTAAAGATCTTTATCATTGCAGATGAAGCGCTAAAACGAGCAGTTTTATTTCCAGTGTCCTGAATAATAGCATCTGATTGTTGGCCGATTTCATCATTTCTTAGTCTCAAGAGCATTGGTTTCAAATGTGATAGATCAGTGTTTCTTGTATGGTTACTGTACACATATAAAATTATTATTATTATTTCATGAATTCAGGACAGATCAGGCCAAATAAAAAAATAATAAAAACCCCCAAAAATATATTTTTGTTAGCAGACAAGTGAATTTCCTCAACCAGCCCAAGGACAATCATTGTTTTGAATCTGTTTTTGTGAACATGTGATGCTTTGGAGTGATTGATATGCTTGAGCAAAGATTGCAGATAAGTCGTCTGCATTTTCTGAGATTTGTGCATGTACTTGTTACAAAAGTCGCACTGCCCTAAATACTGTTTATGTGGAATCGCCCAAAACAAGGTTACAGACATGATTGGTTACCTCATGTTATATTTTGCTATTATGCAGGTTACATTTGTAAGACTGCTCACCTGTGCTGTGTGTGTGATGCATTCAGATGACTTAGCCTTATAATAATTAATGCATAATTGTGTAATTGTTTTTATTTCATGGGCTGTTTAGGGTTTTTGTGACAGTGCATCTATACATCAGCCGTAGACTTAATGGGTTTGGGTTCAACATCAGCAATGTCTTGTTAGTATTTTCAAATCCTTATTTCTTTAGGTAGATACACATTGGATGTGTCACTGTAATGTTATGCTGTTTTACACCAATCACATTGATTTCTTAACTATTAATTTCTAATTCAGGTTACTGTTCAGTATAAATTAGGTATGGGAAACCTCAGTTAGCTTGGATACTAGGAGAAAAACAAAAGAATCACATTGTCAGATTGATGGATGTAAATATCTTCATGGAAAGAAATTCTTTGAATTTTAAATGAATATGGAATTCAGTGCAAGTTGCCATCTTTATTTATTTATTTTTAGTCAACCCATGGGGACTACATATACACCTTGAGATTGTCACATCAGGTTATGTTTGATATAGTCTTTTAATTTCCATTTATATCAATAAGACTGCAGTTTTGGAAACTGTTAGTTTGTACCTTGAGAAGAGGTTAAATGTGTGTTTAACTTTGCTTTGCACATAGCTAAAATATGAATTGTCCTGAATCACTGTCAAAAGTGTATTTTAGATGCTCTCATGTTTAAAACCATCCCGATCAAAAATATTAAATGAATACTTTTATTAGACTTTCGATAACATGCCAAACAAGAAGAATTGTTAAATAATATTTTCATCATCAGATCCCAAACAGATTCGTTTTAGTACTTTTATTTTATTCAATCTATTCAAAAGAGGCTTTAATACCCTGTCTCTTTCACGGTTACAGTACCAGCTGGTATCAGGAACTGGCAATGCTGGCAGCCCTCAGGTGTTGCAGATATCCCAGGGCCAAGGAGGACAGAGAGTCGCTGTACCTCTCAAAATGCTCCTACAGCCACAGGTAACCCTTTACATTTGCATCCATTGAGCAGGGTGTTTTGTGTTAAACAGAGGAATGCTTAAAAAGAGATTTTACATTTTCTTTCACACAGACAAGTTCGGCCTCATCGTCTGGTGGCGCAGTCTCTGTGGTGAAAGTCATCAACTCTTCGACTGCAGGTCCTTCCACTACAACCACCACTCCATCCCAGGCCATTCGCATTACCAAGGCTCCTGGTGAGTCTGCATCTGTGCGACGTGTGGAGATTCTTTGCAAGCAAGAGAAGGCGAACCGTATCGTGGCGGAAGCCATTGCTCGGGCCAAAGCACGCGGCGAGAAGAACCTGCCCAGAGTTCTGAACCAGGACGAGCTTCCGAGCACACAGACCTCTCCAGAATTGGGAGGTACTGTGACTGTGGTGTCCGCTGCAAAGAAAAAAAGCAGTGGGGGATCAAGCAAAAAGAAGAGTTCTGCATCTGGTGGACTGGTACCAAAAACTGCAGTTGGAGCCGACAAAAAGGGCAAAGTGAAGGCGCCAGGAGGAACAACTGCTGTGGCTGGAGGTGCAGTAATAAATGTGTCTGGGAACAAGAGCAAAAGCAAGACTAAAGCAAAGTAAGCTAGACTTTTTTTTTGTAAGGAGTAGATGAAGAATTACTTTCTGTCTGGAAATGGAGCTTTTTAAAAAGCCCCATTTAATTACCAGTGCTTCATTCTCTTTACATGTTTCCTCTGTCCTTCCACTTCCTTCTGGCAGCACTATTACTTTAGTGGGAGCAAAGAAAAGAAAGAGAAACGCATCATCGGACCACTCTGACGGAGAGCTGAGCCCTGCCTCACCTGCAGCACTGGAGGATGACATGATTACGGTAAACATACACGGATAGCAAATGAAAGAAATTTGCATGAACGCATCTTTTTGTGAGTGCTGCAAAATCTGAGTTAATCTGTTAATGAACATGTGACAAGTTTGACTGTTTTTGACCAGTCTGACAGAGATGCTGGTTGTCCTCGTCGACTGTGCTGTGACATCAGAACCTTTTATAGATTAAGTTTTGGTAGTAGCATTTCTGGGCTTTAACAGGTCACACAAACGGGGTTGTAAAGTTTGGCAAAAACCGTAACTCTGAAGAAAGTATCATGAACTGTGACATTGGGATGAATGCAGCTCAGGAGGAACAGTGACTATCTCCCAATTGGGAGGGTTGTGGTTTCATCAGTGTGTGAATGTCTGTATGAAATAGATTCTTTAGAAAGTACTACATAGCTTGTAGAAGTGTGTATACCCTAAGAGGTGAGGTATTATTGTGTGTTTGAATGGGGAAAATCTGGCTTTTAGAGAGTGATCAACAAGACTGAGCACAATATAAATACAGTCCATATGCTATTTATTTACCACCGACATTCTGCGGTGTCATGCGAGAAAGACACATTTAATTCACACCCACTCTCTTTTGGCCAGAAGAGGCGCTCCAGTCGTGTGGTTAAGAGAAAGAAATACACCGAAGACCTGGATATCAAAATAACAGATGACGAGGATGAGCAGGAAGATGTAGACGTTACTACGACTGCAGCAGCTGTGGCCTCAATCAGCGGAGGAGCGGCAGCGCAGCTGAAGCAGGAAGTAGAACTTGATGGCGATGGACTGCCCAGTATGCAGTTCTTTGTGGTGAGTGTCAGTCGTGCGTTTCTTCTGCTCCGAAGACACTGAACGAATATTATAATTCTTAAATGTGGGCTTGTCGGTGTAAGGCTGAAGATGTGTTGGAGGTTTGACAGGCTTTCGTGCATTGCTTCTGTATTTTACAGGAAAATCCAAGTGAAGAAGATGCTGCTATTGTAGACAAAGTGCTGTCTATGAGGATTACCAAGAAGGAGGTATTTTAATTTATTTACATCATCATCCAACACGTAAAACATCTGATTATTTGATGTATTTGTGAATTGCCGGTTAATATCTCTTCTTTTCTTCAAGGTATCTCCAGGCCAGTATATTAATGCTGAAGAATTCTTTGTCAAATACAAAAACTAGTAAGTTTAAATATTTAATTGAACTACTTGAGGCTCAGCACTTGACACTTTAATTGCTCATTAGACAAGTGTGCAAATATAAATGAGTACAACTGCGCTCTTGTTTTCAGTTCATACTTACACTGTGAGTGGGCCAGTTTGGGTCAGCTGGAGAGGGACAAGAGGATCCATCAAAAGATCAAGAGGTTCAAGACCAAGCATGCACAGATGAGACACTTGTTCCAGGAGGTGAGCAGGAGGCAGATTCTCACACCTCGTACTTTAGGCAGGAGCTCATGTTGGTTGATCTAGACCATAAACGGTTGTTTTCTGCAGGATGAAGAATCATTTAACCCGGACTATGTGGAGGTGGACAGGATCCTTGATGTGTCCCACAGTGTGGACAAGGACAATGGCGAGGTCAGAGATGAGGGCCTTGTTGAAATTGCAGTATTCGACCTTTTCTTCTTTTATGATTTAGCGTATTTGCAGACAGTAAGCTTGTATTGAAACGACTCGAATGTCTCTTCTCATCACCTCTAGCCTGTTATCTACTACCTGGTGAAGTGGTGCTCTCTGCCTTACGAGGACGCCACTTGGGAACTAAAAGAGGATGTCGATGAGGGCAAAGTTGAGGAGTTCGGCAAAATACAAAACAGACAACCTCGTCTGAAGAGAACGGTACGTGGTGAAAGAAACATTGGTTCGGAGCATGTGGGTTTTTTTTTTTCACTCATCTTGTTTTTCTTGTTTTTTTAAGTTTGCTCGTACCAAAAAGTATGTTTGGAAAAAATAACAATTTAGATTTTACACTAAAATGAAAAACATTGTGTCCGGATTTTTAAAAGTATTTTCAAATGTGGTGCCTAAATGTTACATTTTATTCTGAAATTGTGAGCTTTTGTGAACTAGTAAGAATTTTTGTTATGCTATCTGTTTAACTGGTAACAAGTGGAGAAGTGATTTAGAAAAGCGCTGTTTGATAGGGATGAGAATCTGACAACAACTGACTCAGATTCTCGGGGTGACGATTTGATTCTGTACCGATTCTCGATTCAAAGCGATCTGAAATCACAATCAATAGTCTTTTAGTAACGACTGGTGCCAATTCTGGGATTAACTACATTCCTCTAAGCTAGAAAGATCCCTGAGGAATTGTTTTGTTAGTTGAAAGAAAACTAGTTATGTTTAAGAAAAAAAGGAGGTTTTCAAGGTTAATTAATTAATAAAAAAATTTAAAACGCGCAGAAATAATCTTTTGACAAAAAGGTGAAAACTATTTCCTTTCAAACTTTAACATTTCTTTGTCACTTAACAGCAGCTTTGAAAGAAGCCAGTCAAATACTTTTCAAGTTTTTTTTTTTAAATAACGCTTCTTGGAAATTTTGGATCGAATCAGAATCTTGATCGATAAAAATCTCAATTCTGATGTGAATAGATTTTTTTTTTCTGCACCCCTACTGCTTCACTTCTTTTCCCAACACGCTTGTCGGTCTAAGGTGAGTTGTTGTCAGTGAACCTGTCAATGTTATCCCACCAAGGCTTTTCTTCACTTAATGTCTGAGCATCAACAAAATGTTGTTGCATATTTATAGACATTAATGAGATATATCTTATCTCTTAAAAAGGGCTATAAAGCATTAAATAGTCAAGCTATCTTTCAGTGGGAATTGATCTTAAGAGAAATTAGGTCAAAATCAACTCAACATTTACCTCATCTGCACTAACCTGGAAAATGTTATAAAGGTTCAGCTTCAGGTTAAGTTTTTGTAGATTTATTTCCATCTATTTAATCTAAGAAGCCAAAAATCATATAAACAAGTTTTTTTTTTTTTGCTTTTTCGCTCATCAGTTTTTACCTCTCTCTCTCCAGGTGAGACCTCAAGCCAATTCATGGAAAAAGTTGGAGGAGACCAGAGAGTACAAGAATGGCAACACACTGAGAGAGTATCAACTGGAAGGCGTCAACTGGCTTCTCTTCAACTGGTATAACAGGTAATTATGACACACACATGCTGGGTTATAGTTTATGGTCATTAGTGGCAAAATGAACTTTGAAATGTGATTAGTTTTACTAGGCCAAGTGCTTAAACTGTATTTAAAGTGGCCGCAGTATCAACTTTAGGATCAAGAGTTTTACACAGAATTAAGTTGAGATAAAAAAATGGTCTTACTTCACAGAAATATAGAAAGATGAGAAGAGTGAAAACATGAGGTAGCAACTTGATAGTGTTTTGTATTATATTAAATAAAATGGGAAAATATTGTATTAATCCCCAAAGAAAATTACATTAACATATGTGAGTACTTCCTCCAAGGATTCAGGATTCACACTCCAACTCTCTTGTCTTTCAGGCAGAACTGCATCCTGGCGGACGAGATGGGTCTGGGGAAGACCATCCAGTCCATCGTGCTGCTGTCGGAGGTCTATGCTGCTAGTGTCCAAGGCCCTTTCCTGGTCATCGCTCCCTTGTCCACCATCACCAACTGGGAGAGGGAGTTCTCCACATGGACCCACATGAATGCCATTGTCTACCATGGCAGCCTGGCGAGCCGACAGATGATCCAGCAGTATGAGATGTACTGCAAAGATGACAAGGTACGCTTATTGATCGAGATAGTAACTTATTAACTTAAGTGATGTCGAACGTCTCTAATGAAAATAATAATTCTGTGTACAGGGACATCTGATCCCGGGTGCGTATAAGTTTGATGCCCTCATCACAACTTTTGAGATGGTGTTGTCCGACTGTCCGGAACTGAGGGAGATTGCCTGGCGTTGTGTAATCATCGACGAGGCTCACCGCCTTAAAAACCGCAACTGTAAGCTGTTGGACAGCTTGAAGATGCTTGACCTTGTAAGTGGGCCATAGCTGATGGTACTTTATACCTTTTATAAGGTGATCAAATATATGTGTGTGTCTTCAACTAAAGTCTGGGATTTCTCTCAGGAACACAAAGTGCTGTTGACCGGCACTCCTCTTCAGAACACCGTGGAGGAACTTTTCAGTCTGCTTCATTTCCTTGAGCCGGCTCAGTTTCCCTCTGAAATTGAATTTCTCAGAGACTTTGGAGACCTCAAAACCGAAGAACAGGTGTGAAATACAGTCAGATTCACACACATACACTTAGCCTTTCATTGTTTTTTATCTCGATGCAACATCTACGTGGCTGTCGGTGAGCAAGTACGTTTCGATTTGGTCCTTTAGGTTCAGAAACTGCAGGCAATCTTAAAACCCATGATGCTGCGAAGGCTCAAGGAGGATGTGGAGAAGAACTTGGCACCCAAACAAGAGACCATCATTGAGGTCAGTCTTTACAAAACTTTGTTTCTGCCATCATTTTCAATAGAACTGTAAGCCAAGTTCTTTAAATGATTTAGACTTGATTAATAGTTTAAAACATAGATGGGATGTCATTAAGATGAACTCCTTGGAGAATATATATCAAGATGGACCAGGTTTTAAGGAGACTTCCAAAAAAAAAGAAACAAAATCTCATTTCCTATTAGGTTGAGTTGACTGATGTCCAAAAGAAGTACTACAGGGCCATTCTGGAGAGGAACTTCAGTTTCCTGAGTTTGGGGGCAAACAGTAACAGCAATGTTCCCAACCTGCTCAACACAATGATGGAGCTCCGCAAGTGCTGCAACCACCCCTACCTCATCAACGGTACTGTGGGATGTTTTTAAACTTGTATTTCTCTTCTTCTAGTAATTCTACGTTTACATGTTAGCATTATCTTCTGTGCAAAAATTGGTCATCACTGACAAAAGCAGACTGAGGTCATGTACGTCACTGCTTCTGAGTCATCTGCTGCTCTCTAGCTATACACTGACCTCCAGAAACAACTGTCCTGAATGATGATGTGATCCTGTTACTGGCAACTTGAGATCATATAACGTGAACATTAACTTCAGCAGGCTGAAATACAATAAATACTCCGTCTCTCTCATCCTGTTCAGGTGCAGAAGAGAAGATCGTAGCGGAGTTGCGTGGGGTGTATGACCCCCTAGCCCCTGACTTTCATTTGCAGGCCTTAATTCGGTCGGCCGGAAAACTGGTGCTACTGGACAAGTTGCTGCCTCGTCTCAAGGCTGGTGGCCACAAAGTGCTCATCTTCTCTCAGATGGTGCGCTGTTTAGATATTCTCGAGGACTACCTCATCAACAAGAGGTATATCAGTCATATTGTGTAGTTATTGTATTTTTTTGTGTTTTATAAAACTTGATCTGTTTGAAGCCATTGGTAAAATCTTTGCAAAATGATTCTTAATCTCTCGTGTGTATCGTGGATTTATTTGGCATCTTTTCTTCTTTACAGATACCTTTATGAGCGTATTGATGGCAGAGTGCGTGGAAACTTGCGACAGGCTGCCATCGATCGCTTTAGCAAACCTGACTCGGATCGCTTTGTCTTCCTGCTGTGTACTCGTGCCGGCGGCCTTGGTATAAACCTGACTGCTGCAGACACGTGTATTATTTTTGACTCAGACTGGAACCCTCAGAATGACCTGCAGGTACAAGATTTTACAGCCACGTTTAGATTAATGCTCATAATTTGGAACCATCCCGATCACTTTGTGAACAGCTGCATGTTCTGCTGTGACCCTTCTTTTGCTCTTAATCCAGGCCCAAGCACGATGTCATCGTATTGGCCAGTCGAAGGCGGTTAAGGTGTATCGACTCATCACCAGAAATTCCTATGAAAGGGAGATGCTGGATAAAGCAAGTCTGAAACTTGGTCTGGATCGCGCGGTCCTGCAAAGCATGAGTGGCAACAAAGACAGCAACGTCAACGGGGTAAAAATAAAGAAAGATAAACTCAAACCGAGCTGCTTTACATGCATTCTTGATCACGTGTAAATGGTTTTATGTCACCTGTAGCAGATCCAGCAATTCTCCAAGAAAGAGATAGAGGACCTTTTAAGGAAAGGAGCTTACGCTGCTATCATGGATGAGAATGATGAAGGTAGTCGGTTCTGCGAGGAGGATATTGACCAGATCCTTCAGCGGAGAGCAACCACCATCACGATTGAGAGTGAGGGCAAGGGTTCCACGTTTTCCAAAGCCAGCTTTGTGGCCTCCGAGAACCGCAGTGACATCGCCCTCGATGACCCCGAATTCTGGGAGAAGTGGGCTAAGAGAGCGGACATAGACGTGGATTCCATCAATCGGAAGGTAATGCTTTAGTTAATTCTAATGAACAAGGAATTTTAGTTTAATATGATCTACTCCAGGTGTATTAATTTCAATGTGTTTTATATTTACCGCATGGAGAAATCCCACGCTGACTTACATGAAGTAATTCCTCTTTTACCCACAGAACACTCTTGTGATTGACACACCGAGAATTCGTAAGCAGACCCGGCAGTTCTCCAGCTTACGCGGTGAAGGTGGAGACTTGTCTGACCTAGAGAGCGATGACGAGTATCCACCGGCAAATTCTAGACATTCCCGTTCTTCTCGCCGGGCTGATCGCCACAGCGGAGGGGGCTACGGACGCACAGACTGTTTCCGGGTGGAGAAACACCTGCTTGTTTACGGGTACGACAGTGGCGTTAGCAATACGTCTTTATTTTATCGTTTGTTGTCCTCTGTGCGAATCTCTCTTCCCTGTTTATCTTCAGGTGGGGTCGCTGGAGGGATATCTTGTCCCATGCCCGGTGCAAGAGGCGTCTGAGTGAACGTGATGTAGAGACCATCTGCCGTGTCATCTTAGTTTTTTGTCTGCTCCACTATCGCGGAGATGAGAACATAAAGAGTTTCATCTGGGAGCTCATCACGCCGCCAGAGAACGGCCGCGAACCTCAAACACTACTTAACCACTCTGGTAGGGACCGGGATCCACATTCTCTCACATAGATCGTAAATCAAAGTTAGGATTTCTTAAAGAGTGCAGTAAAGAATTCTTCTTAGTCTCTCAACCTGATACTTATCAAAGATTCAGTTTGGTGCAATACTTGTTCTTTAAATAGACATTTGACTGTTTGTTTTTGTTTTTTGTTTTTTTTTCTAGGCCTGTCTATCCCCGTTCCAAGAGGCAGGAAGGGTAAGAGGGTAAAGGCCCAGAGTACATTTGATGTTCAGAAGGTGGAGTGGATCCGCAAGTACAACCCCGACACTCTGCTGCTTGATGACAGCTACCGCAAACACCTCAAGCACCAGTGCAACAAGTGTGTGAAACCCACTCGGGTGTTTTCGCATAAGTGTTCATGCAATTTAATTTGCGGCTCATCATTAAAACCTCTCCTCTTTCCTCTCAGAGTGTTGCTGAGGGTGCGTATGCTCTACTACCTGAAACAGGAAGTGATCGGTGAACATGCTGATTCTGTCCTAAAAGGGGCCGACATCAGGTATTTTAATACTCTCCATTGTGCTTGGTGTTAAACGTCACTCAGGCTCATTACTGCAGTTGACTGCGACGCAGAAAGCCAGAATGCCATGCTTTTATTTATTTTCCAGGGATGTTGATATCTGGAAGCCAGATATGGAGCAGCAGGAGGTGCCTGCAGCATGGTGGGACTCTGACGCAGATCGTTCGCTGCTTGCTGGCGTCTTCAAACATGGTTGGTTCAGCTTTTTATGTGTGCAGGTTATATTATTTCATTAGGCAAGGCAAGTTTATTTGTATTGCACAATTCATGTACAAGACAATTCAAGGTGCTCTACATGAAACATTAGAAGATTTACAGCAGGGTGCAGAGGTCATTTAAAATCAAATACAAGAGAAAGGGAGAAATAACATTAAATTGGGTTTATTTATTTTAATGACCTTGTTCTCTGTGATGTCTGTTGTTTTAGTCTTTTAACGGCCTTTGCTTTATCTCTTCTTTACCAGGTTATGAGATGTACACCACCATGCGAGCCGATCCCTGCCTCTGCTTCGTAGAGAGAGTTGGTCGGCCTGATGACAAGGCCATCGATGCTGAGCAACACACTGGTGACGCTGAGATGGGAGATGAGTAAGTTACATCGACTTGCAGAGTCAATTAAAATCCATCATGTTTGGTTGGTTTTGTTTCTAAGGTTGTGGCAAATTCAACATGATGGATGGTTGATAACCTGCCAGGCCTTATGTGTTATTTGCATTCAGTTAGCAGATGCAAAACAGCTCATCTCTTATTTACAATTTAAGAGTATATAGCAAACTTATTGTAGATTTGTGACATCTGACACTTGACTTTCTTGGAACCATCTCTGAGTTATTCAAGACTTCAGATTGAATTCTGACCATTGAATTATTCATCATCTTGCTGGCATTGTTTACAACTTAAACCTGTTTCCTCATCAAGTTGTCTGTGTTGTTACATGAGAGGTAGGGTGCATTTGAATGTTCTCACCAGAAAATCATTCATCTAAATGCATGATTTAATAACGACGTAGTGCTATGAGTTATTTAATACAGTGTTCTGGAAATTGGTGGCAATGCATTTATGACTACAAAAAAGTTAGAAAATGTCGATCAATTGATTGATTTTTCTTTTCTTCCTCAATTTTAATTTAATCAGTTAATAATGTACTCACCTGAAATGCTGAAGAGGGCTCACGTTTCAGCAGCAGATCTGTTGTAGTACCCGCTTCCTCCACTTTCTGTTAATATGAGGAGTTTCATGTGTGTTTGCTGAGAAATGTTCTCACATGAATAAAAACCAAGCGCACTCAGGTCCATGCTGTTCAAGTGAGAAATTTTCTTTGCTGACACGTAGACATTGTGGCAGTTTGTCTCCTTTCCTGCTTGATTGTGTTTTGTTTGTTTTTGTGCAGTGCCGAGTATGATAAGTACTCCGAGGATCCGGAGTTCAAGCCAGCTTCGAGACACACCAAAGATCTTTTCGATGAGGTACAAATCAGACGCTCTGCATTTACTTCTTGTTGAACTAATAATTGTGCATAGATGAAGTTGAATTTTTGTAACTTAAGACTAAAAATAAATGCACTAATATCTTTTTAATCTGACTTTGTGGCTCAGCCTGATTCTATGAACGTGGACGATGAGATTTCTGTGGAAGACAAAGCGGGACCAGTGATCACAGAGAGTGTAACTAGCCAAAGCGGTGCGTGTGATTGGCCTTCCAGCTCATCACTAACAGCACGGATGCGGCGGCTGATCACAGCCTACCAGCGCAGCTACAGACAAGAGCAGCTTAAGATTGAAGCCGAGGCTAAGGGGGACCGCAGGCGCAGGCGGTGCGAACAAGCCAGCAAACTGAAGGAAATTGCACGGCAGCAACGACAGCAAAGGTGTTGCATTAAACTAGAACTAGTCACTCTGGATAATTTCAGCTTCAGAAAACAAAGCACTATAAAAAAAAAAAAAACCTTTTGTCACTACAGCTTCTTATCTGGTATTATTTTTAGGTGGACACGTAGAGAAGAGTGTGATTTCTACCGTGTGGTATCAACATTTGGAGTGGAGAAGATTAAAAAGGAGCCAGGTCCTCCAGAAAGCGGAGAACCCGAGTTTGACTGGACCCGTTTCCGTACTTTTGCTCGTCTGGATAAAAAAACCGACGAGAGCCTCAGTCGATACTTCCGCTGCTTCGTTGCCATGTGTCGCAGGGTGTGCCACCTCCGCCCTGGCCGCGATGAAGGTAGCTACCAAAGATGTGCTTCAATCATTTTCCAGCAGTTACAGTTTCTGTTTCGTAATTTTTGTGTGTGCGTTTACACTCGTTCACCTTCCAGTTGATGCTTATTGTTCACTTGATGTACACTGAACCATCTTTTGGTCTCTTCTTACTCAGATCCATCAGAGCTTTCTCAGACTGTGGCCCCCATCACTGAGGAGCGCGCGTCACGTACCCTTTATCGCATCAGCCTCTTGCGTCGCCTTCGTGAGCGAGTCCTCCCTCACCCCTCCCTGGAGGAGCGTCTAACTCTGGCACCGTCCAGCTCTGAGCTGCCTGCTTGGTGGATTATACCAGAACACGATCGTCAGCTCATGCTCGGTGCTTCACTGCACGGCGTCAGCCGCACTGAGCTGTCTATCTTCTCAGACCCACAGTTTACTTTTAGCCCTGCCCGTGATGAGTTCGTTCAGAACCAGCAAGCCCCGCCCCCTCCTCCTCCACCACCCCCACCCCAAGTGCCACCTATCATGACACTCAGCCAGCCCAAGTCTGAGGTGGATGTACCTGGAGTGAAGGGGGTGGAAACGGATGAAAGCGCCCGGTTGCTCGGGGCTGAAATCTGCGCCGAGCTGCAGAGTACGCCCTTGAGTCACCACGGCGGCAAAGTGCAAGGTCCGGGCTGGAGTTTCAAGAGGAGCAGGGAAAGGGGACATAGAACAGGGGGAGGAAGGAAGGGGGAGGGTGGGTCTGACTCGGATTCAGATTCGGATTCAGGCTCGTCGTCATCGGAGCGATCAGGCGGCAGTGATGACAGCGGAGAGAGCGAAGAAGAGGTGGAAGGTGAGTTCATGGTTGATGAGAAAAATGCTGACCGCTGCGAAAAACAAACGTCATAACCTGATTTTCCTTCTTTCTTTTTCCTCTCAGGAGGAATGAAGGTGGGCGATGGGGATGAAGATAACAGTCTACTCTCCATGACTCCATCTCAGGATGGCATTCTTCCTCCGGACCCTCTCCGAGTCGACTGGCCCAAGGTGATTACATGACTCTGGACTTGATGCTGTTTGAAAACACAGCCAAGTATTCTTCTGTCCATGTGGATGAATAACGTGTATCTTATTTTACGTCTTCATCTCAGGACCGTGTGTTGATCAACCGCCTGGATAATTTGTGTACCCTTGTGCTGAGTGGTCAGTGGCCCTCGGGGCGGCGTTACGTGTCCGAAGCGCAGCTCAACCCTCCGAGCTCAGAGCTGGTGGGAGATGAGATGGCTTACACGAGGGTGATCCGTAAACCCAGCAGCACACCTAGCGGCCTTGGAACAGATGGAGAAGATGGAGAGTTTACAGTAAAACTCCTCAAGGTGAGAACACGTGGAAGATTAGATTGTTTGTTCGTTGGAGGCACAGGCAAGAAAACTGAAATACGGTATTCTGGTGATTGTTTTAGCAAATTAAATCATTTTGCTTGTTTTATTCTGGAAGCTTTAAGGTTTTAAAATAAAATCATGCAGTGTTTTAAAAACGGTTTTAACTTCAGCGGTGGTGTAGTTTATTTCTGAAATAAGAGGTGTCTGTTTCTTGTCCCGGCAGGAGGAGGGCCTGAAGCTGACTTTCTCTAAGCAAGCCTTGATGCCCAACGGATCAGGGGGAGAGAGCAGTAGTCGCAAAAAACGCAAAGACCAAGAGGTACACATTTATCTGTGTTCCTCTAACCCTTTGTTTCCACCGAACTCAGAAGCAACGCGGAGCGGCGTTCTGCAGCTGATCGCGGCAGCGCTACTCAATCAGTCCTCGTGTTCGGTGGAAATGACCTCTCCTGGATTACATTTTGTTTGCTGACTTTCTCCTCTTTCCTCATATAGTTGTCTGACCTAGACGGACTCCATGATGCATTGGAACGTACTCCTCGGCGAAGGGACCCTCCCACATGGCTGAAGGAAAACCCTGATTATGAGGTGGAGGGAGACATGCTGGAGGTAAATACTCGATTATTACCCAGTAAAATCAACTAATATCTAACCATAGTTTCAGTCCAGTTCAATGGTATCTGGGTTTGTTTCAGCTTTGTAATTTTTTTTCTTTTTTTATCCAGCTTCTTGTTAACAGGAGCAAGAGGAAGCGGAGAAGGAGGGCAGATAAAGCCCCCACAGGGACCGAAAAGGTCAAAATCATTAACATGAGAACAGGGAAGAAGGTGAGTCATAGTTGACCACAACTCTGATTCACTGTGTGTGTGTGTGTGTGTGTGTGTTGTCAACTACTAACCAACATTTAAACATCTCCTAGGTTGGAGCTGCTTTCTGTCCAATGCTACAAGACCTGAGGGAATACATGGAGGAGAATCCCGATAATGCAGTTGCACCCGAGTGGTCGGAAACCGTTCGAAACTCAGTACGGAAAATATTTTTTAAAAATGCAGCGAAAGTAGGAAAAACCCAGCGTGCTTCCTCATTTAGATCTTTTATTACAAGATCAACGTGGCAGTTAAACAGGATTCATTCAATGGTTGCACTGGAAAATATGCGCTTCCATACAGCTTCAGCACCAGTCTAAAGATGCAATAGTTATCGATTAAAAAAATTTCATCAGTGAAATTCTTAATTAATCGATCATTAATTAATTATGCCCACTCCTATTTTTTTTTACTGCTGCCATTTTTAGTGCACATCAATCATAAATATATTTGAAATTTTACTATATTATAGTTATTACAATTGTGCTGATTCTTAATTGCTTTTTTTTCTTTTTTTTCTGCAGGGCTTTCTGCCCGAGTCCTTCTTCCACCGACTGCTGACCGAGCACTCAGAGATCCCGAAGAAAAGCCGCCGGCGTCATCACCACCACCATCACCATTACCACACTCCTGATCCCACGCCTGAAGACCCCAACCTGGACGGAGTTGAGGAGGAGACTTTGGTGTCAGATGGAGCCTACATGATGGACGAGGAGGACCTGGAAACTTCCCATCACTTCCTCACCAGTCCAGACTTTGACATTAAGATGGAGGGAGCTGACAGTCTTTCCCAAGGCGACAGCTCAGATGACAGCTCAGATCAAGAAGCCCTATTAGACGATGTCATTATAGCACAGAAGGACTCCGACTCCTCATCAAGCTCAGAGGACTGACTGAACCCGCCTCCCCAAACACGTCTAATTTAGTCCCCTTTCAAAAACAAATCATGTTATTCCTCAATCATTTATTGTTACCATAATGTAACAAATTATGGATGAATTGTTCTTTTTTTTTGCTACTTTTATTCATTTATTTTATTTAGGAATTTTTTTTCCATGTAAGGAGCAGGTTTGCACCCATCAGCTGTTGTTTTTTTTTTCTATCACAGTTCTGTTGTCATTTTTCTTTCCTTGATCTTCCACTCGAACTTCTGAAAATATGGCAAAAAGCTGAGCTTTCTTTCTTGTCCACTCACCATTCTCCTCCTCCTTCCATCCAAACCTACAACTTCCCATCACATTCCCAAACGTGACCAAAAGGGGACCCCTTGCTGTACAGATACTTTTCATATCTAAAAACCTCAAAGCTGGTCCTCTAGGGCTACATGTAACTGGACACGTGTACTGAGCAGAGCCAGATCCCACAATCCTCCAATCTCGTTTGGTCATCTTCTTTCCAGACGAGTCTATGAACTAAAGGGGATCCAGGTTGTGGATGTACTGTTAGTGTTTTCACTCAATGGGAGGGGTGGGGGTTAAGAGGGAGGGACAGGGGAAAGTGGCATATTAGTTACTGAAGCAGTGGTAGGAGGATGGGTGTACTGTACAATGTAGAGCTGGTGAGTTGTGTACTATGGTGCAAAGACAACAGCAGTGAGTTACTATTCTTGTTTTATGACCTGACTGTATCTGTGATATGAATAACAGCAATCTACAGTGAAAGAAGGTTTGTGTGTATTATTGTCTTTTCAAAGACCAGGAGTAATACACAAGATTAATACGGTTTCTAAAGTATCCAGATTACACCATTTAATGGCACATAAGAGCTTAAATAATCAGCATTTTCCTCCTCAGATTGATTAAATATGCTGTTAACATGCAACCTGCTACCTGGAAGCCTTAAGAGTTGGGACACATGATAGAATCTGTCATTAAAAACTTCTTGTTAGTGGAATGATGAAAGGCCAGACTGGAGGTAAGAGGGTTTTATGTTGTCCTCTGTAAATGTTCTGCCACCACCATGATTTAGCATCTTGGTCGACAAAGAGCTAAACCAAAAGAAAAATAGATTTAAAAAGCTGGTACCTCACTCCCCCCCCCTGTAGAAATGAATAGCAAATGAACTGGTCCGTGGATTAGACCCCATTATTCTCCCACAGGAAATACTATGTTAAATGGGATTATTCTACACAATTGTTTTAGATATTAAATATAAAAAAGAAAACAGCCATCTTCCACAAGATAAAAAATTATGAGTGGTTTTCATTGTGTGCAGACTAAAGAGGCTTCCTTGTGTTCCCCATTCTTGAGGATTATGCAATCCATTAAATGCACACCCAGGTGGAAAAGGAAGTTATGAGGCAATTTGGACTTCTGCATCCTTGCTTCTTAAAGGGATGATATGACATTAGTGGAATTGACTGCAGATATAGCCATTAGTTATAGTTGTTTATAAGATGTATTATTTTAATATGGCTAAATTATTTTAGTAAGTCAGTTTTAACCATGAGATATCAAGGGGGGAGCAGATACACATAGGAAGGATAAGATGGGATTTGATCACCTAATTAATGTTAAGGTAGAAACATTTTCCCCATTGTTTAAAATAAAATAATAATCAGAAGAACCTCCTCAGGCACAACCAAATCCTGTGATTTAGAGATATACACTTTTCACAAAAAGTTAGGGATATTCAGCTTTCGGGTGAAGTTTACAGAACACGTGAAATGTTCACGCTACTCTGATATTGTATCATGAATGTATGGCATTTAAATGAAATAATGCTGTGGTAATTCCTCCATTTCAAAAAATGTGTTGAAAGAAAAGCTGACAACAGCTGGGTATACCACAATATAAAAAATGTCAATATCTCAGTAACATGTCATGTGTTAGGTGTCAGTTTGATGATGTCTAAATGTCAACAGTGTGATAAATAGGACTGTTTAGATACAAGTTGTCATCGAACCAGTACATTTAGTGAAGGATTCATGGTTCAGACACTTTTTGGGATTGGTTTTTTTGTGGTTATTCACCTTGTTGAGAACAGCGTGTTATACAAGTAGCACTTAAACATTGAACAGTTGTATGTGTGCATTCAAAAGCATAAAGACGGTGAAATTATATTCACAAATAAAGGGTTATAGTGCATTTTAGGTTCATTCTGACATCATGTAAAAAGGCAAATATCCCTAACTTTTTGTGAGTAGTGTATGTAGAGCAGGAGTGTCCAAAGTCTTCAACACACTGACTCAAATTGAATGGATCCAACCGCGTAGGAAGTTCTGCACAATGAAACATTGAAAACCTGCAGGATTGTGGCCCCCCGAGGACCAGAGCTGGACCTCCCTGATGTAGACGGAAGGGAGATGGTGTTTTTAAAATACCAGTATATTAAATTGACCAACTTTATCCTGCGTTGTGAGCTCCAGAAGACTGATTCATGTCCCAAAAGATGGACTAGAAGTAGACAGTGGTTGGGCATGATGATGTAGTGTGTATTAATGGCATATATTGTGTTGAAAATGAAACTGCTTTTTGCATGTAAACTGCTGAGGTATTTTCTAAATGGTATTTCCTTTGCAGATATTTGCCTGTTTAAAAAAAAAAATATATATATATATGGAGGGAGAGGGCACTTAAACACACCAGACAGCGATAAGACCGTTACAATTTGTAACTTTAAAAATTAGGTTCAGAAAGTGTCGTGGCTCGCAGAAAACCAGCACAGATACCGAAGGTCTGAATTTTCCGACAGCGCTTGAATGCAGCATTTCTTCCCTTCCACGGTTGTCTTGTAGGGGGCGCTAGGAGCAACACTACACCAAATGAATAGATGTCGGGGCCTTCGATAAACTTAAACCTCCAAGAGATACAATAGTTTTTTGTTTATTTTTGATCCAATATTTCAAATATTAGTTTATTATTTTAATAGTTAGGCATTTAAAACTGTCGTTTGGCCTTCATAACCAAGACAGTTTATAGCATGATCTCTTCAAACGTTAAAGTCAGGCGGTATTCAGCATGCTAGCTGCTAGCAGCTAAAGTGAACACACCGATAGTTGCTCCTCTAGGGAGGTAGTTGTGCGTTTTAACAAAATATGAAGGCGTTTCTGCTTATTTAAAGTAACGTGTTTTAAAATGGACCTTAATTTTTACTCTGATCTGTCGGGTGGCTGTGCTCAAAATGTTGATTCAGAGTTTTTGGACGCTCAGTCATACGGTGGATATCCTGAAGAGAATAAGGTATGGCCACATCAACTAGCGCTTGATTGGAGGAGGCTACATTTAATTAAAATCACTACTACGTTGTGTTTGTTTACTCAAATGCCGATGGTCTGTTACAGTTTCCCGCAGGCAGCGATAGTTATCTCACAATTAGTGGAGCTGGTCACCCTTTTCTGTCTGCAGAGGTAAATGAATTAACTTAAGAAACGTGGTAGTGTCTCAACACACCTTTCCTGTTGTGAGCTGTGTTAGTACTTTATTAACCCAATATTCCTTCTCGTTCACATACAGCAGACTTTCCATACACCCAGCCTCGGGGATGAGGTTTTTGAGATCCCCCCGATATCCCTCGATCCAGACCAAGCTCTGAGCATCAGCGATGCGGTGTCCCACTTCGAGCTTACTGGTGGGTCAGACAGTACCAGTGGATCATCAGGCTCTCGAAGTCTTGTTAGTAACCTGGTGGTTGAAGCCAACGACCCCTCCTTTGCTTCCACCTTTGTGAACTCTGGTACTCAGGGTCTGGAGCAGCTAAGCCTTGGGACGATGGGACAAGCTGGAGGGGGAGCCCTTCTAAGCTCCTCTGCACTGGTAAGTGCCCAATGGATTTTCACATTTGATGGTCTGTGGTTAACACAATATGTTATGCTAAAAAATAATTGTTTTGTGAGATTCATTTAATTCATTTCACAGCTTTGGAAAGATTATGAAATATAGTTATTTGTTATGGAATAAATTGCTAAATGGAAGTAAAGTGAACAAATCAATGAATTACTCAGAAAGCCCAAGTTGTGCCTGATGAGTAATAACAGGGCTCCGTCTCTATCAATTACATCAGTAAAATATGGATTTAATTTGATTACGTTAACAATGTAATCACTGTAATAATAAGGCAAGGCAAGTTTATTTGTATAGCACATTTCATGTACAGGACAATTCAAGGTGCTTTACATACAAACATTAG
>JAOXYM010000008.1:6788133-6815616 GCA_028567055.1 Leptatherina wallacei | reverse complement strand
TTCTGTAATGTAAAGCACCTTGAATTGTCCTGTACATGAAATGTGCTCTATAAATAAATTTGCCTTGCCTTGCCTTGAACAGAATAAACTGAGTCTCAAGTGTGTTGTAAACAGATAACACATTGATTTTCAATCTGCTCAAGCCTTTTTGAAAGGATTAACAGTCAATAATTACCATATAGCCTTCCTGATGTTTTCTACAGGCTCAAACCATAAAATATTACACTTTTCTGACAACAGGCTACCATAAAGCTGGCCAAAAATGCAAACATTTTTCTTCATTTTATTCTAAACGGTTAATTTCTCTGTAAATGTAAAGAATAATTAAACTACAAATGGGGTTGGATTCATTATTCAGTCAATTCTTGTATAGTTTGAATTGAATAAATATGCTTACTTAACTGTGCTGGACTTGTTTTGCAAATGTTTCATAAATTTGAGTACCATCCCTTTATCATTAGCATATCAGTTCATTCATGAAGTTCCCATTTCCATGTTCTATCTAAACGAAAAGAGCTTACTTGTGGCTTTAAAGACTTATAACATGTTGTAACTCTATTTTCCTACCTGTTAGTTCCAGGTGGGAACATTCATGTGTATCCCTTACTTAGTATATTAAAATCTTTCTTTTGCCCTTAAAAAAAGTAAATGGAACCTTATTTGGTTGTCTGTCCTCTATTACAGAGATAAACACTTACTCACAGTTGAGTCACTGATAATTATTTATTAGACCTTATGGACAATAGATGGAAAGTAACCGATGGCTAAAATAGACACATTTACACATCAGGGTCCATTCGTGTGTAATGTCCCTATTCTTATTAAAAAGAATATAAATCTCTGTGGACATAGCTGCAAGAATTATTATACAGACCACTTCTAGATGATGATTTGTTCAATTGTAGTCAGGCCATCCTGTCCTGAATAATTTGAATAAGGTGTGTTGGGAGAAGGCAAACATGCAAACCATGCAAAGTATGGGGGCCCAAGCACCTAAATTGAAAAATACTTAATCTCTGGCTACGTAAAATTAACTTGTCATTTCATTCCTGGTCTTAAAAGGATTAAAAGCAACCTGATGTTGTTTCAAGAGCCTGCTGCAGTTACCTGTCCAAGCCAGTAGATGTCGCGCTTTGACCAGCAGGGTGCTTAAACCCACTCTGTCAGTGCCATATTACAGCACTCTGAGTTGCTCTATTGTATCATCAAAACGTGAACAAAATACAAGTTATTCTAATGTAATACAAAGAAATTTTCTTATTTAAAAGTCGGCTTGATTTTTGTAGTTTCAGTGTTAATTTGTAATAACAATATGATTGTTTAATGTATGAAATCTAATCATGGACAGTTAAGATGGTCCATGGCGACCTTGGATTTAATCATGAACTATAAAACCAGGGCCATTTGATAAGAGCACTCTGTAAATACTTAATCTGTAAGAAAGGGACGTAAAACAGCCAGATAAGAAATTCATTTTAAAGGAATAAACAAGACTAGGAAAAAACAAAACAAAAACAAACTCCGATACGAGAGCTCCCACGGATGGAAACAGAATAACCTCAAATACATGGGTGACACAGAGACAAAAAAACATACAAAACAAAAAAAAAAAAACAAACATCAAATTTTACCCGTGATATACAAATTAAATACAATGAACTATAAAAACGTCATAAAATGACCCATAAAAGACAAAACAAGCACCAAGAGATTAAACATGAGCAGAAAGAGAAAAAAAATCCCCACAAACACAAAACTTCCAGTCATAAAATGTGACAATATGAAGAAAGATGCTAAACAAAATTCAAATATACTTAAATCTCTCAAAGGTAGAAACAAGTTATTTTAATGGAACAAAAGCAAGATAACCAGAGGGATCCAGACAAAGCTATGAAGAAATACAAAATGATCAAAAAGTGGTGCAAAAAATCATGCAAACGATCTGCAGCATGTGTTGACAAATTCTGTGGTTGCTTGTTCTTCTGTTGCTTATTTATCTATGGTTACATTGTTAACCATTCATTTTGAGCAAGCGTTTCTTTAAATGACACAACTTCAAATGGAAAAGGCTTTCTTTGCATTTTCTGATAACCACCAGCTAGTTCAGAGGTCGGAGGGGCGGGGTTGTGTTCGCACCGGGGGGGGGGCGGGGTTGTGTTCGCACCTTTTATTATACAGTCATTGGTTCGCACCAGGGGGCGGGGCTTATACGCTTACACTTTCATAACATGTTTCAAGAGCAGTTGGATTGTTATGTATGAGTGAAGTCAAAACTGTTTATCTCCAGGAATTGAATCAAACTACAGTACGTCTTGCATCACGCTAGACGGAAATCAAGGTAAGACTTTCTAAAATATCAGTATGACCCAACAAGCTAGTTAGCGTTAGCTTAACTGTTAGTAATATTGTGGAGCGCCAGTCACACAGTCGTTGCTGAAGCCAACCGAACTTTTTAAAAAATAAGCTAAAACTAGTTACTGCTGGAAGACGCCACTTACTGAGCTACTTCCAGTTAGAAGGAACTGAACTGAACTGGTCAGATTATTTAGGAAGACGTAGGACACACAGGGGTAAATATGTAACGGTTACAAAAGGGGATCGGTTGCTTGTGTTGTAGGGATTTGTAGTTTTTTGGGGAACCAAAAAGACCCTGAATGGCGTCTCCATTTGTTATTCTGCAGTAAACTATTAATTTACACGAACCCACTTATTCCAGTTCTATTGGTGGCTGCAGTAGCATTTTCTATCTTAAGGTTTCTTGGTTTTGGTTTTCATATCAGTCATGTCTGTGAACCTGGAAATGCTTTCTGGTGTTGCTGCTTTCTATGTGACTTTTGGTCATACCAGAATATTGTCAATAGACAAACTAATAATAACAGTTGATAATAATTAATAATCTTGTTGTCAGTGTTTTTAGGTTTTTGAATAGGATCCACATAGCCCCCAGGTTTAGAATAATTGCCAGTTTTATCTCATTTTCAGTATTTCTGTTCCTGTGTTGACAGATGGCTTCAGCTGTGGCCAACAGAGCAATAGGAGCCATTGTTGGATCAGCTGTTGCAGATTCTGCAGGTAATAAGTCAGTTTATCACATAACATTATTAAACATAAACATTATATTGAAAAATATGACAAGGGAAACTTTGTTTCTTGAATTAGATTGTTGCATCAGCAAAAATAGTTGTTCACATTAGGTTCTTGTTATACTGGTAGAACTTGCCTTTATAGGTTGATCCAATTCTTTTCTTATTCCACCTGTTTATTAGATTTTGAGTCATTTCAGATTCTGATCCGAGTTAACTAATATGCATGATTGATGCTGTGTAGCCCAGCCCCTTCACTGGGTGTACGACCTCCAGAAACTGAAGGGGATTTTAGCTCAGGATCCGAACCCCGAGTTCCGCTCTGAGTCCGCCAACCCTTTCTACACGAGGCAGTCGGGCCAGCAGAGCTGCTACGGAGACCAGGCGTATGTCCTGCTGGAGTCCCTGTCTGAATGTGGAGGTACATTTCTGTTTTTTATCTTATGTACTCAGTAGACTGCCACATGGTCATTTTGAACTTTTACATTGTCTCATAGTATTTTTTGTTTGTTTGTTTCCTTAGACTTTTAGTTATCATTACAGTCTTGTTTTACATTGTTTACCAGGTCTAAATGTTGATGATCTGAAGCAGCGCACTCTGAAATTCTTTGGACCAGGATCAGAGTACGACACACCCATCAATGATCCTTACAGGGAGAGAGGAGGTAAGAGCGTGGATGAATCTTTTCTTATTGACAATATCAATTCTTCTCACTTACTAAGCTTAACCATTTAAAATATCTGCTTTAAAACTTGACAGATTAAGTCTGGAAGTTGTTTGCATCACTTTGTAAAATGCTGACAGATGGTTCTTTTGAATATATCAGGGCCAAGACCTCAGCTCCCAATTGAGGGACCATGGAGACACGCAAGTTTGAAGAGCTTCCTAAAAAATGTAGATGCAGGCAAGGAGGAGACAGGTAAATTTCGGCTATTTATTCATGGTTTTATATTACAAAGCCGGGATAAGTTCCGGCTTCTCTGTGACCCTGAACTGGACTAAGCGATTATAGAAAATGAATGAATGAATGAATGAAATGTTAGGGCAAAAATCAACTCATAACCAATGTGATGTGTTTTTGCAGGCTGTGAGACTGACTGTCAGATTGATGGAGTAACCAAGCTGGCTCCTGTAGTGGCTTTTTATGCAGGGCAGCCTGATATGCTGGAAAAGGTCGAACAAGCCATCCGTGTCACCCAGAACAACGATGAATGTGTGGCAGTAACTATGGCAGCAGCAAGGTACGTAAATCTGCCAGGTGCACTCTTTTACTTGACCTTAGTATTTCCACTTTCTGTGTTGCTGAGGAGAAACTGACCACTCTTACATCTAAGATTAAAAACAAATATTTGTCTTGCAAAGCACAACAGGAACCAGGTTATCAGCAGTAATATTTGTCAGTGCAGCTTAATTACTTCATACTGAGTTTAAAGTAGTTATAAAATAGATAACTTTTAATTAGAAATGAAAACAAACATTTACAGCTTTGTGTTTTTTATTTCATGTAGGTAATTATTGCTACATATCGAAACACAGAAAAACACAGGTGGGGGGGCTCAAACCTATATGCACTTATATGAGATGTCACATTGTCTTATTTTTCCAGGTTTTTGGAGCATTTCATCCTGAATGGTCCAGATCCAAAAGCTTTGGATGTGGTGCTAAATCAGCTCAGTGACCCGAACAGAAAGCAGCCTCAGGATCTGGACAAGGCAGTGATTGGTATGTGTGATCTGCTGCATTGCTTGAGTCATGAGACTCAGTCATGTGACTAAGGCTAAAATCATCATGGTCTGATGCTACTTTCCACAATGTAAAGATAAAAATTGAGATATTTATGTATTATTTTATTCATTATTTGTCCTCTTTTTTTATTTACCCTGCTTTCTGATTTCAGGACACATTCATCAGGTGAAGGAGAATTTATCCAAGACTCCACAGGCGCTCATCCCCACTGTTTTTCCAAACACATGAGGTATATCTTCTCACCTCCGCTTGAACTTTAGATGCACCACCACTTAAAAAATAAATTGGTAATAGAGTACTGCCTCTAACTTGATTAGCTGACCAGTAACGGTATCAAACAAGTCAGTTCAGATGGTGTTTTTGTTGTTTCAGGTTTGCCAGGTGCATTTCAGGCAGCACTACATGGAGTCCTGACAGCCAATCAGTACGAGACGGCGATCAGAGACACCATGAGCTGTGGGGGATGCACCTGCAGTAGAGGATCCTTCATTGGAGCTTGTCTCGGGGCTCAGGTTTGAATGTTACTTTTATTTTCAAGAAAATATCAGAAACTTTGTCTGTTTTTCTTTTAATTCATTTTTCTTCTGTTTTAAATCTAGATGGGGCTTGAGGGAATCCCTTCATCCTGGATGGCCAGAACCCTCCGATGCAACTCAGTGCTGGAGCATGCCAAGAAGATTGTTAAAGACCACTAGTAGTTTTCTGGCAGTGTACAGTGTGAGGTGTCTGAGAACATGATGGAAAACTGTTGAGCTTTTTCAGAGCAGTGAATGAAGGTTCTGGTCTAAACATTTGGGTGGCAGGAGCCGGATGTGAATGTCTCTGTTAAAGTTTAACATGTTGGTTCATATGTTCTCTGTTTTTTGTTTTTCTATTTTCCACTAAAATAATTTAAAAATAAATCATCCAAGAAGAACCTGTCCATTATTTAGCTGAAGTTGCAGTATATGGACCAGATATGGTAAAGCTAATCATAATAAAGATAAAACTATTGTTTCTTGTAAGATTCACTTTTCTTTTTAACTGTTTTGTGTGTTTTTCTAAAACTGTTTTCTGTCATACATTTGCAGTACCAATCAAAGTGTTGTTTCTTTTGAACTTACTTAATACCATCCAATAATAATTTCATGATGTATTAATGAACTGCTGGTTTGTACTTCAAATGGCCATGATATTATAGGAATAACTATACATCCATTGTTGGACATAATGAGTGTTGACAAACTGGAAGGCAAAAGCCTCAGAATTATTGACTCTTTTATGTTCGCAAATAAAGCCAAATATAACCTTAAAAGCTAATTCTGTGTTTTTCTTCCAATTCCAGCTTTTTTTTGTGATCACAGGAATTTTAAACATTATTTCCAGCAGAATTTATGAATGGATGTAGCTCCTGTTATTTCTCACTACAATTTTGATTTCAATAGCTGTCAAATTCAGCAAACACTAATCCAATATATAAACATTTAATATGAAAATTAGTTAATTTAGGTCTGACTTTTGAATAAAAAAACAAACAAACAAAAAAACAGTAAACATTCCCTTGTGAGCAGAATCAGACAACGACCAAACATTGGATTGTCCCTTTGAAGCCACCGTAGTTGTTTCTGACGACGCAGTTGGGCACCCGGAGTAAAACATGGCTGGTAAAGGAGGGAAACAGAGTCGTTCAGGCACTGGCCTTTCGTGTAGAAAAGGTACAGGGGAGCAGGAGGAAGAGGAACAGCCGATTCAAGCCGTTCTAGTCGCTGACAGCTTTAACCGAAGGTTTTTCCCGGTGACCAAGGACCAGCCGCGGGTAGGCAGCAAGCTAAGCTAACAGGAATGCTAAAAGCAGCTAAGTGATGTCCATGCTGGAAACAGTGACACAGCACTCATGAACACATGTTAACACATGTATAGGAAAGACAAATCAAGCTTGTATTATATGAGTTTAGTTTAATGATAATTGATAAGATAGATGAAAGACTTTTCAGACACAAATATCTTCGCTAACGCCACCTGTCACTCATTTATGCCAGGCTTTGCTACCGCTGGGTAATGCTGCCATGATCGACTACACTTTAGAGTTCCTGACTTCCACTGGCGTGCAAGAAACATTTGTCTTCTGTTGCTGGATGGCCAGTAAAATCAAGGCACACTTATTGTGAGTGTCATTAGTAACTTTCCATGTAGTTATTGCTCCGTAAAGTAGACTCAATCAAACAGTACTTGACATTTTCTCTGACAGGAAGTCAAAGTGGTGTCGACCCAGCTCTCCAAACACAGTCCACATCATCACCTCAGACCTGTACCGCTCGCTTGGAGATGTTCTCAGGGATGTTGATGCAAAGTCCCTGGTGCGATGTGACTTTGTGTTGGTTTATGGAGATGTTGTATCTAATGTTGACATCAGTCAGGCTCTGCAGGAACACAGGTACAAGATCTTCTCATCTCTGTATGTTTAAGGCAAGCTCTTCTGTGCAGGTAGGAGAGTTTATTGTGACGTATTTAATCAATCAAGCCATATTTTGTGCACCTCAGGCATCGACGAAAGATGGAGAAGAATATCTCAGTGATGACCATGATTTTTAAAGAGTCCTCACCAGGTCACAGGTCCCGCTGTGAGGAAGACGATGTCATTGTAGCTATGGATGGCAAGAGCCAACAGATTTTACACTACCAGAAGACACAAGGGCTGAAGAGGCTACAGTTTCCCATGGTAAGCAGTGGTTTCACAAGTTATCATTGGCTATTTAATGTTTTACTGACTGGTAGCTGCCCCTGTTGGTGTTTTGTAGAACATTTTCCACAGTGGAAGTGATAAGTTTGAAATCAGACACGACCTCCTGGACTGCCACATCAGTATCTGTTCCCCTCAGGTCAGTTTCAGTACAACAAAGAAAATATTGCACTATTACTTCAGGATGTAGTAATGTGTTTTCTCTCATTTTTTTTAGGTTGCTGAACTCTTTACTGACAATTTTGACTATCAAACGAGGGATGACTTTGTTCGTGGGATTTTGGTCAATGAAGAGGTACTACACAGTCTCCTATGACATTTTGCATTTGGTATTCTACAGATGACATTCAGTGCAATGATTATGATTCCTTGTCTCTGTTTAGATCCTTGGCAACCAGATACACATGCACGTCACCAAGGATGGCTACGGCGTTCGTGTATCTAACTTGCTCATGTACGACTCTGTGTCGTCGGATTTCGTGAGGCGATGGGTCTACCCACTAACACCCGAGTCCAACTTCACAGACCAGGAGGGAAGTATGTGCACATATTCTCGCCACAACGTGTACCGGGGTTCAGGAGTCAGCCTGGGTCATGGCAGCCAGATGGAGGAGAACGTTCTCATTGGCTGTGACACCAGCATCGGTGCCAACTGTTACATTTCTAACAGTGTGATTGGTAACAACTGCACTATAGGTGAGCTCACCGGTCAGCCGTAATGCTAACTAATAGCAAAACACTTTATGGGTCTGATTACGGGAAATTTTATATTCGCAGGTTACATAAGGGTGTAACATTTATTTTATGTCTCCTGGCTGCAGGTGATGAAGTGATCCTGGACCGTGCCTACATCTGGAACAACGTTCACATCGCCAGTAACGTGGTGATCAGACAGTCGGTGGTCTGTGACAAAGCTGAGGTCAAAGAGGGAGTGACTCTTAATAAACAGTGTGTCCTGGCTTATAACGTAAGCTGCACATACGTCATCCTGTTTCTTATCATAAACTGTGACATTTTGGTCTGTATTGTTGTAGATTGACTTTCCATAGTTCCCAGGTGGGTGGTTCCAGCAGTTTTTTACGTTGTCTCCAAATTTCATTGTCGTCTTTTTAAATTTATTCTAAGGACTCAACATTATATTAGTGTTTTCTAACTTATACCATCGAATCCACCACTGGGAAACTATTTGATTTATTTAATTTATTAATTGATCATTTCAATTCATTCATGTTTGCTCCTCTGGAGGAAAAAAAAAAGATTTGTAAGTTCATTGACACCAAACGCTCAAAAGGAACCAGAATAGATTGTTTTGGCTTCTTGGTGAAAATGTAATAAAAAGACTGTTTAAAAGGTGACGCTGCAGCTTGTGATCAGCATGTTTTTTGGCCTCCTGCAGTGACTTTTAGGAGTTTTTGTGAAAAATTGTCATTGTTGGGCAGACAGATGGAAGATTAGTACACATTTCATTTTAGTTTTTATTTGTATTTTTTTCAATCAACAGCATTTCCCTGTTTAAAAATTGCTTATAAAGTTATTGATGATGAAGATACGAGAGAAATTAACCTCTCTTGTGTGCTTAGTAGTTTTTTTTTTATCCATTGATTTTTTTTTCTTTTTCTCCAATGATCATTTTGAACAGTGGCATCAGATAAAGGTGTTTGTAAATTTTTCTGTGAATTGTTTTCCAGGTGGTGATTGGACCAAACATCTCTTTACCAGAGGGAACAGTGGTCTCCATGCACCATCCGGAGGAGGAGGAGGAGGAAGATGACGATGAGTTCCTCAGTGATGATGCAGAAGTTGGTCAAAGTAAAGACAAAACCAAACAAAAAGGTGTGTAATGACTTGTTTTGATTCCTTTTGATGCTATTAAGCTGATTATGTGTTTGAGAGAGTGACTGTATCTTCTTCTGTCCTCCAGTTTTCAACCCAGCAGAAGTTGGAGCGGAAGGAAAAGGTTACATCTGGAAGGCCAGCAGTCTTGATGACACAGAGGATGACGAGCTGTCGCAGTGTCTGTGGGGTAGGAGCATAGCTCAGCTGTCTGAAGTGTATCATGAAGCAGCAGCTTATCTATGAATATATTCTGCTTCTTGTTGAACAGGTTTGGTGCTGAAGCCAGATCCCGAGAGTGACAGTGATGACAGTGAGCCTGATGGACCCGATGATCCAGTGATTCCCTCCCCCGAGATGGACGATGTCAAAGGTGAGAACTCATCTTCTGTTTTTATTCTTTCAGAATCAGCTGTTTATTTATACTTTTTATTCCATTTACTTATTTTTGTTATTGACGTTTTCGTACACAAGTAAATGGCCGATGAAACGGTGAGTGGCCACTTCCGCATTTCCACCGATGCGAGGTCTAAGGGATAGCTTTGATTGACAGCTGATCGAGGTGGTGAGAAAGTACAAAAATGTATCCAACACACGTGGTATATAAGACACGGATACCGTCGTGGACAAAGTCTCACGTTAAATATAAAATAACCGGTTCAATAGCTCATTGCACATAAAGACATATACGACCCCCCCCAGTAATCCCTTTCTCTTCTCGGACAAAGCTCCTTGTGATGAAATGACCCGACCAAAACCAACTTTTTTCTTGCTGTTGCTGCCTTGAGAAAAAGAACAAAGTTCTCGCTTCTCGTGGAGAATCCAACAAGCTTAAGACAAGTTTCAGTTTTAATTTCAAGAAGTAATAAATCTCCTGGTCTTGAAATAACTTTTCAATTGCTGTTGTTCAGTCTTCCAGATGGAGGTGCTCGGGACTCTGCAGAGAGGCTTGGAGGAGAACATCAGCTGTGACAATCTTGTACTTGAAATCAATTCTTTGAAGTAAGTCGATACTGTGAACTTCCTCATACCCATGCAGCTCCTTTCTGCTGTCATCGTAGTTTAGTTTGACACCTTGTCCTTCTCCAGGTACGCCTACAACATCACACTGAAGGAGGTGATGCAGATTTTAACCAGAGTGGTGTTGGAGTATCCTTTCCAGGAGCAGGGGCCGCATCTCACCGCTTCACAATACGTCGCTTTGCTCCTGCCGGTGAGTAACAGCAGATCTTTTATGGTCTTCGTAGGTCATGTCTGTTGTTTTTGTTTTTTACACATGACAGAAAGTTTATTCATATTTTTCATTTTATTTTGCTCTGCGTTCAGTTGTTAAAGAAATGGGCACCAGTGTTTAAGAACTACGTGAAGAGAGCACAGGACCACCTAGACTGCCTGTCTGCCTTTGAGGAACATTTCCTGGAGCAGGAGAGCCACTGGGCTGCAATGGTCAAGGTCTGGATCAATCTTCAATCTCGTGGGATGTAAAAGCAGCCAGTGAGTTTTATTGTAAACACGTTACTGTGTGGTCATCTGGTCTGAATGGAGGGGATGTGCTGTGATTGTCTGCAACCCAGGTCCTGATGAACATGTACCACCTGGATATCCTGGAGGAGGAGATGATTCTTCGCTGGTTCTCTCAGGGCGCCACCACAGACAAAAGCAAACTGCTCCGCAAGAACCAAGGGGTAGGTGCTGCTGTGTGAGCGCCGTCTCTTAGGACGCAGGATGATTTGTTGAGGCATCTCCTTGAAAATGGAGCAGTCTTATAAGGACCACCTGATCCCAGTGTAGGTTGTTTAAGGTTGGTTTTCATCCCTTCCTGTAAATTATTAGAGGTAAAGCAATGGTGTTTATGAAATATTGAAGTTTTCATCAGCTTCCAAGCATGGAGGTAGTACTGGGAATTAGCATTGGTTTAAGATCAAAATTACTCATCCAAAGTCCCTCAATAATAGAAGGATACAGGGCTTGGATATATATAAAATATCACATGAAAGCTGTTTGGATATTCTTGACATGTATGGTTGCTTTTTTGTTTCTACATCCAGGATGACAGACTGGAGAAAAAACATAGCTTTGTGTAATTTAGTAACTTTCACAAAGGATCTTTAAATTCTTCTCTACATCTAAAACACCGATCAGCCGTAACATTATGACCCAATACCGAGTCCTACCCGCCTTTTTGTTTGCTTTTTCTAAACAGTTCTGGCTTGTTGAGGTGTGGGCTTCACTAAACCTCTGAAGGTTTGCTTTATCTGTACGAGCAGGTCCATGAAGTCCAGTTCGTCCCAGCACATGCTCAGTTTTTTTTGCTGAGTTTTAGGCACGTTGTGCTGCTGAAAGAGGTCACTGCTATCAGGGATTTAGTCATTTTCACAAAAGGGTGTGTTTGATCAGCAGTGATTTTACGAGTAGTTGGTACGTGTCAAGGTAACACATCCACATAAAAGCTTGCCCAATATCCCACACTGGCTTACCCACAGTGATGTCATGTTTTTCCGAGGTAATTGAAACACCCTGTAATGGTCTGGCCATCCACACAATGTAAATGGAAAAAAGGATTAATTAGATCACCTTCATTTATTGTTCTATGATGCTCATTTGTCCCTTTTTAGGAGCTTTTGGTAGACAGAGGTCAGCGTGAACACCCTGACCCGGCTGCAGCCGTGTAGCCCTGATATGCAACAAAACTGTGATGCACCTCAATGCCGGAACAAACGCTGCCTTTCAGCAATTTCATCTACAGTAGTTTTACCATTGGGTCTGAAAACACAAGCCAACCTTGACACTACATCCATCAATGAGGTTACTTGGCAACCTGTGATCAGATTTGTAGACCCCGTAGTCTAGCTATTACAATTTAGTCTTTGTCAGAATCCATCAAATCTTTGATTATTTATAATGTATCCCACCTTTTAGTTTGTCAGTAATCATGATGATCGGTGTTTAGTTGTTTCAAATTCAGACAGTAGCAGCTAATTAAAGATTATTCACATGAACTTTGTCCCCTTTTGGAAAATATGTCAATGTAAGATTTTTAGTGTCCCAGGTTGAATTGCTGGATCCCCCCCACTTCCTCTGTACATTTGTAAGCTTTACTATCACTTAAAATGCAGTTATTTATTTAAACCTGGTTACAACTTCCCCTTCTTCTTATATCACAAAAACCTTCTGTAATCTCTGACAGCCTTGTTTTCTTCTGCCACAGCTTCAGAAGTTCATCCAATGGTTAGAAGAAGCCGAGGAGTCTTCAGAAGAGGATGGAAAATAATGAATGCTTCAGGATGGTCAACCCTGTAAAACATATTAAAACTCTTGCGTGACACAAGAGATTTGGGTTGTTGTTGTTTTTCCCTCCACAGCAGCTTTCTGCCTCCACTAACCAACAGGATCTGTTCTGTACAGGTAAAGCAGACATCATGAAAAAGCTGTGATCTGAATGTCTGGCAAAATAAAAAACTCAGTCTGATTGGATTTCCTTTTTCCATAATAAATGTGTAAAAAAAATAAGAAATAAACAACTTTATTTATTGTAATGTTACAAGAATATAACCCCCACCTTTTGAAAAGTAATTATCCAATTTTGATCATACTGAACACTGATTCGGAACATACAGTAAAAACAACAAAGAGGTAGTCGTCCATCTCACAAATCATTTGGGTCTAATCAGAATGAAGAGAGGTGTTTGGCAATTAATCAAATAACATGATTCATTTCTGATCAGATTCACAAAACAAATATCTTGGAAAGAAAAGGAAAAGATCAGATCAAAACATTTGATCTAAATATTAAAAATACAGCTTAATGACAAGAATGGCATGTTCACATGATAAAGCAGCAATGCAATTAGGATTTAATTCCTCTCCTGCTTGCTGCAGTAAAAACCTTTTAGTTTTTATGTCGTGTTTATTATATTTTGTGACAACGTGCAGAACCACAAATTAACTTTTTTGCAATAGTTTTATCAATAATACAGCAGTGATGGCTTCCCTGATCTCCAGGAAGACCCAACACATCTACCTTGTTTTTAACTAAATAAACTGAATTGGTCCATTAAAGTACAGTGTTTGAAAAAGACACTTCAGAGAAGTTAACTTTCATTAGAAAATATCAAAATTACTTTAGTTTTTCTTGTTAATATTCTTTGTCCAGTTGTGATGAGCTCTGGTTGTGTTTTCTGGTTAAAAATCATCTCATTTTTAAATTGGTTTATATGTTTCTTTTCTGTTTTGCATTGCATTTTTTCTTTTAAGGTTGTGTTTTCACGAATGTTAATATTTTCAACCTCATGGCCAATTAAAGAACAAAGCTTTGACGCACCCTGTTACAGAAGTTCCCATAAAAGCAACAATAACAGATGAATTTCGTGGGCGTGAAAGTTGTACAATTAATTTCTGAGGCAGTATGCAAATGCCCAAAAGGCAGCAGTTTTTGTAACTTTAAACCTGCTGAATCCCTTTACTCAGGCCTACTTTGATTTATCGTTTTGCTTTCCAAAGAGAGTGTATAAGAAACCGGCTAAAAGAGAAGCTCCTGTGATCCCGGTCACAGCAGTCAGCGTCTTCCACAAGCTGGCTGAAGCCTCGTGTCTGTCTAGGAAGCTTCTGTGATCGGTGGGCACCAGGACGTACTTGCGGCTGTCCGCCGGGGCCTGCAGCCTCAACACCTGGCCTCCCTCCAGCACCACTTCTCCAAAACCTGTCAGGGTGCTTCCAACATGCAGCAGCTCCTCGCTCTCCTCCGTTGCCACCGGTTTCTCACCGCTCAGACCTTGCACCACAACGTCCACCAAACCCTCTTCAGCACGTCTCACTTTGAAATAAACACTTTCCAGGCAGTTCCCCAAGGCCTCCTGGGGCTCCTGCACTTTCACAGAAACATCAGAGATGTAGGCTCCAGGGCTGATCAGACTGAAAGGAACTGAGTTGTTGGTTTCTTTCCTTTTGATTGTCTGAGAGTTCCTGAAATTATAATTGCGTTGGAGTAGAAGCCAAACAAATCAACATATTTGTGTGTGCATTTTTTGACTTGGGCGTACCATGATCTGGTGATAGAGTTCCAGTATTTCCAGTGCTCCTCCACGACTATCTTCTGAATTACACCAAAGCGTCGAGGGACAAACTTGCTGGCCAGAGGCTCCCCATCTGCCTGGACCATACCTTTAAAAAGAGATATGACAAAAATTAACTAGTCTCCAAATTATCTTTATGATTGACTTTCAAAAAGTCCTTTACTCATATCTCAAAGACATGTTTATACCTTCAACTGCAACATACTGGAGTCGCTTGTGTGGGGATGCTTTCACTACTTTAAGCAAATGCTGATCTGGTTTGAAAACGGGGATTTCCTGTTGTAATGGAGAAGAATTGTTAACATCCTCAAAAAGCTTCACTTATATTGAAGGTTTTCAGCAATTATCAACCTGCCTTCAGTTTTCTTAGCTCTATCTTCTTTTCCTGGTACAAATAATAAAATAGGCCAGAAAAGGCAAAGCTGGACCCAACACCGATCATAACCAGAGGGTTTAGAGAGTCACCCATAGTTGTATCTGTAATGAGAAAACCATTCACAACTAAAAGTAACTTAACGTACCGAGGTCACAGTAAACTACTCATAAACACTGCCAGTGTAGAAGTATCGTAAGTACCTTTGTAATGTATTTAAATAGACGGAAAAATTAAACAAAGCTTACCTATTAATACAACACTGTAAAGTTATTAAACATACCCTAATTTAGGGAGAAAACTGAAACCAAATCACCGTATGTTTCATTTCCTTGTTTTCTACGTTACGTCATGGTGCCTTAACCAATAGGATTTGAGCAACGTGTTAATGCCTTTTTTGTCCACTAGGTGGCAGCAACACAGTGTCGATATACAGCTCTGTGAAGTTGTAATGCGATGTCATTCAAATATAAGCCTACTTTATATTATGTTCCTCCACATCAGATCACTTGATATATCATCAGTTAATAGTTAAAAATGACAAAAGACGATTTTGTAAAATTCAAGTAAACTTTTAAAGGTTCTTTTTTTTGTTTTACATAAAGATTCTCCACAATTTTACTTCTTCAGGTAATTGAAAAGGTTTGAAATGGAGATGGAAAGGGAATTCCTTTTAATTTAGCCCTTGCTATACGTCCAATGCAACTTTTTTGTCCTTTCTTTTAATGAAACTGTTTGGTTCCTGCCTCAGGCCCGGTTATAAGACAAGCCTCCCCCCACAACAGTGCAGCAGCTACTGATGCTTGTTTGTTGTGGTGTGGTGCTGACTAATGCTGCCAATCTGAATGATTCAGTCATGACCAGGATGATTTGTAGGCTGAGTCATGATGGATTTATGGACACTGTAACATTCTGTCCTTCCTTAAAAAGGTTGCACAGATCCATTATGCGTTGACCCTTTAGGCATTGTTTAATGTATGAGGAGAACAGCCCACTGGTCTTATTTCCCCCCCCTAAACCTTTTTGACATTTTCACCTTTTCTGCTTCAGCAGAAAGTTACCTCACTACCTGGCTCTATCTCTCTGCACACTCTGATAATAAAAAGCTTATAGCAATCACCACTCTTCCTGTAATTCCTCCACTTGAATATCTACTGCCATATAATGAGCAATCTAATACCCTGCAGGAAAATAAAAGGGCATGCTGTCATGCTTATATCTGGGTTTGCAGCGAATATCAACATGTCTTCCACTGTGCATCTGAATTGTTGAATAACACGACTTTCTACCCTGAATCATCCAATTTATCCCGAGGGATACAGAAGTTGCTGAATTATACAAGAAATGCCGATTGTCTTAATCAGCACGATAAGTCGTGGTTTCAAATAGGAATATTTTGGTTTTATTGAACTGAAAAATAAAAAGATGTGATTTATAAATGATTACAATGCACCAGGTATGCATGTCCTGCACTGATGACAACTCCATGTGACCTAGATACCAATAACAGATAAGGTTTTTAATAAATGAGAACTTGAGTGGTTGAAAATCTTCCATCATGATCCAAACAGGATATTAAAGTTCAGGACTCCTGGTGCACATTGTCTGTTTCTGGTTAATCATCTCATGGCCTCTCAGATTTACCTTGTGGCCTCCTGCAGAGGTCCAGATCACCAGAGTACACTACCCTCTGCAGCAGGTAATCCTCTGATTGTGTTTCTCTTGCACTGATCAGCAGTGACCTATGTTATACCATCATGAATCATAAAGTCAGGCATTGCAGACTTTACTAGCTTCCCCTTTCTCTCATCCTCTTTGTGTACTGAATTGCAGAGTTTTCTCTTCGTAAACAGTGTCCAACTGTGGCATACACCTGGTTTTAATATGCACTCAAATTTTCTTTTGTCATTTTCATGTTACCTTCATCCTTTTGCTTACCCATTTAGAGAAAGGAGTTGCTTAAATTGAAAATGTAAATTCCCTGCTGGAAACAGATTACTGCCTTTTCTTTGTGGTTCCATTCAGTTCCACAAAAATAGAAGCAAATCTTCAGGGGCATCTCTGCCTCCACAGCTTTAATACTCTGGACAAGATGAGAGAAGAGAAATAGCATAGCACTAAATAATTTCTTCATTTAATACCCTTTTTGTCACTTTATTATGGCTCGCCCTGGTTCAGGTGTTACATCCTTCCTTTTCAGCATGTCTGTCCTTGACTGCTCACTGAAAGCAAAAATGACATTCAGAGAGTCAGTTTGCCTTGTTGGAATACCTTTCAATAAAACATTTGCAACTTTGCTGCAGCAAGTCTGCGTGGAACAAAGCCCTCTGATGGCCACAGACAGAGAACATCAAGCCAGCAACCTACAGTACCTAGCTGGAAAACATCTGTAATCCAGAACTGATTCATCTTTGTAGGAATGTAGTGGCTTTACAAAAAGGATTCATACAAGACAGAGCAATAATTCAGGACAAAAGAAGGGTCTGGAATTATCTATCCTTTGGATAATGAAACACTAGTTTTACTTCAACAACAGAAATGTCCCCAAATCCTCACTCATAGCTCTAAATCCTCCAATAAATATTTTTTTTTAAAGTTGCACGTAGTCTTTTTATTTCTCGGTGAGTGGCAGCAGACAGAAGGCACACTGCTTACCAGGCCTAGCCTTGCTGTTTATGCTCCCTGCAATTTGAAATAACCAGAAATAACCAAAGATCTTTAAACATGATCATGTAATCCTAAAATAAAAAAAATTAAAAACTCATGTCAGGAAAAGCTGGGAGATATTTTTAAGAAGTAACAAAATCTAAAAATCTATCTGGACAATCAAGTAAAGCACACATGATGCCTCTGTGTCTATGAAGCTTCACTAATGCCTCGTTTACATGACAATGATGCTACCAAATTTGCATTTTTTTCCCCTTTGTAGGATTGAAAAAAACTGCATTTATTTGACAGCGGAATTAATCCGATCTCTGTTGACACAACTTTACAAATTGAGTGAATACAAAGTAGTACGCAGGCCAGGCTTTTAGGCAGTGAAAGCCTGCAACGATACACCCCATGTTTACACCAGTTCAGGGTTGTCAAACTCAAAAACATAGTGGACCAAAATTTTAAACTTGGACAAAGTCGCGGGTCAGCATTGATATTCATTGAAAAAATCTTCCTCATGACGATGAACCTTTTCGTATGGACCCAAACAAGTTTTGCTTAAACATTGAATATGGAACAAGCAAAGCTACTTCTAAGATATGATTCTGTTGAGTGCTTGAGCAGCAGTGGTCTCCTTCTTTGGCGGGTAGAGGTTTTCCACAGACTGGTTTAATCTTTTCACAGTGTTATTTGCAGTGGATGGTAAAGCTTCTTAGCAATCTTGCACTGAGAAATAATCCTTTGTGTCCTTATTGAGGATTCTCTAACAGTTTGCTACAAAGTAGTGAACCAAAATCCATCTTTGCTTGGAAAGACTAAGCTTTTAGTACCTATTTCTTTTATACCCAATCCTGACACCCTTACCTGTCATTAATGAATCTGTTGATTGTAGACTTTTCTCAACTTTTGTTGTTATTTGTGTACTTTATAAAAATGTATGCTTTTTCATTTTTTCCTCAAGCTAAGTGTGTGTGGTACCCTGTAAGTTAACAGCACAGATGGTGATTGTTGTTAACCTGGGTATTGACCGATCAATTAAGGAAAGCTTAAGGCTGACTTGCATATTTGATTAGGCTTATGTTTTATTGTTGGATGCCCATAACCTTCTGCATTTATCCAGGATTGGGACTGGCACAAGGGGAACATAATGAAGTAGGTCATGATACAACATTTTTCTCTAGTCTGTTAAAATAAATGTTTAAATCAAATGATTAATTACATATCTAGTGTTATGTTGCATTTTAGAGAATTTCCCAACTTTACTGGGAATACAGTATTTGCCAATAGTAAACAAACCAGCAATGCATTGGGCCTTATGTTTACCCTAGTATGTGATAAGTTATCAAGTTCCTCTTTTAAATGATGGATGGTATGAAAGAAAATTTGACTTTCAAATAGCTTAAAGATAATCAGACAAATAACACCAGAGACTACCTATTGTGAAAATCAAACAAGAGGTGTTTCGTTCCAATTACTTTTTCTGGGGCTCCATGGTCGCTATAATGAAATAGAACCCTTCTTATTAATGTTTGTCAGGATTTATGGAAACGCTCACCAGCCATTAAAGCAAACAGTAACACATTGTCATACAGATTGCCTTTGCTTCCTCTGCTGTGAACAAGATTTCATTCTCAGGTCTTTACTTCAGCGTAATGAGTTTGATGCATCTTTGCAATTACCATCACTGCCCTTGAATTATCTCGGGTGTTGACTGACAAGTTGCAGGTCGACTCAGCTTGTATCAGCCTCTCAAAGAGCTGCTTGTAATGAGGCAGACTTATATTTCATCCTGTGTATTGAGACAACCGTCACAGCTGCAATTATCTACATAAATTAATGCTTTAATTAGTTACCTGTATCTTATTGTCATGATAATTCATCCTGCTTGTCATTGTGTTTAAGAGCTTATTTGATTGCATAATGGTGCAAAACTGTAAGATGTCCCTGCTTTTACAAGGAAAAAAAAAGACTTTTGACAGAGGAAGTTCTTTATGATAAAAGTTACATGAGAAGAATGTGTATGATTTTGAAACACTGCAATAATAAAATACGTCGGACAACTGGTGTAAGAGAGCGGTGAATATTAGTAGCGTCAACTGCCTGCAGCTTTTTCATCACCATCCTTATAATGGAAAAGATTAAGACAAATAAATCTTATTTCTCAGAAATTAAACAACTCTGAAGAGCTTTGTATTGAAACAGAAACTTCCATAAAAAGGATTAAAACAAGAAACCCAGAACAAAAAGAAACAATCTCTTCCATCATCACACAAGATTTCTCTTGTAGAAATCAAAATCCCAGACTTTTAACTTTTAATCTTGTCATCCATCAAAGCTTTCATAAGCCACGGAGTTATCCCCTGATATTAAGCAGACCATGGTAACGCATATGCCAAAGCACATGGTATCAGTGAAGGAGTCAGTGAATGCAAGGCCTTGGTTTGTGTATTGTTACCAGCTTCCTCATGGTTAGAAGCAAGTGATACAATTTCTACACTATGCTGCACCAGCAGCAAACAGACACACGTATGCTGTGTGTTTTCACCAGCATTGTCTTTTTACAGTCCACCGAGGAATGCAAGACAGCTGAAACTATCTTCAGTCTCCCCGCACAGCTTTTGTTGAGTTATGATTTGGATTCTCCACAGTGTGATGAAAACACTTTTGGATACATATGTACACACTTTGTATCATTTTTTTTGGTCTAAATACAGTAGCATTACCTTATCTAAGAGCAGTGGGCCAGCTATGATCCATGTCTGGGGAGTTCCAGTAACTCAATTGTTCATTTGAGTGTCTACAAGTAGGGTTTTTTTTAAGTCTGAACCACTACATAAAAATGCATTCTGGTTCCAGTTTGAGGTGAGCAGGATAAGTGATGTTCGGTCATAATCAACAGGCACCTTTATCAAAGGAAATGATTAATTTCTCTTCATCTTATAATGAAGTCTTATCCTGTTATTTGGATTTTAACTGGATCATTGCAACACATTGATTATTTTCTTTTTCAATTATTCTTTTCTACATTTGCTGCTGTGTTTCTGGGATCTGCCTGTTGGATGACCCAGTTTCACTCCGGTCAGACAAATGGCCTTACATTTGACGAGGATATAATTTGAGCTTTGTTTGGTTGCATATAGATGCAAATGGCCAATGTCTTTACTTTGATCCTGCCAGTCCAAAGGACATGGTTTCAGAGGTCCAAACCTATGCTGTACATCCATGTTCTGTTTAGAGAGAAAAGGCTTTCTTCAAACAATCCATACTTGTTCAGTCTCTTTCTAATTGTTCTGTCATGAACCTTAACATTTAACACACTAACTGAGGCCTGTAGAGTCTGAGATGTAGCTCTTGGATTTTTGCAGGTTTTCTGAGCACTGCATGGGCCAACAAAACACTGATCTTGCTGGGATGTCTACTCCTGGGAAGATTGGCCACTCTGGATTATTATCTTCTTCTCTAACCATTCCCAGACTGAACATTGACTTCTCTGCATTGCTGATGTCCTCCTTCCTTGACATACACACACCAAACAAAAAGTAGAAGACTTCTATGTTTATAGATAGAAGTGATCATACTGATGATGATCAATAAATCAAGTGCATTTGATTACCATTACCATTGTCTTGATTCGATGGAAGCATTTAGAGTATACTGCAGTTTTTCACATACTTCTGCATTTTTGACTTAGCTTTCATGAAATAAATAATGATCTTGAGTGATGTGTTTTATTGTTGTTCATCCAAGGTTGTGTTTGATTAATTTTGAGACCTGATAAAGACCAGATTATTCATTTATTTATTATTATGTCCTGATATGTGAAACCTTCAAATAGAAATGTATACACCACACACACAGATGACGAATGACAAAGAAAACAGCCGCTGTTTTTAAAAGGCTGAGCGATGCTTCAGATCATGATTAAACTATTTATTTATGCTTCATGTGGAGGCATTTGGGAATTTCAGTTAAATGACTCATATTACTATTCTATAATGAAGAAATATATGGATTTCTTTTTCCCTGTAAGAGTGCTAATATAGCACTGTTCCTTATTAAAAACCCATTTCTTGGAGAAAGAACATCTGAAGCATGATGAGCGCCTTCTTCTAGCTAATATATCTGTCATAGATGGTCAGAAATCACATCAGCTGAAAGCCTGTGGTTACATTCTCATGTTCTATATTTCTAAATGACTGTCTCATCTTAAAATCAATATTTAATGTTGATATTATCTAAAGCTGGAAGATGAATACAGCAAAAGTTTGATATTTTCTTTTTGAACTGCAGTGTGCTGACACCTTGATACCACCCTATGATGCAAGGATTTCTATTCATGGACTGCTCTTGTTCTTGTAATATGGTTGACTCACACATAAGCTATGCGCCCAACTCTGATTTTATGGATTAAAGACTTTTTACTGAATCAACCCCAACATCTTGTGGTCAGTGGTTTTTAAATCATTCTCTCTTAATACAGGAGTATGGGCAATGTCTCCCATCTTAAGGGTCCGCAGTATTAAAAATGACATTTTGACAGTTATTGGCAAATCACTCATTGAGCCAATTCTCATTTTTAAGAGCCAACAGTATTTCATCTTGGTTCAGCTTTACACATGTTCACACCAAAGCCTGCTCATTAATCAGGCAAGAGAAATAATCGGCAAGCACCAAATTTAATTATCTGTACCTGCAAGCAACAGAAAGGAAAGCTAAACACATCACAGCAGGAGCTATACATCGCCTGAATATTTGAACCAGTTACTACCATCAGGTAGCCTTTACAAAATACCCCCCTATCAGGAAAAGTATTCACAATAATTAATTGGTTTGAAGTGTAATTAGAACCCTAAACAGGCAATACAGTTTCTTTTATTCTTCCTTGTTAATGTTGCCTTATAATTCTGACTCTGTAAGGGTAGAAACACATCAAAGAAATATACCACAAGACTTGAATGTAAGCACCTCAACACTGTAGCAAATAAATTTATTTATTTAAAAGCAGCCACATTAAATTAAATTAAATTAAATCAGTCCTTTAATTGTGACGCGCGTGCTGCGTGATGATATTGATGATTTGTTTTGTGCACGCTCATTTACTGACGCAATGATGTTCATTGATGATCTTTCATTGGTTACTTGATGGCTTTTCAAGGTAACTCTTTAGTGGGAGGAGGAGGATGAGTTGTAGTGTGGAAGGGAGGAGGAAGAGGACGCGAAACTCGGAGCTCTCCACCAAGAGCGCAAGACGCACAGAGTCAGCACAGGACCCATTCAAACTTGTCTCGGATTCTCACTGCATTTTAAACTCTTTCATCATTTTTCCGAACAAGTTTTTTTTTTTTTAAAGTATTATTATTTGACTAATCCCGGGGATATGTTGGCGCAATTTCCAAGGTTTATTTCCCTCCTTTACTCCTGCATGTTACTGGAACCCGTGAGTATATTTCAGCAACACTTGAGTTTTCTCATGACTTGAACTCAGGCTCGTTGTCAACAAAACGCAACAGCTGATCGCCTATTTTGGCCACTTTTTGGATGTAGATTTTTCCAGTAGTGAGTTGTATATAAATATCAAGTGATATACACGCGGGTGCTCCCCCCCCAAAAAGCGCAACAATGTGGCCTCACGAGCTTCTGGCTTCATGTTTTTGGTTGACGTTAAGAATAGAGGAACTGTAGGAAATGTGATAGTTAATAAAGGTTCATCCATCATTTACGTTGACAGGGAGATTTTTATTAGATTTTTTTTTATAGAAAAAAAATCCTATTCAATCTTCAGACCTTCCATCCCCATTCACCAGGTCCCCAGGCACCAGCAGCCTGTTAAGAGATTTTTTCATGGATTGTGTATTTTTATGGTCCTTCAATTTCTTTACTTGAGAATGGTTAGAATTAAGTACCAGGAGAAACATGTTGGTCTCCCACCTGGACTCCATGGCAACAGTCTTCTTTGTTTGTCTTTGTACTTTCTGGTCTCCACCTTACTCATCCACTTAACTGTCTCTTCTAAGCATTTATGAATCATGCTGGAATCCAGTTGGAGGTCAGTAAATATGTACATGTGCCAGCAGTGCACACTCACACTTAATACTCTTCTGTGTCAAAAACTGCGTAAAGGAACCAAATATTCCTAAAAGTGAGCTCATAATAATGACGATCCTCCCGGAAGTTTCTTCATTTTTTTCCTAACTTGCTAAGCTGAAGGCAGCTCTGATCCATCACACTGTCAGCATACTGCATTGCCCAATCATGGGGGAAGTAACACAAGAGGCGCCGCATAGCCAGAGGAGTGAGATAAATTATAACCTATACAAGGGAGTCACCTTGTGTGTGCGGAGAAGCTAGAGTCATATGGGCTCATTTTGTGGCTAACAATAGCCACGTACCACCAGTCTGATTAATGCCCACAGAGAGGAGACTCATCCAGCTAAGTGAGAGGAATAAATCTTACAATCCTGCAAAGAGACTTAATCCCATTGGTCAAACATGAGTGTGTTTACATTTGAGCTATAATTCTGGTTATGATTGGATTTTTTGGATGTGTTGCACATGTGAACATCTTGTCCTGGACTATGTCCTATCCAGGATAAAACACCTGAGGTTTCTTCTTAATGAGTTGAATCAATTCATGCCCAACAAATCCCTTTGTTTCAAAACATGCACTCGCAAAATCTAAGAAGTATTAGATCCCAGATAAAATTCCAGTCCTGTTTCTGCATTGTAAATCTGACTGGGGCAATAAATGTAGATAAGATCAACGCATGAGCAGCGACAAAAGATGCGTTGCCTTTGTATGACTTTTTACAGAACTCTGCAAAGTCTTGAGACACACATTTCTTTATACACCACCATGAATATATGAAAATAATAGCAGGGATTTATTGAGGCAATGCAAACATGAATATCACAGAAATAAAGGCAAAAACAGAGTTTGTGCCATTCAATGAGCTGGAAAGTCAATATTTAGTGAGCAGTTTTATTCTTTAACACAGCCTGAACTCTCTTAGACAAGTTGTCTTGTTATTTCTTCAAGTAGTATCCAGGAATAGTTCTCCTGGCATCTCAAAGAACTTTCCAAAGCTCTTCTTTGGATGGTGGCTGCCTTTTTTAAAAAAAAATCTCTTCTCTATCTAGATGATCCCACACTGCTTCAGTGATGTTGAGAGCTGTAGTCTGAGGAGAATTCGTCTCTCCATAAAACCTGTTTCCACTGATTTTCAGTCCAGTTCTTACTTCAGCTTTTTCTCCCCATCTCCTTTCCTTGAGAACGGCTTCTTGACAACCACCTTTTCATTTCTGATGAGACTTCAGTGAACAGAAGGTCCAGAGTCCTGTGTCGGGCCTTTTCTGGCTTTTTTCCTGTTTCTTAAGGACATCGCATTAAAATGCTGTTTATAAGCTGTAGATTTTCCTTTTTTTTAAGCCTGCCACTTCTTCTTTTGTCCTCCACTTATTAAGTTTCCTCAAAATTTTAGGGACACACTGCACACTATGCTGAGATATGCCACGTTTCAGTCTCAAGAACTAATGATGTGTCTTTGTGACACGCTGCTGGTAAAAAGATGCCTAAAGACAATTTCAAAGCATTAAATGGCTAACAAGGAAGAAACGCATCCCTTTGAAAATGGTCAGGTTTGAAGACTGAAAAATCAGCCAATAGACAAGAAAACTTTGAATTCAGAAAGTCTGGAAACTTATTGCTCCAAATCCCCTTAAAATGACACATGAAAGTCCCGACAGCTTGGAAGCAAAACATGACGACATGAAGGGGTGGCTCAAGACTTTTACACACCACTGTTTGTATAAATAAAGAATCGTTCAATTCAGTTCATTTCAGCAAACATTTTTACAGCTGGAGAAAAAGTTTTTTGTCAAGCAGAAAAAGAACATTTCTTTCTTTTTCTTGAATACGTCTTTTTTTTAGGCTAGATAGGCCTCATAGGCCTCTTGCAACATTTTCATATAAATCTTGCCATAACTTTCCAACTAATCCTGCTAAAACAAACGTACTAACTCCTCGTTGGAGTTAACAGGGGTTATTTCCCTCTTTTAAAGTTTTGTAAAAAAAAAAGAGTCCAGCAACATTTATAGAGAAGTTTGTTTTTTTAGAATATCTGGTCACTTAAAAGATTGTATTCACCACTTAAAGTTTAGCAAATATATCAAACTTTCCATGAAAAAACATGCATCTGTAACTTTTATTGCAAAAAAATAAAATAAAAAATTGTGTAAAAAAAAAAAAAAAACACTTTTTCTTTCTGCAGGTGTTTTCAGCACAGAGTCAGATGTGTGACCTGATTCTGGAAATAGACAAGGAGAAGAACACGTGTGAGGCTCAGATCGAAAACAAAACAACAGGTACGTATGTTTGGAATTGTGTTTGTTTGTGTGTTTACCGTCAACTCATTTTAATGATTGCACTTATGTTCATGTGCAAACCCCAGAAGTCCAGGAGTGGGCTCTGATTAACTCAACATGTGATTGACAAAAAAGCTGTTCAAACCTCCCATTCGGGCATTTTGCATGGCTGAACTCTGAATTTTAAACCTAATATCAGCCCAGAGTCAGATACTTGTACAGTTAGGAGCAAACATTCAAATCAGAGTTGCATATCAACGTTGACTTAAAGTTTTAATCCTCAGCTTTAGTTTGAGCTACAGCTCTATTATATTGAATTGTTGCAACTGAGACGGGCCATCCTTGGTCGGCAAAAACAACATTTGTTTGAAAAGTACAGCAGTGAGTGTGTAATCATGAAAGTCACCTCACCGATTTGTTGTTTTTGGCTGGTTTTGAATTACTCGTTGCTAAGTGGGGCGCTGTATACACACAGCATGTAACATTCGATTATATTCTACTCAGTCAAGAGCTCCACGAGCCTCTACTGTCTGTGTGTGACAAAAACTATCATTGACTCAAACTGGGGATGTTCTGAGACGATCCTTTTCACACAGCGCATCAGTCATTAAACACCCATTATCTTTTTCATTTAGTCATCATTTGAAAATGTACAGATTCCGCTTGTTTTGAATGGTTCCAATTCCTCGGGGTGCAGCTGCAAACAACAGCTGGCGAGGTGAGTTTTCATCGTGATAAATTGTCAAGCAGGTGCAGATTTAAAAGTGCTGTGACCTGATTCTGCGTCCTGAGAGCACATACACTGTGGAAAGTCACACCGATCTGTTGAATTCAAATAACAATGTGTAACAAAGGACGAGGGGCTGTTTTAATAGTCATGATAGCAGCATGTTACCTCAGGTTATCTGCTGTTATGAACACAAGGCTGTAATGGCGACTGACGTGAGCTTATACGTTCGGCTGCCATGGGAACTCCACCTTCACTTTAATCAGGCGACTGTTTTTCACTGCAGCGGATTGATGTCTCAACGGTGTGAAGCATTCTCTGAACAAAAGATCTCTTTGATTTCATAATGTTTCCTTACTTTTCTCCTTTCATCTTTGTTAGGTTGCAGTGGGACGTGGGACAAGATCACCTGCTGGCCCAGTGCTGACATTGGAGAGGTGGTGACCATCCCCTGCCCCAAATATCTTTTCTATTTCTCTGGGGACGTTCCTCCACGTAAGTGTCATGATTGCGTGTCTGCATATGGGGGCAAACTTTTTTTTTTCTTTGTTTTTTGTATGATAGTTAGCAATCACACACATTTATACAGTTTAAAGGCAGAAAGGTTGAGTTATAGGCTGTGGCCTCGGCATGATTGAACCAACCTCCCTGACCCAGCATCATCAGAAGGGAATCGAGCTAGCGGTTGATGTACACTATACCCACAAAAAGTTAGGGATATTCAACTTTCGGGTGAAATGTACAGAACACATAAGATCTTAACGCTGCTCTGGTATTATATCATGAATGTACATGTGACTAAAATATCCATCCATTTTCTGTACCGCTTAATCCACGCAGGGTCGCGGGTGGGCTGGAGCCTATCCTAGCAAGTATCAGGCGAGAGGCAGGGTACACCCTGGACAGGTCGCCA
>JAOXYM010000008.1:6773124-6788033 GCA_028567055.1 Leptatherina wallacei | reverse complement strand
TGAGAACCCACACATACACGGGGAGAACATGCAAACTCCACACAGAAAGGCCACTGTTTCAAACCCCTCCCAAGCTCGAGCCAGCAACCCCCTCTGGCTCAAACTGAGCCCGGGACTCGAACCAGCGACCTTTTTGCTGTGAGGCTGTGGTGCTAACCACCACACCACCGTGCAGCCCGTGACTAAAATATTCCAGTAGTAATTCCTCCATTTCATACAATCTATAGAAAGAAAAGCTGACACAGCTGGGTGTATTATAATACATTAAAAAAGGAAAACATCTCAATAACTCATCATGTGTTAGATGTCGTCTTGGTCTGAAGATGTCTGAATGTTAACAGTCAGATAAAGAAGACAATAGAAGACTGTGAAAGGAGGTTTACAAATAAAGCTTACAGTGCATTTTTGGTGCATTGAGACATCGTACAAAAAGGCAAATATCCCTAACTTTTGTGAGTAGTGTCACCTGGCGCAACACCATGGGCTGTGGACTTTCCCTCTGGGAGATCATCATATGTCTATTTACAGACAAATTCACAGCACAAAGTGTCTTTAAGTTACTTGAATGGTGATTCTGTCAGATGATGCTGCAGTTATAAAATTAGGATTTTTTTTTCAAGCAAAGCCTAAGGAAGGAATGCATTACATAACTGTGCATTGATATGGAGTTATAAGAGGCTTCTAGTCACAATTTCTGGTGCATTTAGCTGTCTGACAAAAGAAAATGAAATTATGTTAATGAGAGCAGCTTTATTGGGAATTCAGCTATATAAATATACACTTTTATTTCACTGTTTTTACAAAAAAAATAAATATATATATATTTATATAGATGCATGTGCAGCCTTTAGATATCTTCTTCTTTGTTCACTTTGCTGTTTGCATTTGATCTATACTGCTTAACATTGCCCCCACGATTTACCAAAGGTACTGATATGTTTGCATCACCAAGCTCTCTGAAAATGGATTGAAGTACAAAATGCAGAGGAAGGACAGAAGGCTCCAACCATGTTGTTACGCATATACATATTTAATATTGAGCATAATTGAGCAAATGATCTCTTACTGTAGCTTCTATATCAGTCCTAGAAGGATAACATGAGGTAGGTGGAAGTCATTCGATTGTATACTGCAGCTTCATCACAAGATGTCACTAAATTCCACTAATGCCACTATCAATGTAGAAAAGATTGCGAGTGGTGCATCCAGAGATGTAAGCTGAAACTGTTCTCTGGACACGAGCTCATCTCAGATGGACAGAGAAACAGCAGACATATTCTTTGTAGTCAGAGAAATTTACTATCAGCTGCTTTTGATTTGATCAAAGAGCCTGAAGATAGTTGAGTTTTTCTTCTGCTTGTTAAGTACAGGTTTTTGAATTTTTGGTACCGTTTTAGAAAACTTATTAACATTTCTGGAAACAGGGTTTTTACATTCATCATGTGGCCAAAAATGTTGCCTTATGTCTGCTGGAGGCAACTGCTTACTAATGCTTCCTCATATAAATTACACAATGTTATTATAAGTGACTGTTATGTTTTTTCCTTTCTACAAACTTTCAAAAAGAAAAAAAGGTCTAATTATTATTTCTTTTATGTCTTTGACTTCAACAACAAAATCATTCTTAAGCATAATAGATAAATAAATATTACACCCGTGATTGTCTTGCACATTTTTGTGTCAATCCTGTTTATCCATATCCCTGAGTCAGAGATTATGAGAAATTTAATGAGGATGTCTATTCATAGTGGCAGGACTTAGTTACAGGATATTTGAAAGAATAACAGGGAATGCTGGCATGCTGTTCATCTTCATTCATTCTTTCCCCATTTTGTCTGAATTCCAAACATTCCCTATTCTTGATTCCTTGCCAGTATTAACACAATCCATATCTTATAAGATAAACAGGAATTATGGAGCGCACTAAGTGTCACACAGACTTAGACTCATTATGCCATTCTGGCCCATGATCACTCGTCTTTCCTGATACTCCTCATACATAACAAAGGGCATACTATAAAAATCAGAACACACGGCACAGCTGAGTGACAAAAAAATAAACAACTTCCAATTACAGCACCATCCACCCATCAAAGCAACATGCTGTTTATTTGTCCGTCTTTAATCTGCAGAGGCCTCTCAGGGAAGTAATGCTAATTATGAGGAAGGGAAAACACTACTGAAAATTTATTAGATGATGTTTGTACTGCAGTTCCTTAGATAATTCCCCTCGGAGTTTCCCACATTTCTCAATGTGCCATTAATTGCCACACCAAGTCTCCTCACTATAATTACGCCATATGAATGGAAGGGGCTGTTTTTTTGTATTAATCTGGCAGTGAAGCATCAATTTCAAATGAGAGCCTTGAGAAATGTTACAGGAGTTGAAGTAGACTTAAATTAGTTCAAAACTTTGCAGCTTTACAAGTTGCACCGAAGACATGTTTCAATTAATTTTCAAATGAATAAAGTTACTCGTGCGTAAATGCTATGCATGAAGTAGTCAAAGCGTAGTGGTCTGCAGTTAAAGGATCAGTGAAATGTGTCCCTACTTCCTCATTAAATGTACTGCTGGAGAATTTTTAATGTGTTAGTTATGTACGTTTTTTTGTTCATATAAAAGATAACTTGTTTGCAGACATTTGTTCTGCATCCACATTTTCACATACATGTGTGTTTGCATGGGAGTCAACACGAAGTCCATTAGATCCTGTGGGAATCCTCAGAAAACCTATAAATGTGGGGAAATGCTTAGTTTGTTTTTCTCTTCAAAAATACATTGAAATATCTTTGTTTTTGTTGTTGATTTCAGTGTCCGCACTGTTTGTAAGATTATTTGATAAACAAACAAAATCAAGATAAAAGTTCAGAATTGTATTTAACTTACAAAGGTATGGATATCATGGAAACTAACTTATGGAGAGCATGTACTGCAGTTTATGTCTTTTAACAAGTTTAACAAAAATTAAGTCAGACTAACCTTTTTCAACTTACTTTGACCTGTGTCACTCAGACAAAATAATTCATGCGTATATATTCCATATATACTCTATATATTCCTCCCAAAACTGGGAGGGAAAACTGCTAAAAGAAAACTGCATTCAAGTGAAAACATCATAGCTGAATCTTACCAACATTCCTATTGAAAAGATGGCAAGAAGTGCATTTTACAGAGTGCAAGCATAGTGGTTAATGTACTATTTTACAATATCTTTCACAAAAATGGCTTTTGGGCAGACCCTTTTATTAGTCATGTTTTTTTTTAAAGAAATTTATTTAAAATTTTCCTAACAGACATAAAAGAGGCAGCACAGTAGATGGAGGTGGTCTGTGCAGCCATTAAATAGATTGCGATTTTTCTTTTTGTTTGTTCCTTTCGCTGTTCGTACCTGAGCTATACTGCTTAAAACTGCCCCCATGGTTTCTGGTGGTACTACGTCAGGCTATGCATCTGCAACCGCCCCGAAAACGGACTAAAATACGCATGTCAAGGATGCAGAAGATGGATAATTGGGCGGCAGTGGCTCAGGTAGTAGAGCAGGTTGTCCAACAACCAGAAGGTTGGCGGTTCAAATCCTGCTCCCCCCCAGTCCCCCCCTTGTGTCCTTGGGTGACACACTTCACCTTCCTTGCCTCCAGTGTTGACACCACTGATGTATGAATCGATGGTGGTCAGAGAGGCCATTGGCACACATTGCTAGCCATGTTTCTATCAGTGGCAGCTGTGGCTACATATGTAGCTTACTATCACAAAGTATGAATGAATAATTGGATTCAATGTAAAGCGTATTTGAGCCCCCAGAAAAGTGCTACATAAATCTAATATTATTATTATTTTATAATAATAATGGTAGATTTAGCACAGAGCATAAATTGGCTTTTAAAGGAACCTTGGTCCTCTTCAGTGGATAGTAGTTTATTTGGAGCAGTGTGAATGTTCATTTGCACTCTGGTGCAGACAAAAGAAGCAAACTGTGGTCCGCTTGAAAATGGAGCTTACAATGTGAAAGCAAACGAGGAAGTGACGTAGAGTAACGTGCTGGATAACCCGCTGCCTCTCCTGCTGCTCATACTGGACAGCATCTTGTGAAAAAATGTATTGTTGCTCCGATGTTTACCTGTTGTCAGTGAAGGAGCTGATTTCAGTCTTGACCAATCGATGAGCTGGGTTTTCTTCATCCTCCTGGTTTTTTTTGTTAGTTAGTGGTTGTTTCGGGCACAATACCGTTCCCTAGTGAGCAGTTGTTGTAACTGCGTGACGTTGTCCAGGCTGTTTGACTAAAGCGAGTCAACATTTATTGAGTCAACATTTATTTCAGTCACATCAAGCGAAACTCATGTAGTCAATGCCAAATACATGGAAGAAAATATATATAATAACAAGAGAAAGAAAAGAGAAACAAAGGATAAGAAAGAAATAAAAGGACCAAAAAGGTGTAGGCTCAAGCCTTAGCTTATTTCACCTTTTATTAATTAATTCTTCAATCGACTCCTTTAAGTGCATACAAAAACAAACATTGCATACCTATTAAACTTTCTTTTTTTTTTTTTAGTCCAACATCTCAGACACAGTTCATACCACAGATCTGTTTTGCTCAAGCATTTTTTGAATTCAATAATTCTTTAAACATGCTGTGTGTTTGACCTTCTTTCCTTTCTGTTTCTAATCCATTCCACAAGTTAACTCCATAACCTGGAGCACATCTTGCCTGAAAATTTGTTCTGCTTTTAGTTTTGACCAACATGTGGCTTCCTCTTTATATTATAATCACATTTTCTGGTCTGAAACAACCGCTGGAGACAGTCTGGCAATGTGAAAACCAAACCAAACCAAAAAAAAGTGCAATATTCCTTTTCATTCCCAGCCCAATCAAACCGAGTCCCCCCCTGGACTATCGTGGTGTGAATGTAGCTTACTAAGACTGAATTTCTCTCTGAGGAAATAAATGTGGAAACCACACACCATGCCCAAAACCCGTTATTTGTAAAACTGTGTTATTATTAGTAGCTGATGCCACGTTAATATTTCTGCTTAAGAATGGCTGCTCTGATGTTGCCTTACAAATGCTTCTGTTGTCTGACGGTTTAAATCTTCTTTTCTTTGCCACAGTTCTTTGATTATTATTCCAGGGTTGAGCTTGTAATACTTTATTTCGTTCAGAAATTTTTGTCCTGTTTGTGTTTCCACATAAAACTTGTTGTTTTCTTCTACTTCTACATTGATTGCTTTGGCTTCACATTCAGTGAGACCGTGTCTCTTCTTGGCTGCTGCCACACTGAATAACCTATGGTGCAAGTATTTTTTTAATGTGCAAATTATTAATTGAGAGCATGTATGTTTGTTTGTGGCTTATATGGAAGTGGAAATGTGAGAGGTCTATCCATATGCATGAATGCATATGCATATTTCTGCTTTCATACATACAGTATATACAAGTGCATCTATGTTAAGCTTTATGCAACAGGTTCCTGGTGTGCCACCACCTTTGCTGTACTTCAATCAAGGTTAATGTTTCAAACGCCAACTTGATTGCATTGCTCAGCGCTGCTTGTTGCTGTAATCCAGTCAGTATGTTCCTTGTCGTATTCGGGATATGAAAGAGGGGTTGAACCAAGGATTTATCATGAGCATGTGAAGGCTCGGTGCAGAGAGGAAAGGCTCTGTGGGAAGCTGTACTGTGACCCAGATGGGAAAAAGTGTGACCTGAGAGAGGATAGCACTCCAGGGAATAGATGGGGAAGGGCGATGAAGAATCACAAGATTTCTGGGGTTCGAGGCAGAAGAGGTATATTTCCCTGAAATGTCAAAGATTCACAAGATCAACAGGTCTCCATATGCTGGCTGGGATGAAGAGCCAACCTTGACAGAAAGAGAAGTTGTTCTAAGTGACCTTTGTGGCTCTGATGCATACCAAATCAATTATGTAGTAAATCAACTAATCAGTGAAGGTCTCTGCTGGTTAAACCTGCTCTGCTCTCAGGTCATGTAAGGAGGACTTAATTAAGGAATGATGAACGGTCTGGGACTCTGTGCATTTTAAATCACCATTGCAGCTAAGTGGGAACCTTGTATTGTGCTTTTTTCAGTTTATTTATTATATTAAAAAGGGGGTTTCAGAATAATGAGAGATTAGAGAAGCATAATATTTACTTGTTGAAAAGTTTCTTTTTTATTTGGTGAACATATTAAACAAAATATCTAAAAGTCAGTTCAGTTCCTTGTCTGGAGCAGTTGTGAAACACGAGTTATTGACATATCCTGAGCCATTCGTTTTAGAAAGGCTCACGCATTAAAAACAAGCATTACGAAACATGGCGCCACAGAGATCAGGAGCCAAGTTGTAAATTTAGTTTAGATAGTTTGGCATTCTCATGAACTTTTTACCTAGAAGGTCAAACTCAAGCACTCAGTTATTCATCTGTTTTAATAACCTGGCTGTCAATGATTTCACCTACATGCCATAACACTGCTGAACCTAATATAATGTTCATAAGATATCTTTCACAATTAGAAAGAATAGAGTATTTGAATAGACTGTACTTACTGAAATGTGTAAGTGGAAAAAACCCTGAAAATAAAAATGATTATGGACTGATAAACTAATTTAAACTCTCCTTGTTGTCATGCATGACTCTGAAAATCCTTGCAGTCATGTTTTGGGGAATGATGAAAGCATTCTTCTGGCAATCCCTAAAACAAGCCAAATCCAGTGGTGGCATGGGCTGAAACAGCAGGGGCTTATCTTTGTCTTTGTGTCTTGTCATGTTGTTTGAAGAAGCTAAGCCTCAGTCTTCTCTGCAATACGCCGCTCAGGTATTTTGTGAGCTGACCAAATTTTAATGCCAAATACATTCTAAGACTTTGAATTGTTGGTCATTTACCAACTCCATCTTGATTTTATAGTGTCTGCGGAGTGATACGACTGGGAAATGTGAGGAATGTCCAACATTTGGATTTCTCCGGGAGCCTTCACAGATTAATCTGTCACCAGCGCACAGGAAATATGACAAAGAAACATTATACAATAGGAGACTGAACAAAATCCACGTACCTGTCAGTCCGTCATACTACTGCAGGATTACATTGCTCCTTATTATGAACAGATAGATAAATATGCAATACAGTAAGAATCTTTGAATAGAATCAGACAAGGGACATCTCATACTGGAAACCTACATTATATTTCAGTTGGTTAAGTGATGCACATTCACTGTACAATCTCAAAAGAAGAAAAAAATCTGATTTAGATCTGATGTTATTCAGCCATAAAAGTATTAAATCACATCTCTGCAGCTGAGTGTGAAGTGAAGGAAACACTTATTTCTTTTTTTTTCTTATTTTTTTTCTTTTTTCTTTTTCTTTTTTTCCCCTCTGGTCCATGAGAGCTGAGCTCTGAATTCTCTATGCTACATTCAGAGCTTTACTGTAATCTGCTGAGCTCTATGCCATTGTACTTTACTCAGGTTTAGTCTAATATAATCTACTTTACACAGTCCTCCTTATCTTTGCCTATCTAATTTCTACTCTACAGGCTCTACTAAGGTAAAGATAAAGACATGGGTACCTCATTGTTGGTGTGCTTTTTTTAAAGCCTTATTACTTATTACACATGTCATTTCTTAAATGCAATAGAAAATTAAATCTGTAGTTTGTGTATTTGTTTGAACCTACTCAGTTGTATTTGGAAAATTTTGGACAAATATGGAATTTGATGGCACCAACACGCTCAAGAAAAGTTGAATGGGAAGCAAAACCAAACCAAAGTATCAGTATCACCTTTCTGTAAGATTCTACAATCAGCAGATTCATTGGTGACTGGTAAGGGTGTCAGGATTGGGTATAAAATGAGCATCCACCCATTGTTTTATGTTTCTAAGATTTATGCTACTATTGAGGCACCATTGTTTTCTGAGAAGTCTTTGCTTATTTCAACAGGACATTGCCAGACCAAATTCTGCATGGCTGCACAAACAGTTTTTGCGCTTCATTTTCCTGCTGTGGTTTACCTCTGTGTCCTACTGAAAATGCATCACAAATAGAAGAAATGGGCGACGACAATCAAGTGATACATTTGGTTGGCACATAATAGCACCAAAAGAAACAAGATGACCCCACAATTGTTAAACTGCCCATAGGGATGTTTACCATATCAAATGATTGGCTCCAGCTATTTGTTTTTTGGCATGGTGAGTTCCACAGACAACTGGTGGGTGGGGCAAACTTTCCCAGTAGGCTTAAGGGTCGCGGTCTAGGTAACTGGACTTATTGGTTTGTTGTTTTAGTTTGTTATTTGTGCACCGCGGTCAGAGCAGTTGTCTCGGGTACACCACTGTAACTGTATGGGTTAGTCGCCAGTTTTCTGGTTACTTAACAGAGTCATTGGGCTTTGTGTTTAAAACATCCATCACAGTTGTGAGACTAGGGCTGAGTTTATTCAACTAGTTTTCTAGGTAGGCAGTTAGCTAAGAAAAAGTATGTTCCTGCCATGTGTGTGGTCATAACCAGTTGAGTACTAGTATCCTATTGTATTTGTGTAGTTTGTGTAGCTGTTGTGGTGTTTTGTGGATCCCTTACTTGTAAGTGTGAACATGGCAGAATATCTTCTGTGTAAAGCGAAATGTATTACATTATTATTAAGGCACAGTAGCCATTCTCATGGTAGTTCTTTTTTGTATATTACTAGATAATTACTACAACTGTGAGAAAATGATAATTGTACCATAGCTCCAAGTTGAATTGCGCTTTAATGTTTCTCTCATCTCACCTTCTTCCTTTATTTGCTTGCTTGTTCCCATCCTAACCTAATGCTTTAGACAATTTGCTTCACAGAACTATGTGGTAACTCTTTTCAAGAAACTGTTTTGGAAATGCCAGATACTTTCAGAAATCCACAGGACCTATAGGTGTTGGAAATGCATCAGTCCAAACTTTTTTTTTTCTGCCACAAACTGACAGCTTTCAGCCAAATAAGAAGGACTCACTTGTGATAGTGAGCTCCTAAATTTTATAGGAATCTTGTTGCCTCACAAGGTAAAAAACCAATAGCAGAGATGAATCTATGAAAACAAAAGGATCCAAAAGGAGAACACTTCAAATTTAAAAAACTTTGACATTAATTTGGAGTACTCTGGTCTAGTGTTTCCTGCTGAGCTTTAGTGTGCGGTAACTATTCTGCAAAACCAGAGCTTGGTTGTACTTCATATAGCTTAAAGCTCTGCTCTGCTTAGCTCAAGTCTTCTTACCTGTGCTAAGTAGGGATCCAGTGTGCAGAACTTTTTGGAGCTTCAAACACTTAAGCGTCTGAAAGCTTCACTCGTTATTTTCTACTGATCTCTTTTCTACTGCATTATGCTTAAGTCTGGCAAGTTCTCAGCTACTGCTTGATTCAGAGCTCTGCTCTGCTTGTTCATATCAGATAAGAGAGACCTTTCTTCTCTTAACCATCATTCTAATACACTTAGACCTTTCACCTCTGCCCCAATGGACTGGCCAGAGCAAGAACATCTCTGCTTGACTATAAACCTCCTGGTGTGCATGAGTGTATGTGTGCAGGCTGAGCATAATTAGGAGACTGATAGAGGCAAATACACATGGGAAATGTTCCAGCAACTCTGGGCAAGTTGGACGACTGATGCCCTTCAGTCACTCCTTTCTTGTGCTTTTAGTATTTGGAAGTATTCCAGAGGGAAACATAGATGCATGAGTCTCACAGGAATACTTCGACACAATTAAGTATGAGTAAATGTAGGGCTATTTAATTTACTGTGCTTTTGCACGAAACACTGAAGTCTTCCTTTTGCCCCCCTGCTCTCTAGGAAATCTATCAAAGACCTGCACTGCAGATGGCTGGACCCCGATCAGCATGGACTCCTACATAATGGACTGTGATTACAATCCCAACAACACCGTGGATGAAAACTCTGTCAGTATGGCAAACTACCGCTGCTGTGGCTTCCAGTTAAATGTCAAACTCAGTCCGAATGATCTGTCTTCAATTAGAGTAATGGAATATGTTGTTGTAGGGGGAATTCTTCGGCGCCATCAAAGTGGGTTACACCATCGGTCACAGCGTGTCGCTCATTTCTCTGACAGTCGCCATCGTCATACTGTGTCTCTTCCGGTAAGTAGATTCATCAAAAGCTGTTTAATGTCACGGCATAAAGGCTTTTCCATCATTTAGAGCAATAAAACCCCTTTACTCTCTCGTTTTAAACCATCGGCCCTGCATTTTATAGAGGTTTTATAGTGTTTTCAACACAGTAATTCAAGCGGATTTTGTGGGAGAAGTCATCAAAATTACACATTATCTGCATCAACTCCGTAAAGTCAAACCACTTAGATGGCCTGCTGTTGTTCACACCATGTTCTCTCCTGACCATATGTCTTGGGGTTACGGAGAAAGACTTAAGTGACACTGATCTTTAAAAATTGCTATGTGCGTCTTCTATTAAGCAGCCTGCTTTGCTCAGTTTCCTTTCAGACTGTTTATGCGTTATGTGCTAAACAGCAAGGCATGTGTTTACTCCTTTGGGTTATGAAATGCCACCGGCTTGTATTTTGGAGCAGAAACACAGGATGTGAACATCCTTCGCTGTTTACGTTCGGCTTCAGATGCAGCGTTCAGGCAGCTGGTCGATGATTTGTTTCATCTCACCCGGCCTGCTGCGATGACTTGCCTAAATGGTTTCCGCCATTTAACCCAAGTCCTCAGCTCAGCGGGAAGGCACTTGTTTAAAAAGTACTCAGAGGAGAGAATTTACATCTGTGACATTTTATCAGCAAAACTCAGATTTGTTGTTGTTTGCTTCTCTGTAGAAAGCTAAGAATTACTGGTACTGTAAATTTCAATGGAAAATTGCACTTATGTGAAGCGTGAAGTACACACACAAAGCTCTTCTTAGCAATTTCAGACTTTATGTGGTCTGACATTTGGATAACAGTACAGTAAGAACACTTTCAGTGCTCATAATTGCTCTCTCTCTCTGTCGATTGACCCTTGTAAGTTGATGCATTAAAATTTTTTGGTACTTTGCTTGATTGTTTTCACGATAAGTCATGAATACAGATACTTTCTTTATATCTAAATGATCTGAGAATTTTCCTTTCTTGTTTTTTAACCAACTGTGTCTCCTCCAGGAAGCTGCACTGCACAAGAAACTACATCCACATGCATCTGTTTGTGTCTCTCATACTGAAAGCTGTGACTGTCTTCATCAAGGATGTGGTTCTGTATGATGTCGGTGAGACAGACAATTGTCAGTCATCAGTGAGTACCATTCACTCTTATTGCTTTGTGCTACTAAAAGCTGGATCGGACTTGCCAATAGTCATGTGAAAAAGAAATGACAATCCATTTCTACAGAGAGGTTATACATGTTAGGATAAAATAAAAGAAATCTGGTCCTTAATAGATATTAAAATGAAGTAAATCCTACCTTTGATCGTCCATAACATGCAACATATTACACCATGTCATTATTTGTGTTGCAAAAGCTAAATCAAGTCCGAAGTAGTGCAGGAACAACTAATTAAACCCTATGATACAATAGCCTGTGGAACCACCTTTAGCAGAAATAATTCAAAGTAAAATATTTTTCTCTATGATGTTATCTATCTTGTACATCATTGTGGGGGGATTTCGGCCCACTCTTCCTTTAAGGTTTGAGGTTTGCGGGCATTCATTTATGCACAGCTGTGTGAAGCTCCTGCTGCAGCATTTCAACCAGATTGAGGTCGGGACTTTGACTGGATCATTGCAACATCTTCATTCTTTTCTTTTTCAGCCATTCTGTTGTAGACTTGAAGCTGTGTTTGGGATCATTAGATGAATCAATTCCAGCCAAGCTTTAGCTGCCAGACAGATGGCCTCACATTTGACTGTAGAATACTTTGGTATTCAGAGGACTGCAAGGTGTCCAGGTCCTGTGGCTGCAAAACAGCCCTCCACCACTGTGCTTGACAATTTTTGTGAAGTACTTGTACTCATATGCTGTGTTTGGTTTTGTCCAAATGTGGTGCTGTGCACTATAGCCGAACATGTCTACTTTGGTTCTGTCTTTCCAAAGGATATTGTTTCAGAAGTCCCGTGTTTTGTTTTGTTTTTTATTCAGATGCAACATTGCAAACCTCATGCCAACATGCTGCCTTGTTCTTTTTGGAGATAAGAGGCCTAATCCTGGAAACTCTCCCAAACACGAATGTCAATTAAAGCCACACTGCTGAACTTTGCCAGATTTTCAAACTGTGAACCCCCCCCCCCCAAACAAAGACGAATTCAGCATCTGTTTTGCATCCTGTCTCTTCTCTGAGCTCTCTTCAGTAAGATTTTGATTCTTGTCTTATCTTTTTCTCTCTAACTTTCTCTCGCTGGACTGCATATAATTTGGAAATGCTCTGATAACTTATTGATGGGCAGCAACAGCAGCTACTTTAAGATCATTGTTTATGTTTTTCCTTCGTGGTATCTGAATGCTCCAGACCAGCAAAATGCTCCAAACCCAGCTTTTATAACGGGGATTGATCAGAAGCTAGATGGCTTGTTTTTAATTCTTCTGCAGGGTGTAATTTGTTTCGTCACAAACTGCTTCTACATTTTGTTTTTGTTAAGTTAATGATCTAAATGAAAGACCCACAGTACCAGATTATATTTTATATACTGATTTTCCTCCTAAAGGTATGACATATTATTTAACTTTTTCCAACGGCTTCTTTCTGTCTTTAGCTGAGGCGATTACTCACCCAGACTTTACTGACTTTAGATGCATTGTCTCAGAGTTTACTTAACGTCCTGGGTGTAGCAGTGTTTGCCAAGGCCCTTCCAGTCCTGAGACGATGTTTTCCCATTCACCTGTCAAGCAGGATGTTGTGAGAGTTCCTGTTTGCTCAACATTAAACTTGAACTGCAGACGGCTTTGTCAATAAATCACATTCACTAGTTTAAATTGCTTTATCTTGGCAACAACAGCATCATGAGTGCTGAGTTAACACAGAGACTTTGATAAGCTCCTGGATGTATGGCAGTTGCATACAATACAGCTGTTTTCATCTTGTTTGATGGATCAAGCCACCGACGTCAGTGCTGTTCCCTCAGATCTCACTCCATCTGAATTTATTGCTTTATTACAGAGAGAATTAGATCAGCAGACTGTAAATCAGCTGTTTTACTATGTCTAAGTGCTGATCCTTAATGGCCAAGTTTAGATATTTCCTCTTTGGGGTACACAGATTGTTCTGCTCCAAACACAGCTGCTAAATCTCCCAAATGCTTCTAAATTGAACAATGAAAAAAAACTACGTTTTAAAAAAGCTTGTAAAGTTGTATTTTAGTGAAAGTTTTGTCCTTTTGTGATCACTTCAGTTTACTTGGTATGAGAGGCCCCACTTAACTTATGAAAACATTTGCATAAGGCAGTAATGTTAAACAAGGAAATCTCAATAACAATGACAATAAACGGTAAAACATGAACTTTAAAAAAACGTTTTCTTTGTTCAATATTGAGAAAGTACATGGAGATGTACATTAATTTACTCTTGTCCAATTTCACAGTTCCCGCCAATCTGACAGATGTGTATACATAATATACATAATACATACATACACCTACGTGTACGTACATTTATACACATATATACACAAAATTCAATGCATGTACAATACATATACACACAACCACCGTGGCATGTCCATACTGATAGCCTTACATGCTGATTTAGGATGGGAGGAGAATAAAAAGAGACAAAGAGAAACAACACAAACTTTTTGTTATAAATTTATATCTGCAAATAGCAGAGAGAGACAACAACCCTGTTTACATAAAACATTGTGAATAAAACATAAAACAAAATTAATGTTAATCAAAAATAGCTGAAATTCTGTATTTATTATATAGAATTTAAATTGCAGTCTGTTTTAAAGAAGGTGGTGTAATATATGTGTAATGTTACAAAAAAGAGACTTGATGTAACATCTTACAACTACAGTTAATGAATCAACTGCCAATGGTTTAGAGGGATGATTGTGTATGACAAGAGCATCCCAGAGAGGCTGAGTCTCTCAGGAGTAAAGATGTGGAAAGGGAGGTCTTTTTTTCTTCCAGCAAAATAAAGCCAGCCAGTCTGTGCCTCTCCTTTTACAACAGTATGGCTTTAAGGAAAGAGAACTGGTGCTTTGTGAAACAAGAAATACTTTAGAGGAATCTGAAATCCCTCGGTGTATCACGACAGAATGGGAAACTTGTCATTCTCAGAATTATGAATGCAGATGTCCTCATGTGGAAATGATGACACTGCTGAAGTCAAGAAAGTACTTGATTTTAATTCTTTCCTTAATTTTCTATGGAAGAAGTCAGGGTGTACTCAGACTTTGGCAAACTGTTTCAACATTTTGGTTTATTTAAAAAATCAAAAATCAAAACAATCTAAATTAAAGACTTGCAGTAACAACTTATATTTTTTATGTCATAAACATAAAATAAACATAAAATCTTAAAACTGAAAAAGAGTGTAAATTCCCGCTCAGCTGAGATGATGAAAACTCTGAATATGCTAAGCTCTGCTTTGAATATAACCACCGTCTTTTAACCTGCCCCTCATGTTGCTTTCATCTTTTCTAACACAATTTTACAGAATGAAAAAATACACAGAATGTGTGTATTTAATACACTCACCTGATGGTGGGGGAGGATGCCGGTCAGACCTGGCAGGCCCAAACGTGCAGTGAGGGTCTGCTGGGAACGTCTGGCGGAGTCCCCTGTCAGAAAGAGCTTTAACTCCCACCTCCAGCAGAGCTTCAACCATGTCCCGGGTGAGGCGGGGGACATTGAGTCCGAATAGGCTGTGTTCCGCGCCTCCATTGTTGAGGCGGCCAGCCGGAGCTGTGGCCGTAAGGTCGTCGGTGCCTGTCGAGGCG
>JAOXYM010000008.1:6749672-6759808 GCA_028567055.1 Leptatherina wallacei | reverse complement strand
TGCTGTGAAGTTGGCCTTTTTAACATGGGAGTCAATGGGAATCTGCTCTGTTTTGCAGCCAGCACCTAGTGGAGGAGAGGGGAACTGCAATTTTTGGCACTTCCGCATAGGCTTCCTTTTTTCGAACGGCAGGTTGCCCCTTGGGTAAACCATGTAACTTTTGGCCACTAGGGGAGCTAAACCTGTAACTTCCCACAGGTCACACGACACTGTTGCAAAATTAAACTGTCTTTCTCTTTCTGGCCTCCTCAGACACCGTTTTGTCCTTCTTACTTCGTTCAACTATGGCAAACTTTCGATCGAAGAAGAGGAAAAAGTAGCTCAGAGCAGAACCCTCTGTGTTTATAGAGAGGGAGCGTAAAGCAAAGCGCTGCAGGTCACATGATCCCTTGAGAGACGGATCTGCTCTCTTTCTGCTTTCTGAAGAGGGCAGCCCCCTCGGAGCGCCGACACGCGTAATAAACTGTATATTGACCCCAGGAATCATCCATCATCAAACAACTGGGAAATGTTCATGTGTAGTCGGCTCCCACCTCCAAATGTCCGACATCTCTGTTGGGACAGGTTCTTCACTGGTTTCACTGGGCATCATGGCAAAGCCCCCCACAGCGTACAGGAAACCACCCGTTGAGATCAGATTGAGGGAGCTACGTTCTTGAGGGAAATCTGTGAACTCAGACCACCTGGAGCATAATAGGCACACAGCCACACAAAGATACACACAGACATTGGAAGCAATGATGTTAAATTAGCTGCTATATGACAACATGGACACCTATCAGTACAACAAGTGGTATTTTATGATCTAATGAGGTGCTATTCATGCTCCATGAATCATTGCACTACTGTGGACAGATGCTTCACCTCATAACCACGAGATAAAGTGGGCCATAAAAAAAGAACAGATTTATCTCACTTGTTAGTGGCAATATCATAGACTTCCACCGAGCTGGTGAGACCCGAGTCTGTGACTCCGGTTGCCACGTAGATCTGATCATTGTGGACGGTGATACCAAACAGAGAGCGGGCTGTCTTCAGAAGAGCCAGGTCCTTCCACTCGAACTTAGTGGGGTTGTACACACACACTCTTCTCATGCACTTCCTGCATAAAAACATTTATTATTTCATGTTAAAAGGGGTTAAGCACTTATGTTATCTATTGGGCTTAATTTATTAATCAAGGAAAGTAAAACTCAGCATGTGGAAAAATAACTAACAGGGTTATCTAGTCTGGTATACGGGCTTAAGATTTTATATTTGAAAGATGAGCACAGGGGATGAATGGAGACAGATTTAGGAGAGTAGCTTATGCTCACCAGGCCGAGAAAAGAGTCTAAAACCACCTCTAAAGAGTTTGGACTCTTCTTATCTACAGTCAGACAAACAAAGGTCACACCCATAACATGACACGAAATACCAGAGGGATCATAAAGGAACACACTTCTAAGCTACTATGATCTACTCTCACATGTCTAATGCAGATTCCTGTGAGTCCAGACAGAAAACACTGAGCAATATGCTGAAAAGAGAAAGTCACAGCTCTCCAAAATGGACATATTGTATCTGGATTTTTTTTTAAATCATGAAGACAAACAAAAAATGTAAAAAGCATGAAACCAAAACAGAGATTAACGGTTTAAATTACAAGTGTTTTATTTGGAGAAATAGCCAGAGAAGCTTTTCTTATCTCTGGAACATGGTGGCAGTATTATGGTTTGGGGCCTGCTTTTTACCACTAAAAATCCTTAAAGATGATAAATAAATAGAAAGATATATAAGCAAAAAGCCGGGATTCCTGTCTGTAAACAGTGAGACTATTACCTAAAGCGCACTATTTATTAGACTAACAAATGGTTAAAGTTGAAGTCCTGTTGGAAATGTTGCTCCTGTGAGAAAAGCTACTGATCCAAGTTTTTTGGAGTTTTTCTAAATGGAAAAATGGGGTCAAATTCTTTTAAACTCTTGAGCAGGACTAATTACCCATTACTAATGGTATCACTTTTCTTAATAAATACCAACTGAGTGAAATGATGTATATGATAATGTGATTCTTTCTCATTTGTTTAATGAGTTTCCCTTTTTCCAACTCGTGCATAATGATATTTTAGATCATATTTATCAAAAAAAGTAGTAAGTCTTAAAGGGTTCACGAAATCTCCATCACTACTTTAATGACAGACAGTGAGAAGTTTGAGTTGTTTTCTTCTTCTAAAGGGACAGCGCATATTAATATACATAAATAATGTAAATATGCAAGATTATAGCAAGTTGCATTATGGGATATTGGTTTTAGTTTTTGAAATTATGAATGCTGAATGAGGAATGTTTAACAGCAGATAATTATTTTCAACATTCATGTGTGATGAAGTGTTTTTCCTTGTCACTTACTTGCTTGCAGATTTTCCTCCAATAACATAGACAAGACCTTTATGTGACACAGTTCCATGACCGTACACCTCATAAGGCAGCGGGTCAGACTCTCCCCATTTGAATGACCTGTGTGCAAAAAATTAAGAAGTTTCTCCAGATTAGCTGTTTTTTTAATGTTAATTGGCAGAATCTCCAACTTAAGACACTCAAAAAACCACAATGAATATCAAGAAAATGTCAAAGTGGACTAACATCACAAAAAAATTGATAAAAGAACAAAGTTTACATGTTAATGGAAAGAGATTTAATACAAGCACTTTACAAATTTTAGAGGAATACAATGGTAAAAGTCCAAATCTTTCCCAGGCTTTGTTTTGATGTAATTTTGATAATAGATCATCAGCACTTTTTGGAGAATATTAAACTTACTGTCTGTCATAGATCATGACTGAGTCCAGGGTGTGCTCTCCCTCCTTTAGTTCTCTTCCACCGATAACATAGATGGAGTTATCAACATCAGCCAGGCCAAACAGACAGCGAGGGTTGGGCTGCGAGGGCATTCCTAACCATTCTGAACTTACGGGGTCAAACTATAAATGAGAACAATGATTCATGAGAAGTTCAATCCACAGAGCTAAAAATCTGGAAAACATATTTTCTTTTAAGACAAAAAGCAATCACTTCTCAGACTGTGATGGAAATTGATGACACACTACCTGGAGGAAGTAAGACTTATATGGTTCATCTTTGTCCTCCTCGTTGTAGAGAAGTCCTCCAACAACAAATATCTGGTTCTGACTGGTCACCAGACTGCAGTGGTTCTTGGGAATCTCCGTTGATTCGGACACCACAAAGCATTCATTTCCTACCGGGTCATAGGCCACAGTCCCCGTGTTATTAATCATAAGTATCAGGTCCATCTCAAACATGCCAAAGCGAGGGTTGTTGTTGAGGATCCCTGGCAGGTATCCCTCCTCCTCATCTTCCTCATCCTCACTCCCCTCTCCCCCGTTTGCTCCATCGGTGGTAAGCCTCTTCGGCTTGGGAAGACGCCCTTTGTGAGCATCCTTGATGAGCTCCAGCTCCTTGGTGATCTCCTGGTTGAACCGGATGTACTGGTGACGTTCCACCTTTTCTTTGAAGTAATCCATTGTTATAAGTCTGAATCGGACACAGTTTAACAGCTCAGGTAGGTCCTTTAGCCTCTTTGTTTCCTCATGCTTGATCCAGTCCATCAGGGACTCAAACACCAGCTCCTCCCGCTCTACATTAAGGGCATCTGAGGTGATGAGGATGGCCAGCTCGCTGGAGGAGAGCTGCAAGAAGTCCTGGTCCCTGACAACAATTGGAAAGCGTTCACAGATGAATTCTCTTGCATTCAGAGCGAGCCTGGGACAATCTAGAAGAAGCCCAAGTCTAAAGATAGCAAGGCAGTTGCCCAGCACCAGCTTCTCTTGGAGATAGGTCACACATACAGAGAAGATGGACGGGATCTGGTACATGTTAGCAACCATGAAGATATCCTGGACATTCTGCTCTGTCAGATTAATGTCAGATGTATATAAGTAGCGTAGGATCATTCCCATAACACCAGGGTCCACGTCTTTAAGGACTATCTCCCGCTTCTTGCTTTCTTCCAAGTCAGACAGAAACATGGCTTTGAAGAAGGGGCTGCTGGCCGCCAAAACCAAGCGGTGGCAGGGGAACTCTTTGTCCTGGATTTTCAGAACGCAGTCCACAAATCTGTCATTCTCTAAGAGGTCACAGAGTCCATCCTGAAGCAAGGTCTGTTGATACATCCGAGGCTGCTGCACCGGGTCTATAGTCATGGCAGCCATTTTGTCGCCTTGTCCCTGTTGGGTTTCGTGGACTCCCTGCTTACTACCCACAGCAGAGCAGGACTCTCAGCAGTCACTGGGCTGCTCAGATTCCCGTGGACAGTCCTCTCTGGTAGGTTGACTGGTGGCTGCAGCTGTCTGTGACTGTCATTCAGCGTGTAAGGCAGGGGTATTTATAGAAGTGAGCCTCACAAAGTTGAGAAAGAGGTCCTGTCCACTGGTCAACCCACTCACACAAACAGCTGAGTGATGGGGGTGTTAAATCCAGCAGAACAAGTCATCGGTCAGCTTTGCGGGGCTTGATCATTGAGATATTTTAACACACACACAAAAAGAGTAATTTTCTTTATTATCCCAATTAGTGAAAGTGAACACAGCTTACATCAAGCAGTCTTATTCTGGGCATGTTGTACATCGGTAGAGGCTTTCAGAACAGTGAGAAACTCTGTAAAGGGAACTGCACAGAAGCCTTGTATGTTACATAGTAAACATCCCCTAATACTAAAAGTGAGCTTTTTTGAGAAAAACATACTAGATGAATCTATGACCATTTTATTCAGTGTTCCCTATTAACCCGGGTTCCCTTTTTAGAGAAAAGTCTACAGATCTGTAAAGTCTAGAAAGCTAACAGCATAAAACGTCAATAATTTTTTATTTGTTTGGTGTTATTTTGGTCTATTGATATTAAAATGTGAACTGTACAATGAAAAGGACTGTTTAGATACAAGATGTTATTGAACCAGAATATTCAGTGTTTGATTGGTTCAAACATTTAGTTGTTTAAGTTAATCACCTTGTTTACATATATATACATACACACACACACACACACACACACACACACACATATATATATATATATATATATATATATGTGTGTGTGTGTGTGTGTGTGTGTGTGTGTGTATGTATATATATGTAAACAAGGTGATTAACTTAAACAACTAAATGTTTGAACCAATCAAACACTGAATATTCTGGTTCAATAACATCTTGTATCTAAACAGTCCTTTTCATTGTACAGTTCACATTTTAATATCAATAGACCAAAATAACACCAAACAAATAAAAAATTATTGACGTTTTATGCTGTTAGCTTTCTAGACTTTACAGATCTGTAGACTTTTCTCTAAAAAGGGAACCCGGGTTAATAGGGAACACTGAATAAAATGGTCATAGATTCATCTAGTATGTTTTTCTCAAAAAAGCTCACTTTTAGTATTAGGGGATGTTTACTATGTAACATACAAGGCTTCTGTGCAGTTCCCTTTACAGAGTTTCTCACTGTTCTGAAAGCCTCTACCGATGTACAACATGCCCAGAATAAGACTGCTTGATGTAAGCTGTGTTCACTTTCACTAATTGGGATAATAAAGAAAATTACTCTTTTTGTGTGTGTGTTAAAATATCTCAATGATCAAGCCCCGCAAAGCTGACCGATGACTTGTTCTGCTGGATTTAACACCCCCATCACTCAGCTGTTTGTGTGAGTGGGTTGACCAGTGGACAGGACCTCTTTCTCAACTTTGTGAGGCTCACTTCTATAAATACCCCTGCCTTACACGCTGAATGACAGTCACAGACAGCTGCAGCCACCAGTCAACCTACCAGAGAGGACTGTCCACGGGAATCTGAGCAGCCCAGTGACTGCTGAGAGTCCTGCTCTGCTGTGGGTAGTAAGCAGGGAGTCCACGAAACCCAACAGGGACAAGGCGACAAAATGGCTGCCATGACTATAGACCCGGTGCAGCAGCCTCGGATGTATCAACAGACCTTGCTTCAGGATGGACTCTGTGACCTCTTAGAGAATGACAGATTTGTGGACTGCGTTCTGAAAATCCAGGACAAAGAGTTCCCCTGCCACCGCTTGGTTTTGGCGGCCAGCAGCCCCTTCTTCAAAGCCATGTTTCTGTCTGACTTGGAAGAAAGCAAGAAGCGGGAGATAGTCCTTAAAGACGTGGACCCTGGTGTTATGGGAATGATCCTACGCTACTTATATACATCTGACATTAATCTGACAGAGCAGAATGTCCAGGATATCTTCATGGTTGCTAACATGTACCAGATCCCGTCCATCTTCTCTGTATGTGTGACCTATCTCCAAGAGAAGCTGGTGCTGGGCAACTGCCTTGCTATCTTTAGACTTGGGCTTCTTCTAGATTGTCCCAGGCTCGCTCTGAATGCAAGAGAATTCATCTGTGAACGCTTTCCAATTGTTGTCAGGGACCAGGACTTCTTGCAGCTCTCCTCCAGCGAGCTGGCCATCCTCATCACCTCAGATGCCCTTAATGTAGAGCGGGAGGAGCTGGTGTTTGAGTCCCTGATGGACTGGATCAAGCATGAGGAAACAAAGAGGCTAAAGGACCTACCTGAGCTGTTAAACTGTGTCCGATTCAGACTTATAACAATGGATTACTTCAAAGAAAAGGTGGAACGTCACCAGTACATCCGGTTCAACCAGGAGATCACCAAGGAGCTGGAGCTCATCAAGGATGCTCACAAAGGGCGTCTTCCCAAGCCGAAGAGGCTTACCACCGATGGAGCAAACGGGGGAGAGGGGAGTGAGGATGAGGAAGATGAGGAGGAGGGATACCTGCCAGGGATCCTCAACAACAACCCTCGCTTTGGCATGTTTGAGATGGACCTGATACTTATGATTAATAACACGGGGACTGTGGCCTATGACCCGGTAGGAAATGAATGCTTTGTGGTGTCCGAATCAACGGAGATTCCCAAGAACCACTGCAGTCTGGTGACCAGTCAGAACCAGATATTTGTTGTTGGAGGACTTCTCTACAACGAGGAGGACAAAGATGAACCATATAAGTCTTACTTCCTCCAGGTAGTGTGTCATCAATTTCCATCACAGTCTGAGAAGTGATTGCTTTTTGTCTTAAAAGAAAATATGTTTTCCAGATTTTTAGCTCTGTGGATTGAACTTCTCATGAATCATTGTTCTCATTTATAGTTTGACCCCGTAAGTTCAGAATGGTTAGGAATGCCCTCGCAGCCCAACCCTCGCTGTCTGTTTGGCCTGGCTGATGTTGATAACTCCATCTATGTTATCGGTGGAAGAGAACTAAAGGAGGGAGAGCACACCCTGGACTCAGTCATGATCTATGACAGACAGTAAGTTTAATATTCTCCAAAAAGTGCTGATGATCTATTATCAAAATTACATCAAAACAAAGCCTGGGAAAGATTTGGACTTTTACCATTGTATTCCTCTAAAATTTGTAAAGTGCTTGTATTAAATCTCTTTCCATTAACATGTAAACTTTGTTCTTTTATCAATTTTTTTGTGATGTTAGTCCACTTTGACATTTTCTTGATATTCATTGTGGTTTTTTGAGTGTCTTAAGTTGGAGATTCTGCCAATTAACATTAAAAAAACAGCTAATCTGGAGAAACTTCTTAATTTTTTGCACACAGGTCATTCAAATGGGGAGAGTCTGACCCGCTGCCTTATGAGGTGTACGGTCATGGAACTGTGTCACATAAAGGTCTTGTCTATGTTATTGGAGGAAAATCTGCAAGCAAGTAAGTGACAAGGAAAAACACTTCATCACACATGAATGTTGAAAATAATTATCTGCTGTTAAACATTCCTCATTCAGCATTCATAATTTCAAAAACTAAAACCAATATCCCATAATGCAACTTGCTATAATCTTGCATATTTACATTATTTATGTATATTAATATGCGCTGTCCCTTTAGAAGAAGAAAACAACTCAAACTTCTCACTGTCTGTCATTAAAGTAGTGATGGAGATTTCGTGAACCCTTTAAGACTTACTACTTTTTTTGATAAATATGATCTAAAATATCATTATGCACGAGTTGGAAAAAGGGAAACTCATTAAACAAATGAGAAAGAATCACATTATCATATACATCATTTCACTCAGTTGGTATTTATTAAGAAAAGTGATACCATTAGTAATGGGTAATTAGTCCTGCTCAAGAGTTTAAAAGAATTTGACCCCATTTTTCCATTTAGAAAAACTCCAAAAAACTTGGATCAGTAGCTTTTCTCACAGGAGCAACATTTCCAACAGGACTTCAACTTTAACCATTTGTTAGTCTAATAAATAGTGCGCTTTAGGTAATAGTCTCACTGTTTACAGACAGGAATCCCGGCTTTTTGCTTATATATCTTTCTATTTATTTATCATCTTTAAGGATTTTTAGTGGTAAAAAGCAGGCCCCAAACCATAATACTGCCACCATGTTCCAGAGATAAGAAAAGCTTCTCTGGCTATTTCTCCAAATAAAACACTTGTAATTTAAACCGTTAATCTCTGTTTTGGTTTCATGCTTTTTACATTTTTTGTTTGTCTTCATGATTTAAAAAAAAATCCAGATACAATATGTCCATTTTGGAGAGCTGTGACTTTCTCTTTTCAGCATATTGCTCAGTGTTTTCTGTCTGGACTCACAGGAATCTGCATTAGACATGTGAGAGTAGATCATAGTAGCTTAGAAGTGTGTTCCTTTATGATCCCTCTGGTATTTCGTGTCATGTTATGGGTGTGACCTTTGTTTGTCTGACTGTAGATAAGAAGAGTCCAAACTCTTTAGAGGTGGTTTTAGACTCTTTTCTCGGCCTGGTGAGCATAAGCTACTCTCCTAAATCTGTCTCCATTCATCCCCTGTGCTCATCTTTCAAATATAAAATCTTAAGCCCGTATACCAGACTAGATAACCCTGTTAGTTATTTTTCCACATGCTGAGTTTTACTTTCCTTGATTAATAAATTAAGCCCAATAGATAACATAAGTGCTTAACCCCTTTTAACATGAAATAATAAATGTTTTTATGCAGGAAGTGCATGAGAAGAGTGTGTGTGTACAACCCCACTAAGTTCGAGTGGAAGGACCTGGCTCTTCTGAAGACAGCCCGCTCTCTGTTTGGTATCACCGTCCACAATGATCAGATCTACGTGGCAACCGGAGTCACAGACTCGGGTCTCACCAGCTCGGTGGAAGTCTATGATATTGCCACTAACAAGTGAGATAAATCTGTTCTTTTTTTATGGCCCACTTTATCTCGTGGTTATGAGGTGAAGCATCTGTCCACAGTAGTGCAATGATTCATGGAGCATGAATAGCACCTCATTAGATCATAAAATACCACTTGTTGTACTGATAGGTGTCCATGTTGTCATATAGCAGCTAATTTAACATCATTGCTTCCAATGTCTGTGTGTATCTTTGTGTGGCTGTGTGCCTATTATGCTCCAGGTGGTCTGAGTTCACAGATTTCCCTCAAGAACGTAGCTCCCTCAATCTGATCTCAACGGGTGGTTTCCTGTACGCTGTGGGGGGCTTTGCCATGATGCCCAGTGAAACCAGTGAAGAACCTGTCCCAACAGAGATGTCGGACATTTGGAGGTGGGAGCCGACTACACATGAACATTTCCCAGTTGTTTGATGATGGATGATTCCTGGGGTCAATATACAGTTTATTACGCGTGTCGGCGCTCCGAGGGGGCTGCCCTCTTCAGAAAGCAGAAAGAGAGCAGATCCGTCTCTCAAGGGATCATGTGACCTGCAGCGCTTTGCTTTACGCTCCCTCTCTATAAACACAGAGGGTTCTGCTCTGAGCTACTTTTTCCTCTTCTTCGATCGAAAGTTTGCCATAGTTGAACGAAGTAAGAAGGACAAAACGGTGTCTGAGGAGGCCAGAAAGAGAAAGACAGTTTAATTTTGCAACAGTGTCGTGTGACCTGTGGGAAGTTACAGGTTTAGCTCCCCTAGTGGCCAAAAGTTACATGGTTTACCCAAGGGGCAACCTGCCGTTCGAAAAAAGGAAGCCTATGCGGAAGTGCCAAAAATTGCAGTTCCCCTCTCCTCCACTAGGTGCTGGCTGCAAAACAGAGCAGATTCCCATTGACTCCCATGTTAAAAAGGCCAACTTCACAGCA
>JAOXYM010000008.1:6691177-6715466 GCA_028567055.1 Leptatherina wallacei | reverse complement strand
TCATGTTGGAGATGATCTGAGCTTTGTGACATGGTGCATTATCCTGCTGGAAGTAGCCATCAGAAGATGCTCCACTGCTCATAAAGGGATGGACATGGTCAGCTTTATACTTTCATGTTTCCTTCAAATTCTGACCCTACTATCTGAATGAGGAGCTGACATGCAGACCAGACACATTTTTCCATCTTTTATTATCCAGTTGTGAGTCTGAATTTTAGCCTCAGTTTCCTCTGACTGACAGGAATGGCACCCGGTGTGGTCTTCTGCTGCTGTAGCCCATCTGCTTTGATATGTGTGTTCAGAGATGCTATTGGTCACTATTGCCTTCCTATCATCTCCAACCATCCTGTCCATTAACAAAGGTATTTTGGTCCAAACAACTCCTAACTGGATTTTTTTTTCTCTGTTTCAGACCATTCTCTGTAAACCGTAGAGATGGTTGTGTGTGAAAATCCCAGATGATCAGCAGTGTAAAATACTCAGACCAACAACCATGCCATGTTCAAAGTAATTTAAATGCCCTTTCTTCCTCATTCTGATGCTCAGTTTGCACTTCAAGCCATCTTGACCATTGTTAGACTAAATGCAGAGTTGCTGGCATGTGATTGGCTGATTAACCATTTGTGTAATGAGCAACTGCACACTGTACCTAATAAAGTGACTGATCAATATATATTTATAGTCTTATGTATTAGATACCATTATCTTCAACGGTCAGTTGAGTTATACTTTTTTTTTGTTTCTTTTTCTTACAGCCAAATTGAATGCTACTATAAGACAACTGGAAATGTAGCGTTTCATTGTACAAATAAAAACAATAAATTCTTTAATTAACTAGTCGTTAAATAATTTCAGCCACATGGTTTAATTACTTGGAGTGTTTCACTGTGTTGGTATTTTCATGTTCCTGACATTCAGCGTTACTCTGTAGATGCACATTTAAATGCACAATTAAATTGAAAAATTAAGTTTTCTGTCAGTATAAAAAAATCTGCTGAGAAAAACTCAAATTAAACAATTTCCATATGATGTAAATGAACGGATTTTCATAATAGGATGAAACATTGTAAATTTTAATGATGGGAAGCTTCAGCTGAAGGAAAAGCTTGGGAAGAACTTAATTACAGCCGCTTGAAAGTTTCGCAGCTTGTAAAGATTCTTTTTGGAGCCTGCAAAAAAGTTTCATTTGAGGAATTTCTGAGATCCTTTGACATGCATCATGTATGTGCTGTTCTGAGGTTTAGTCACAGTTTTCAATACGTCTGGTCAGAAATCTGTGAATGCAGAAAACAAAATTAAGTTTTGAGGTATCCTGATGCAGTCTGTTGTGGACATTTAGGTGATTTAGGTATCAAAGAGGTTTTCTTTCATGAGATTCTGCACCCATGTTTCTACCCAACATACTTTACTTACTTCCCGAAGGTCTCTGTCGACTGATTCAAAAGTTTTCACACCATGCAGTGATGTGCACAAACTTACAGTCACTGGTTCTGGCTTTGAAATTTGTTTTTGTTTTATAAAGCCTGAGCCTTAACAAGCATGTTTAAACACCACGATTTTAGTGAGTTGGAGCTAAAATCTTTGAGATGGTCCAGGCTATTGCATTGTGTTTATTTGTTTTGTTCTTTGGCTTTGCATAATTTGATCATCCTTAAAATGTTGATTAAAAACTTTTCATCTTGAACTTTCTGCAGTTGTAAATAGAACACAGTTGTAGACCTTGAGCACCCAGAATCCTTTTTCAACAACACTGTGTACTAAGGGCGTGTCCACCCAAAGTTCAATTGGTAATAACTTCTGCAGAAGACAGAAGGTCTTCCATCTTGTGTTGTTTGCATGAAATAAAGTAGTTAAAACACTTCAGGCTACTGCTGAGCTGCAGGATTTGTTACAGTCTTGGGATAGTAAGTAAGTAATTGTACCACTAAACAGCTGAGCACATCATCACTCAAGAGGATATTTTGTAAAGAGCTTGGTGGGGAATAAACCCCCCCCCCCAAAAAAAAATACACTGACGCAGGTGTTTGTGCTTGGCACTTGTACAATGTCTTAATGATTTACAAAAACAGGAAAATGACTCATGAGTCAAAATAAAAGAGAAAAAAAAAATGGAATCATACTTGAGCAAAACTACTCATGAAAACAGATTCATATTAGCTCATGTTTCCCTGAATTTCATAAAAATGTTCATTGGAATAAAAAGATTTAAACAATTTGAAAATTTTTTTGAGACAAGCTAAAAATTCTGAGCCAATACAAACTGAACACGGTGTGTATAAATCATCCCAGTCATGTGATTACTGAGGATGCTGCATCTTGACAAGAATGTTGTCTTAGTCTTACTTTTGAAACAGATTCTCGTGCTACAGGAATCAAGCAAATAAGTTAACCGTGAACTAAAAAGTTTGAAGGAAGGAAATAAAAAAATAAAATAAAAAATAAAAAAAACACCATAAAAAGAGCTAAAACATGCTTGTGAGAACGAGGTCCAAGTATCCTGCAGAGGGTCATGCAGCCTGAGATGTCTCATTCAGCATCAAGGACCATGAGGTGTACAAAAAGTCCAGCTGAGGGGAGAAGGTCTCCGTTCTTATTGAGCAGGGGAACGTGTCTGTATCCTGTGTGGGAGCACAAATTGGCTGCTGTCAAAGATCAGAAAAGCCAAAGAGCTGCTGGAGCAGTGTGTTAAATAACATCTCTATACATCATCAAAGATGGGAGAGCTCCAAACACTTCTTTTATTCAGCGTGACGGTAAAAGACTGTCAGGGATTTTAAATACTTTGCTCATAGTGGAGGGAAAAAAAAGGCCTAAAAACTTGGCAAATATCCTTTTGGGATTTGTGCAAACTCACCCATTTTTAGGCTGTTGAAAGGAATTGTGTACTGTCCCACAAACTCATTACCGGACGTGGAGTCGTAGTCCTTGATGACAAAGCGGACCAGTGCAAGCTCTGGTACATACACATCAAACTGGAAGCTTTCGTTCCAAAAGGGGTTGAAACCTTAAACAGAGAAATGCCATCAGTAACATGATGCAACACCCACGTTACGCATCATTATTTCCTCATGTTCGGCACGTTCCTGGAGTTATTGGCTCATCTTTTAACCAGCCTTTACCTCTTCACGCAGCTCTCTGTATGGACAACTCCCAGAGGGCACAGATACACTGTATGTGCTTTTGGTTTCATGTGTTGAAGTTAACGAGCAGCATTCACACAACTGACTCATCAGACAGTCATTTGTGACCCTTCGCTAGTCAGATACCGAAGTGTGTGACTGTCTTCATGACTTAAAATCATGAGTAACTGATAATCTGAATAAAGTAAAGAGATTAAAACTAAAAACTACCGTTGTCATCACAATGCTTGGTCTCTTTCTCTGCGACATCGGCCGGCACGCCGTACATTTCCACTTTAACCAGCGGGTCCACTACAGAGGATTTCTTCTTGTTCACTTTGGGGAGCTGTTGGGCTGATATGACCTGGTGACGAAGGGATAGAAATCATGACTGTGAGCTGTGGAAGAAGCAGCATTACATTGTGTCTTCAGATTGATATCCTCACCATGACGTGCAGTGTCTTGTGCTGCAGCCAGTCTCCTCGGGTCAGAGTGATGGGGTCAAACTCTGTGGCTATGTCCCTCATGAAGGCCGGCTTAAGGACATACCCGCTTTTGCCGTTGACCAGGAACTTGCCCTGGTTGACATCCATGTCTGTGCAGCTTGTCTGGAAGTTCAAGGCAACTGAAAGAGAAGGGAGGGAACATCTTCAGCCAAGATTCCCTGATGGCGTTTGCCTTATTCGCATCAGACTGATTTTTCCTCCTTGTGTCTGTGTTTTGTACCAATTTGGCAGCCAGCGTTCCACAGAGGCACTGGGTTGTAGTTTGAGGAGTCGGTCCTGGAGCCCGCAGGATAAATGCGGCTCAGTTTATCCACATTGTGGTGGACAAAGGAATTTGCTGCAGCAAAAAAGAAAAAAAACCAGCAGAACCAGAGTCATTTAGAGAGCTAAATGAAGTTTATTAACCTAAACATTCAGCCCGATATCTTCCTCACCCGACTCTTCAGCCAGCCCCATGGCCTTTCCCTCCTTAAAGGATGACATCTCGTAGAAGCTCAGGTTTTTCTTGGCGTCCTCAAAGCCGTGGAAGTGGACACTTTTGCAGTAGATCACCATGTTGGACAGCTCTTTTGCTAGTTTCAGGTTTTTCTGATACACATGAGGGGGAAAAAAATGTGATGTCCGCTGATGTGTTTATTCACTAACACACCACTGATGTCACGCCTACCTTGCTCTTCTTCTCCTTTTGCTCCTCCTCTTCATTCTCATCATTGGACTCTTCCTCCTCAGTCACGTCGGTGTTCTCAGCCGCTTCTGCCTCTTGGGCAAAGCTGGCCTCCAGCTTGTTTAATCGCTTCCCTTTGATCACAAACTTCCCTTTTAGCTCCTGGAAGACGCACACAGACACAGTTGTAGAGCTCTGCGACTGATACCATCTTTGAAATCACAGTTTTCAACCTTGACAAGCATCCTGATGTAACAAGCAGAGTGGATCCCAACCTCAGGAGATGGAAAGTTTGAGGGCATGCCATCGCCCAGGGGAGAGGTGACGAGTGCACTTCCCAGGATGGAGCTCATGTGGTGGGCCATGACTGACTGCTGCTCCACACTGCAGTGGTTCTCCAAGGAGAGGATGACTGGGTAATCAGACGTCTGAAGGCAATCAGACAAATGAAACAGAAACGTGTTACTTGAAACTACCAGATCATGAACAGGATGCCACCAGGTGTTGTGCAGCTAAACATACCTTAAAGGCATATTCCTTGATGGCTTTGATCGCATCTTTGAAGAGGATCTTTGAGGTGAGAGTGTAACCGTGGTAAATGACTGGCTCGTTGTCAGATCCATCCCAGCAGTCCAGCTCCACACAGCGACAGCCTTTCAGCAGAGCCCTGAAGGAGTCGTGTTCACCATCAGTGACTGAATATCTTTATATAAACACAACAGCCAAAAGGATCTGAGGTATATGTCACTAAGAGTTAGACAATGAAGTGATATATAACTATGATGACCAGAAATGTGTGGATTATTGTAAAGAATAAAAAGTCATCTGGTCTTTGCCGGGTCTATGAATCAGATAAACCACCTTAGATGAACAACGCACGGTATGATACATCCAATCATAATTAGAAAATAAGCCAAACTGCAGAAGCAATGTGTAAAAAAACAAGCTCATTACTTTAGCAGCAAAAGCTCAAAGTAATTGTTTTTTTGAATGTTTTCACTCTCCCACATCATTGTGGAGGAATTCTGGCCTGGTCTTTACATCACTGCTCCAGTTCATTGAGGTTTGCAGCATTTGTTTGTGTGCAGCTCTCTGAAGGTCTAACCACAGTATTTCAGTCAGATTGAGGTCTGAACTTTGGTTCATTGCTTGACTCTTTTCTTGTTCAGTCATTCTGGTGTAGATTCACTGCAGTGCTTGGGATCATTGTCCCAGTTTCAGACAAGCTTTAGCCGTCAGACGCAATAGCCCGAGAATATTGCAGTACACTGAGGAGTAGGGCTGGGCGATATGTACCGGATTTCATATCTCAATCATTTTGACTTGAATCACAATATATATATACATCTCGATATAATTCTTCTGGTCAAGTAACCAAAGAGACAGTTCTAGTGTACAGCCTTGAGTGCTAAATGCACTTTTATCAAAGATCAGCAGCATGAGCATTAAAATAGTCGACTGAAATGAAAATAGATGTATATTAAAATAATGACAAATACTTTTCAATGACCATAACAAAAATACCGATGTGCAAAAAAGAAGAAGATCCTTTTAACTCAAAACAAGCTCTCTCGATATAAACCATATTTCCTAATTCTATTCTATTCTACAGTCATTTAGCAGACGCTTTTTTCCAAAAGGGACTTACAACTGAAAGTGAGAACAACACAAGCAAGAATTCAGACAAGAGGGGACGTCAAGCTTAATTCCTAGTCAGACTGCTGAGTCCAGCTGGACTCAGGTGCTGCCGTGAAGTGCTAGAGACAGTGCTTTTTTTTCTTCCCCCTCGCTGCAACAGTCCCTTGTTTTAATTACGAGATCCCAATTTCATTACACAATATCCCCATATTGGGCGTGAGCGCACGCAGCTTGTTCAGTGCTGAGTGAAGCAAAGTGTGGAAATGCTCCTTGAACAGCTGAGTCTTTAGCTCGCTCTTAAAAGTAGATAAGGACTCTGCGGATCGGACAGAGTTTGGTAGATTGTTCCACCACCGGGGAACAACAGAGGAAAAGAGTCTAGCTACTGATTTTGCGCTACGTTGTGGTGGGAGCACTAGGCTAGCACTAGCTACACTCCCTCTCGACAGTCACGCTCTGGGTTAAGGAGTGAAGGGTAGACGGGAGCTGTTTGGGTTATTGTTTTGGAAGCCAGAAGCAGAGCTTTGAATTTGATGCGCGCTGCAACTGGAAGCCAGTGAAGAGCGATTCACGGCGGGGTGACATGAGTCCTTTTGGGCTGGTTGAAGACCAGTCGGGCTGCTGCGTTCTGAATCATCTGCAGAGGTTTAACTGAGCGTGCAGGCCGGCCTGCCAGGAAGGAAATGCAGTAGTCAATACGTGAAATGACCAGAAGCTGACCTGAACCAAAAGCTGTGTTGTGTGTTCTGTCAGGTAGGGTCTAATCCTACTGATGTTGTAGAGAGCAAGCCCGGGCAACCGCAGCAACGTGGACCTTAAAGGCGAGCTGGTTGTCCACCATGACACCAAGATTCCTGGCAGAAGACGTAGGTACAAGCGTGATAGAATCGAGCTGCACGCTTACTGTATCTGCGGGAATAAGGAAGGACTGGCTGCACAGACAATAAGCTCGGTCTTGTGTGAAAAAGTCTCAACATTGGTAAATCTCAATATATTGCCCAGCCCTACAGAGGAGTTATCATCGACTTGTTGATTGAAAGATGTTCAAATCCTGTGGGTTGCAAAACAATCCCAGATAATCCCTGCTCCACCACCATGCCTGACTGCATCTGACTGCTACTCTGCCTAAATTCCTGTGGAAACTACACACTGCTTCAATAGTTTGCCTTAGTTCTTATGAAAGATGTTTCAGCGCCCTTTTAACTGTATGTTTTACTACAGTTTTTATTTACCAGACATGCTAATGCATCTTTGAACTGTCCTCAACAAAGATGGTGCTACTCTCCGCAGCGTGACGCCTCCATTTATCTGTTTTCTACACTATCGGTTTTTTGCTCTTATGGTTGTGCTGATACTTTGGTTTGTTCTTTACAAGAAGCTTCCCCTGATCTTGGTTGTAAAATCGCTTTAGATTTCTCATTCAGAACACACACACACACACATTACTTTCCTAATGTCCTCTACCTCAACCCACTGGGAAAGATAAATAAGCGAACACCAAAAGCTGGATAAGCATCTTGCAGACTGCAAGGACTGTTTTTTTTTAATCAGTACATCACGGCTGTAGCAGCTAGAATTGTTCAGCACGTCAAGGGCAAATGCTCGAGTTTGTTACCTGACGTAAGCTTCTGTGCTGCTTGGCCCTTTGAGCTGATCCTCCATGAGATATGTGTTGTGTGAGGAGGAGATGAAGTAGTGGTTCAGAGGCTGGTCCATATCCTGGTAGACCTCCTTGTGCTCAGGATTGAGAATCATGGTCTCTGGATGATGCAGGTACATGAGGAAGCCATCTTTGGACAGCAGCTTCTTCTCCTTGGCTGAACGCACACAGAAACAAAGCAGCTGATGTTAAGATATCGTCCTATCAGGATTTATGAGGTCATTATTTAATCATAGAGTCGAGGAAAAGGCATCTCCAGTGGAAAGCCTGTTGATGAAATAACTATATAACGGTTATTGTCTGCTATTTTTCACTTAATGAAAGAGTCCCAGAGAAACAGTTCACTAGCTGTAACACTGCTCTGGTGTATGAACTGTACTGTGCAGAATTCTTGAGCCAGGCATCATTTCTTCGCAGCAGTCAGACTTTCATGTAATCTATTACAGTCTCCATGAGCAATAGTTCCCCAGGCTCTCTGAAGTTTTAGTTGTCTGCTTACAAAGTTACTTAACACTAAACTAGGAATCAGTCCAGGACAGAAAAATCCTAACTCTAGAGGCGAGCTAGTGTGTCAACACAACAAAAACCTTCTTAAGGATATAGATCCCTCAAATGCAGAGTGGATTCATACAGCTCTAATGTTACGTGGCAAACTAATTATGTGTGAATGGAAGGTCCCTGATGTTCCATCTCTAAATGGGAAATGTACATTAGGAGTGCTGAAGGGATATTCTAATTTCCTGTGATCCTTTTACTTGGTGCCACTGTACTTACTTCATTTATTTATTTATTTATTTTTTTATAGCATCACCTTTTGGTTTCTTTGTGGGTTTTTTTGTTTCTGCCTGTAATGAGTGCTGCTGATGGTCATCTGTGTTGCATTGTAGAAGCTATATTTCGAAACCTGTAAATAACAAATATTCCCAAATAAAAAACAAACAAACTTAAGGACCCATTTTAACAGGGATCTTTTGGCACTTTGTTACCAGCAGTTCTGCAGCAGGGAGTCACAATTTGTTCCTGTCTTCCCCATTTTAGTTGCATTCATTCAAAATGCCATAGATGGCACAATTCAACAAATACAGACAGAATTTAATATTTTTTCCACATTCAAGGCATCTCCTGAAACAGCTGTTACCCCAAAATATGGCATGTCTTAGCATGGTGTGCAAAAACTTGAATTAAATTAGACAAGTGGAGGATAAAAGCAGAAATGTCAGGCCTAAAAGATTATTGAAAAAAAAAGAAGAAAACAGTAGAGGAACAATATAAAGTGATACCCTTATGAAATAGAAAAAAAAATCAATAAATATTACATTTATCAAACATTCGGTTTATATAAATAACATTTAGTTGCCATGTTAATAAGACGACCTCTCTGACACAGCTAGTTTACCAGCTGAGTAAAAACAACCTGTAGCTCCTGTTACTGACATTTACTCCATGCAAACATAATCTCACATGTCGTGGCACATTTTTCTTCTACTTCATGAAACACGGTGAGCTTTTGTATCATCTACACTTACGTCCAAATACATCCTTCTATAATTAATCTCTGTCTAATTCAGAGAGCAGGAAGCTGACGTGTCTTTGTTTTGTTTATTGTGACGTTCCTGTTTAATTTTGATCAATGCTGCAAAGCTCATTATTGATCAATAGATAAGAAGATGTTTGCACCCATTAGCTCACAAAACAGGAAATCCTTCTTGGCCGAATCCCAGTTACGGCTCTGATCTTTCATCCCCATTCATTTATCATTGTGGTACCCTGCATCAGATGAAGCAAACAGCTCTGCGTCAGCATTAAAAACAGACAAAACTGACTTTGAAGGAGTCTAATTTAGATCAAAATTATTAAATTACAAAATATTTTTAAGAATAAAATAAAAATGACAAATGTTTGAACTATAGCAATCATAATAATTTGATTTAATAATTTCATTTAGTGAAGAAAAAAAGAAATCCAAATGTTAACTACATTAAATAGCTACAGGAAGACAGCTAGAGTCTCACAGACCTGCAGGGTTTATTACATCCTGTTGTTTTGCAGGACACCCCTGATCAATTAAATAAACAAGCCTCAAAAGTAATTATGATTAATGACTGTAAATCAGTCATGCTCACAGAGTAAAATACACACCTACACAGAAGTTAGATACTGACCAGTCTCATCTGGCTCGTACTTCTCAATGATTTTTTGTGCATCAGCCAGACCGGCCTTCTCTCTCTGCTCCTTCATCAGGAAGTTCACCAGGTTTTCCGGGCTCATGAAGCCCGTGGTTTTAGCGTACTCTCCGTAGATGACATCGATTTCCTCCCGATGGGTCAGCAGGTCATATAAGTGTTCAATCTCCTCTCCAGACAGGTACCCAGAATTTGATTTGTCACATTTCTGTATCGTGGGAAACATTATCATCAAGGTTAGTCCAAACAAAAACCAAATAGATAACAGCTGACCATGTCATCTGACAGCCAGCCACCAGCCAAGAAACTCCATCTGTCCACATTCAGTCAATCAGAGAAGATTTAGCATTTAAAAATCAACAAAACCAGGTTTTTATAGAGGGTCTACATCACCTTGAAGAGCATCTCAGCGTAGTCATCATCCAGTTCAATGTTGATCAGACGCAGGAAGTCTTTGACCTCGGACTGACTCAGTTTATCGTCTTTATTCTTGTCTGCTTTCCTCAGGCAGCTGAAGATCCAGCTGTTAGGTTCATGATGCGAGGAGAACAACTTTCTTTCTGCACTAACTGCTTAAAACTCTTATCAACAAGACTTTAATGACATGCTGCCTCTACTTTTAGGTAAAAAGAAGCTAATCTAGAGTTTGACAAAAGTGAAAAGATCACAGGGTCTGGCCAAAAGTACAATGTCCTCTAAATAGGCTTGATCATCTCTTCAGTCCTTTAGTGATGTACACAGTGAGCCTGGATGTTTCTTTTAACATTTATATCAATGGGTCCATTGATATAAATGTTGAGAAGTGTACGGGGGTAAATCTAAATAAGTAATTTGTGGAAATGACAGTAAATCGGGATGTCAAACTGTGGTCCTCGAGGGCCACAGTCCTGCAGGTTTCGGGTGATATCTGCTACAACCCACCTGCCTCAAACAAATAAAGCCAATGCGAAGAACTTGACAACAAGCTGTTGGATCTATTGGATTTGAATCAGGTGTGTTGGAGCCGCAAACATGCAGAACCTGCAGGACTGCGGCCTTCGAGCACCAGAGTTTAACCAGAGTGTAACTCCCCCCCAGCCTCGTAAGGATACTGCTCCCGGGTCTGCTGGCGGTTGAGGTTGTTTAAGTTGGACACCAGTTTCTCCAGGCTTCGGACCCACTGCCCGGCCTCCGCGTCTGAGCTGGCGATGAGGTCCAGGTTCTTGCGGCGACTTTTGAATATGATGGAGAAGCAGCGGCCCTCCGCCTGCTCCTCTGTGTTCTTCTTCAAACCCTCCGTCTGACGGCCGATCCGCACCGCTGAGATGTCATCGATCGGAACTGAAGACGGAGGAAATGCTATTTAGCATAATTTCTGCTACATTACAACAAAAAAAACACACATCTTTGTGGTATCTTCAGATATCACCGTCCCATTTGTTTAATAAACATGAACCTGCTGCTGGAGGTTTTCCCTCCTTCTTTTATAGGACTTGCAGCTTAGTACACAAGGTAACATCAATAAAGACATCACCATGCTTCACTTATCAGCCTGCAAACACATGACAACAGTCCGTAGATGTAATTCAAGCAGCAAAAATAAAATGAGAGCCTTTAAAACCACTCCTTCACTCATTTAGAATAAAAATAATAAATCACTATCTGTACAAACACACCCACTAAACTTATCACTGCTATCATGTGCAGCCCGGTTCTACCAAGGACGCTTTATTTTACAGCTCTATGATCAGTCTTCCACTTTTATAATGCATGACCTGAAAAGATATCAGACTGTGTAAGGTGTGTCAGCAGTGGTAATACAAATGTGTTGCATGTTACTTAGTAAGAAAAAAAAAAGGAGGACATTTTACCCGACTGATGTGTGCAGGTTCATTGGCCCTTACATACACACACACACTCATGCTCAGGTGGGATGCTGGAACAACACTCACAGGTCTGGCTTGACTTGAAGGTTTTCTTGGATTCACGCCACATGGTCTTGCAGTCCTCCTGGAGTTTGAATAAGCGAGTCTTCTTCCAGGAAGGGGACAGGACTTTAAGGAGGTCTCCACCTTGTAAGAGGAACTGAAGGTCCGGATCGCCCTCCATACCTGAGAAATAAGGGGAACGCAGACAAATTTAAGGCAAAATACTTAAAAGATATCATCTCAACTATCTGGGTGGAAACCCATTTCACACAAACCACATGCCAGTTAACCCCAACCCCTCTCTGCTGCCCCCCCCGTGTTACTGCGTTTATGTCAAAACAGGGGAATGCTCAAAACCACCAGAACCTACTGGCTTAAAGCCAGAACCACACAAAGTTTCCTAACTTTACAAACAGGCTTAAATCTATAGTGTGACAACGCAGCATGTAGTCTGACCCCGGATAACCATTTCACACCATGTACTCCAACACAAGTCAAATAACTGCAGAGCAGCCTACCTAGCAGCTTTACGTTCATTTGTATCACCTTCTGGCTTCTGGCATGGTGGAGTAACTCTTCAGATTTGCTGAGCTTAGGTTGTCTTTTCACGCATGACATGGTGCTCCCGGTTGTTGAAAACGCTACCAGACTGTGTGTGTGTGCGCGAGGCGTGGGGAACCAGGAGTGCAGTGGGAGGGCGTGTACTGGTCCTAAAGTTGACTTCATCTCCGTGGTCAGGACTTCCTTTTAACTGTCAGCTGACAGCAACTTACTTCATCTTTTTTTTTTTTTTTACTTTGGCTGTTGCAGAATTACGGGTGATTCCAAACTCCAGTCCGATTTATTTTGTTTTTAAAGTATAAATTAATAAAAAAATAATTTAGTCAATCTTGTAGACGGCATTTCTGCAAACCAACACGGGTCCTTTTAGAAATTAGCCACGAGACATCCAAGCAAACAAACATACCTGAACAGGTAGCTTACTTTAATTACTGGCTAATAATTAAACGCAACTTAGTTTTTGAATAAGGTTGGCTAGGAACTAAATAAACTAAATTCTTGCGTAGCCAGAGGAATTTCGAAAAAAACATAGAATGTAGATATAGCTGATAAAATCTAAATATTACATTATATTATTAAATAACCCCACCTTATTTAAACAAAACATTTACTGGCCATATTGTAAAGCGCTCCAGTCATCTTCAAAAACTCTGCTTTCTAGCGCCATCTAGTGGTAACATCGCGATACTTCCGGACGCCGTGATTTACCTCAACACTACGAGGCTCCAAATAATTAAAAGTGAACGTCGACGGCAACAGGAATACGAACACGATTCATTTGTGTTCATTTATCTCCTCTCGATACTAGCCCTTACAGTGCAGAGGTTGTTTGTTGAACCCGACAATAAACACGGTTTTGGTTTGGCAACACTTGTGTTTGTTGGAGCAACAGTAAGGTGAAACTAAGCTGGATGGAAAGGGCCACACCTTTAAGCAGTCTGGGTTCATTTCAACATGAACACAAGTAATAGTAGGGGCGTTTAGTTTGGTCCAGCAACCAAAAAGTCTACAATTAGTGTAAAAATTATTTGGAGAGCGTTTTTGTTTTAGTTAAATAAATCACAAGATAACGGGTACGTTGTAAATTCAATTTGCTCACAAGTAAGCTGGCATAAAGCCATTCCCTGTTAGAGACTTCTGGAAGCAGCTATAGCCAAGAGATGCAAAACTCTTCATTTGCACATCTTAACCTAAATCCAAAAAATGAGCCTTACCTGTCGTTTTCCTTTCGATCCCATTCGTTTCCATTGTTTTCTTGTTTGGTTTTCCTCCTTTACTCCGTTGGGTCTTTTTTTTTTGTTTTTTGTTTTAAACTCTTTTCACTTGCAGCACTGTTTCATGTATGGCTGCTCTTCGTTTCCATGTGCGCAGGTTGGTAAGAAAACGTGCCGTTGAGACGGCTGACCGAGGACAAGGCGACCAAACGCAGCCACACAGGTGGGTTTCTTCTGGCAGTGTGAGTGCAGGCACTCCTGCAGGCTTCAACACCGGTTTGACAAGCCTGCCATTCCAGCTGCGCTGCTGATGTCACAGCAGGGAAGGTTACACCTTTACACCAGCTTGTGCCATCCTGCATTGGATTTGTTAAGGTGACCTCTTTCCCGGTATTCTGCAAGTTTGCTTCATAATTATCTGTCCGCCTGCAGTGAAAAGAGATCCCATTTCTTTTTTATAACCCTATTGTGTGAAAACACCCTGTAACTCTGAGCCAATTGTGCAGCAAGACCAGACACCTTTGAATAAACTGGGAGGGGTTGCTCACCTGAGAAGCACTCCTAACCCTTCATATACTGTTCAGTGTGAAAACTATTCTCCCGTTACAGCCAGTGGCAAATGTATTTCCATGTGAGCAGCTGCTCCGCCTTTGAGCACAAGATAAAGATGAAGAGAAAGGCTGAATGGCTTAATTCAGCCCACATGGTTGACAGTGAGCTTGAGGATGTTCGTGATATTGACTGGGGCAGATGAAGTCTTTAACTTTTCATTTCATGTCCTGCTTTGCCTCTGCAGGATAATAGCATTTGCAGTCGCTGGTGTGTTGAGGCTCTTGTGGCCCTCAGCAGTTCCCTTTCAGGCCTGGCTTACCCTCAGCGCACTGTCAGCATCAGGATGAGTGAGCTTTAATGCAGAATCAGAGGGAGAGCTTCCGGGCGAGGGTAGAGCGTGCAGGGTTCTACAGGGTTCATGCATGTAAACAGAGTGCAGGATTTGTCTCTAGATTTATGTCGGTGGTATGGTTGCATTTTGGTAAACACAAGAATTAGGCTGTTTTCTTAAGGCACAAAATGCAATTATTGTAGAATTGTATTCTAGAGACAAGAAAAGTGTGTTCTCAAGCCCAGATTTCATATACACACTTAATAAGTTAGTGGAAAAAAATATTTTAGTGGAAGTTTTAGGAGTCTTTTTCCATGGATGAAGTGTATTTGCTTGGAATCTGTGCTCATAAAACAAGCAGGAACAGGCCCAGCTTTTTCCTCACATTCCACTGATGCCATCCATAGCTTGGCTGCTTTTCTCAGACCAGTTGCTATTTCATGTTCATAGGTTATGCACTTGTTGCAGGAACCAGTGCAAATGTGCTAAATCTGAAGAAAGACACAAAGTCCAACATGCAAAAAGTGCCTCATGTCTTACCTGCAACTAATAGTCATTTACTTTTAACTGTAAATGCTGAAGTATGTAGTTTTTAGCACAGTAAAGTCTCCTTCTGGTTCTCATGCAAAATCTTGGCATTTGTATCCAGTGTCCGTATTAAACACTGCCATATTTGACATGGAGATTGAAAAGCAGTCCATACATAACCCTGAATATAAAGCAGATTGTCTTAAATCGGGGAACACATTACACCAGTTTTAAAATCGCTGCATTGGCTCCCTGTGCGTTTCAGGATTGATTTTGAAGTTATTTTAGTTGTTTACAAATGTCTTAATGGTCTTGGACCTTCTTATCAGGCCCCTCTCTTATGGAACCAGCTCCCAGCTTTGGTTCGGGAGGCAGACACTCTCTGTACCTTCAAGATCAGGCTTAAAACCTTCCTTTTTGATAAATCCTATAGTTAGGGGTGATTAGCCATCCCTTATGCTGCCATAGGCTTAGACTGCTGAGGGACATCCCATGATGCACTGGGCTTTTCATCCTCATCTCTCTGCTCCTTATCTCCCATTTATAAACATATGACAGCACGGCCATCATTAACATATTTCTCCTCTCTCAGCTGATCTGGCTGGATCAAATGTGATGTCTGTTGTCTCTCTCTCTGTCCTCTCCAACTCAACTGGTCGAGGCAGATGGCCACCCTCCCTAAGTCGGGTTCTGCTGGAGGTTCCTACCTGTTAAAAGGGAGTTTTGCTTTCCACCGTCGCCTCAAGCTGCTCAGGATGGGGATTGGATCGAAGACTAGATTCGATGCAGTCTGTTGGTTTCCTTAGCTAGGCTATTTGTTATGAATTGGCTTGTATGAATCAATGTATGGCAATCAGATTGGCTCAAACTGATGCCCTGAGATGACATTGTCATGAATTGGCGCTATACAAATAAAGCTGAATTGAATTGAATTAATATACAGTACCAGTCAAAAGTGTGAACACATCTATCCATTCAGTGTGACCGCACTTTTGACTGCTATATAAATTTCCAAATAATCATCTGTAGAAAATTTGGATGTTCACATAAATTAAGAGTTGTACTTGATATCATATGCTGTGCTGACTTTGTGCATGAGTATTACCATGTGTTAGATATTTCTCTAAAATTTGTTTGGATGCTTAAACTGGCCTGGTGCATCTATTGAACTGCTGAAATGCTAAATCAAGCAAAAATGGGAAATGTTTCACATTCAGATCAAGAGCAATGAGCATGTTATTTTCCAAAAATAATGATATTTCTCAGTTTCACACTGGGACTTGGTTGTATTACTCACAATTGTCTTGGCACAACGTCGGTGATCAAAATAGTTTGGCATTGTACATGTAATCCTACACGCACACACACACACACACACGCACGCACGCACACACACACACACACACACACACACACACACACACACACACACACACACACACAATTCTGTGGGAAAATATTCACAAGCCTGGCTCTGACCTATTGTATTAGTTAAATCATGCGTTTAAATGAAAGAGAAAGTGTGAAATTTGTCCAAGTAAAGTAGATACATTTTTTTTTAATCTTTTCATAGCCTTGCAGGCTGTCATGGTTGCCAGGCAGCAAGGATATTCCCTTCTCCTCCAAACAGTTTGTCTTAAAGGAAGAGATAGGAAGTGAGATAGATAAATAGTCAAAGAAAGAGAAGTGTCACTTGTCCATCTACCAATACTGACAGTGGCTCAACATGTTTGCACGCACAAATGAGCACATACACACTCCAGGCTACAATTGTCACTATGTAGTTTCAACTGTGTCACGAGGCAACATGTTAATTTTTTTTATTTTTTTTATTTTCTTCTCTTTTTTCATTTAAATGCAGATACACCAGCTGAAACCAGCTGATTTAATAATTTACTATTGTTAGTACTCCCCAGGAGACAAGCCTGTAAGCTTTCACAACATGACATAGTATTACATTGTATCCTGGGCTCTGGTGAACCAGCTTCTGACAAGCACAGCTTTCTGAGATAATTAGACTACTTTATTATTCTTGACTGGATTGTGGACATCAGCCCCAGTGGGACTGAGAGTGAGCTGCCAGCTGTCTTGCAGACAGGTAAAATCGATCAATCTTTGCCCATGAGTTGTTGCTGCCAGTGTCAGAGGCTTAATGTGAAACTTTGTGGCCAATTAATGTATTTCTGTAGAGAAAAAAAAAAAAAACAGCTGTACCCACTGCTGCAGCACAGAGCGCAGCACCCTCACTGAAAATGAACATGTGCAGGCAGTCATGTTGCTATCAATGCTGATTAGGGTCTGAGCTGATGATTATCTATGACTACTGCAGAAATCATTTGACACTGAATTCTAATCAAACACTTTCCCATTAAACTTAAAAGCCAGATGTTAGCAAGCAATTTTTACTCTTCACTTCACACTGTTTCTCACTTTTACTTCTCCCTGCTTACAGCTCCCTGCAGCAACTATTTGATGACTTTTTTAGTTTCCTCAACCCTATCCCATCACTGTAAGCCTCTTCAGTTGCATTACCATTGCTGTGAAACACTCTGGAACAATTGTTGTTGCATTGAGAATGTTAAAGATATGTCTCTATGTCTGGAGGGAAAACAATCATTTCAACCTCCAGGCCCGACTGTGCTAACAGCTATGCTGTAAAAGCCCTTGTAGAGGCCTCTTATTTCTATCACAGACCTAAGCAGGCAAAGAAAGAGCAAAACAGCAAGCCTGCCCAGACTTGTAGTCATTATGAATAAGCCTGAAGCTGCATGTTTGCACGATCTTTTAAAGAATCAAAAGATGACTGCACCAGAGGACCGCAATGTGTGGCAGACACTGCCTAGTGTTAGAGCAATGTTATACATTAAACACACACACATTGCATCCCATGGGGAACTCTCCATTGTCTCATTAGATGAATAGCAATAAACATCAATTTGTGTGAAGTTCTTCTGCAGAGTGTGTCTCATTAATATGACAGTGGGCATGTTGTGCAAATGCTAATGATTAGCCTAGCTTTTTGGCTACTGAAAGGCTTAGAGTGGCAATATTTTGACCCATAAGCAGATGATTATTTAATAGATAATATATGTGGGTTCTTCACTGATGAGGTGTTCAAGTAGCACCAGAGGGTGTACTCAAACTCATCTGCACTTACAAATGCCAACATCCTGTTTATACCTAATTATGGAACAACTAAGCAATTTCAGCCATTCCACTTTCAAATTAAGCAGTGATGTATCAAAAAAGCCAATACATCAAATATCTTACATTTTATTTATTTATTTATTTATTTATTCGTTCGTTCGTTCGTTCGTTCGTTCGTTCGTTCGTTCGTTCGTTCGTTCATTCATTCATTCTAATTACAATATTTTCACTGGGGTCAATTTGTCCATGTGGGATTCAAAATGCCATGGCATATGACATCCAAATCTTCTATTGAGGACTCAATAGAAGGTCAGAACTATGAAGCATGTGAGATCCAAAGGGGCAGCTTGAGCCCTGACATGTGTTACGTGTTTCTAGTGGAGCTCATTCTGACAGGTGATAGGAAGCAGTCAGTGATGTGTATCAGAGTCGACAGAGGCCTGTCAACAACATCCCCAGGCCAGCAGACAAAGTTAACACAGACACGGACTGCATCACTCGAGGAAAGGGTCAGTACAGAATTATAGCAAATATTTAGCTTGTTTTAGTGTATATAATATATTGATTACAATATGTGTTTAAAATTGCATTGCCCCAGAGGGCACATAACTTTTAAAAGATTAGAAAAAAATGACTTCTCAAATCAAAGTGGCTAAATACATAAGTACTTTAGCTGGTTGATGCTTATAGAATTCCATCATTTAAAATGAATGTGTTGATCTAACAAATAATGGCAACATCAATACAGTGAATGTCAGAAGATAAAGATCTGTATGAGGTTGGATCATCAAGAGTCTTCATGGAATCAGATTGATTTTTAATTCAGTCTGAGTCAGTTAAACTGATCTGTTTTAATGGTCTCAAAAGTGATGAGGTCCAAGTTAAAATAATCCAAAACTATAATACACTGACACAAATGCTCACCACAAATAAATATTTAAAAACACTTATTGCCACAGGCACAGATCATTAATGCATTATTGTCAGGAGATAATTGAAGTATACACAACCATCTTCAATCAACAACTTAATTCTTGCACGCAACCATGGCCAAACACAGAAATAGGCAAGGACCAGGGCTTTGGATATGATTAGATTATTTTATCTTAGTCATGTGTGGGGAATAGCTAGGTAGTTGCTTTTCTACTAGAAGCAACACAGGAGGAAACAAACAAAACATCATCTGAGATGATGCCTTTGAAAGCAAAATCCAGATCTCCTCAATGGTTCCAGGGCTGACATAATATTGCATACCTATCAAAAATTAGCACATGTAGCAGTCAGTCATAAAAAAGAAAAAGAAAAAAACAAGATATGATATTAACACTATAAAGTATGGAGAAGTTGTGTAGCTGTGAACCAATCTGATGAATAGTGAGTATCTGTGAGAATCGGTGTCAGCATCAGCCAAGTTTGATCATGTCGAGTATAGAAGACTGATCTACTGTAGTTTTATAGACAGCACTACTGTAATCCACAAGGTAAAAATGTAATTCAGACTGTCAGCACTCAGACAGTGGCTAGTTCTTGGAGGCAAATTTTGCCAATGGAGATCCAGTATGAGGTGAACTTGGAAAAATAACACACAATATTGTTTGTTTTTGTTAAGTTGGCTCATTTCTTGTTCTTTGTATGTTCTTATTTATAGAAATGTCATTAACGAGAGGGTATGCTAGCTTTAGTTAATTGCACTGCAGTCTTTTTCTGTTCAATCCTTAATAAAATGGAAAAAGTTGTTTATTTTTTTAATACATATTTTAGTTGCAACACTTATGTTTTGACACACAATATAGTGACTGAATAACAGAGGGTCTTCAGTCAAAGGCTTGTTCAACTTATCTTCAATAAGAACAGGTAATGAAGGTAATTCTTGATGTAATGACACCGCAATGATTTTTTTTTTGTTTGTTTACAAATGGATCATGTTTATTCAATAGAGATCTAAATGTCAAGAGATTAAATCCAGCCTATGCTTCTGCAATTGTTTGGTCTCTGAGCCCTTCTTTCAGTTTTATAAGTTGCAGAGTGATTTATCTGAAAGTGTGAGCTCTCAATTCTCTAAGGCTTAACATTACTTTTATGCTGATGCTTTTACACAAGTGCATGTGCACACACAATAATATCCAGTGTTATGCTACTGTGCAAATCTAAGTGTTTTTATAAATGATCAAGACGCATGCAGGCATACACAAACCAAGTGCACCAATGAGTGATGTATTAAAGTGAGCTTTTAAGCTATCATCTCATTGCTTTTTCCCTCTCTGTTCCCCACTTACTCTGTCAGTGCATTGCTGTTTTATAACAAAATAATCAAACCTTGAGTTAGATACATAGTTTAGTCATGTTGTAGAAAATAAAGCATTGCATTAGCGACAAAACATACTGAAAAAAACACACAATGAGTAAGTTCAGCATTTCTTTTCATCTGATGAAAACATCAGAGCTCTGACTAATGTTATTTTCAAATAAAGGATTTCAATATGACATGGTCGTAGTTGTCTGGTGTAGCTGGCTAAACTAGCTAGCTAAACCAAGGCTAAACCAAGTACTTATTTGGCATTTTAGTTCTTGTTCAAAATAAATAAGAAGTAGCACACCATTTCATAAAATTTGATGGTTTAAAATCCTTTAAGTGCTACTCTCATTTTAACACCTTAATGCCAAGGTGGGCAAACCAGATGGCTTTAGCTTCACATTCAACTGGACATATTTAAGAGTGGCATTGACCATCTCATCTAACTCAGAGGAAGAAAGCAATTATGGAGCTAATTTTGCTGTGATGGAGAATAATTTCCCAGTCACATGCCAGTGTGACAGGCAAAATGTGTCATGTTCAAGTAACTAACTCATGCACATGCATTATCATAGTTTTGTGCTCAAAGGCAGTATTTGGAAGTTTTGGGTTCCTTCTAGTTGAGAAAATAACAGCCTTTTTTCTAGCCTAGAATAGGGAACTATTATATACTTAACAGATTTTGTAAAGATGATAAGTAAAGAAATGGCCCAGCAGCAGCAGTGTGACCTTGTGCTGCAAACTTGATGGAGCACTCAGCTTATAAGTGGGGTTGCATTCTGTCTTTGCTCCAAAGCCAACTGGGCTGGTTCCCTCTTATTGATGAGCCTTGAGTCCCTTATGTCTGTGTAGCAGATTGTAGTGAGTCTGATTGCTGATTACATTAATGATCCAGATTCTGCTAAATAGTTTGATCCATGAAGTTTCAGTGCTGAAAAGTCCTTTTAATCCTGTTTGTCATAATTTTGTACAAACAAATATCAATGATGGAAACATGCAGCTAACATTAGCAGGTTTCTGATAGCACTGACCTTTACTAACAATGTATCTGGCAAGAGATTATATCAGCTGTAAAAATAACAAATGCTAATTCTCCAAAAGATACCATCTCCATTGCATAATGTGCTCAATCGTACAACCTCTTGTACTTTGCCAGACACTGCGGTTTAAAAACCCCTCACAGTCATCCACATAATTGTCCATGTGGTAATTTTCCTAAAGTGGAATTGCACTGAAAGCAAGCCTCCCATTAGAGGACAAAGTCGTAAGTGACAGAACAGAAGCAGTAACAGAAGTGATTCTTCTCCAGAAGAGTGATCATCTCAGTATTGCATTGAAAAATACGGGATTGTCTGTTTATTATATTAACTGATGGATTTTCATGTCCCAAATGAACTGAGTTTATTAAACTCATGAGCCTGAATAAAATGTGGTATAAAATGTTTTCTTTAAATCAGGGAAACATGATGTCTGATTTGTCAGACACATAGGCGTCAGTTGAATTTTATATCTATTTGTGCTTATCTCATATTCAGGTTGTCGGAAGCATAGGTTGCAAAAATCTGTCAAGTTTTAACAAATCTATAAAAGGGATTGTAGTACTAATTGATTTGAGTGCAGATTAATTAGTCATTTGCAAATTATGCAATCTAAATCTGAATAGATTTTTGTAAGGGTCTGGAAAAAAAATGTATGTATTGAAAAGCTGTCAATACCTCACTCATAAAAGTGAAAAATATGATATTTGAAATGTGCTTTAGACACAAAGAGGTGTTTTGTGTTTGTTTATGTAGTTCATTAATAGCTTTGAGACATAATGTCAGAGCTGCCCACAGATGTCAGGGTTCAGAAAAAGATTTTCAGGACGGGGAAAAGAGGAAGCAAAACACATAGAAGGAAAATGCCAGAGGGTGGAGAAAGATCAGATATCCAGCAAGATTTATTTGTAGTCAGAAAATCTGTTCCTTATACCAACGTTTTTCATCCGTATGTCCCTCTCTGGAATGGGTTTTGGTTGCAGCTGAGTGATTTTCTCAAAGCCCCCACAGTTCAGATATCCTTTCAAAGAGTATGTGCATGTTCTTGTGTCTCTTGATGTTTGACATAAGGGTTAGGGTTGTACATGGAGCATACAGCAAGGACAAAGTTATCAGTATTTTTTTTTCTTTTAGCGCTTTCAAGTCTTAAGAAAGCCGTCATGACTGATGAAGATTTGCATGGTTTTAACATGTTTTTTTCCTTTATTATAGACTGTTTTCACTGTGAATTCTTTCAATAGCACAGACTATTGTAAAAGCCCTAATTTTGTTAGATTTGAAATCCACAGGATGCCTATAAATATACTCCAATTACTGCATGCAGTGCTGAAAATGAGGCATTTTTGCAGAAAAAAATTAGGTTATTATTAAAGCTGCAGTTTAAAATTGAGCTGTAGTCATTTGATACTGTAAATGCAGTAGCCTATAGGTAGCTAATATAATTCTTATTTCTGTTTTATTTGAATATGGCAAAGATTTGGGTATTTTGGTGGAAGTTTGATAATTTGACGATAATTTGACTCTCACCACCTTTGTTTCTGGTGATTCAAGGGAGCAAGGACTAGAACCAGAAAGTGGGAATGTGCACAACTTTATCCCCCTACAGTTTTTCAAACCATTTTGATTTTTATATGGATGACCAATGAAGCTGAATCCATTGTAACATTGTGAGGCAGTTTGCCAGCACTTACCACTTTGTCTTCTAATGGGAGGCTTGCTTTCAATGCAATTCCACTTTAGGAAAATTACCACACGGACAATTATGTGGATGACTGTGAGGAGTTTTTAGTCTCACAGGTCATGACACATACTTGACTAAAAACCCTTTGGTGATTTTACTGTAATACACAGGAAACTCCTTTAGCATAATTTCTTCTTTCACGGTAGGATGTGATCTGTTGCACATTAACATCTTGCTCAGTGTAAAAAGTAGCTTCAATAAGTGGATGATTTGCTGTCTGCTCACAAGGCCACTGTGTAGACAGGCAGGCTGAATCAGATGACTTAATATGTGCTGACTTTCCCTGTGGACTGTAACATAAGGGCTTACCCTCTTCATACATTTGTGACCAAACTACAGTTGTGTGGATGTGTGATAGAAAGTGTGTGTATGATTTTGATCTGCGCCTCAGTTCAAGTGACCTAGAAAGTGCATAAGTTGCTGAATAGGTGGTTTACTTAACGAGAAAGCATTGATGCCAAAGGTTGTTATAAGCAAGAAGAGTGCTGGGAGTAGATATGAGAAAGAAGTCAGTGGTAAGTCATTATTTTCCATATTCCCCACAGAAAATGTGTTTCTAGTGACTTGTTTTTTTTGTGACGAAGCTTGTATATTTCAACAAGACAGATACACATGGATAATTCTTAAACCATTAAAACCCAAATCAGCATGTGATCACTGCAGTTTCCATGGTAGGTGACTAATTCTGCACTGGGATTAGTCCAGGAACTGAATCTTCAATTTGTGCAGGCGACTTTGCAGACATTTAAAACAAACAAACAAAAAAACTGAACCACAGGATTTACTTTAGCTACTGAATTCCCATTTTCTGTCTTAAGCTCTGCTTTTGCAGACATGCATGTGTTAGATTACACCCAAAATCTTTTAATGGTTTCATAATAGAAAGCTGTCAGAGTTTTAAAATGGATCTAGCATAGACTTTTATATCAAATCAAACTTTATTTGTAAAGAGCTTTTTTCATGCCAGGGGCAACACAAGTTGCTTTACATAATAAAATGCATATAAAATAAAACAAGCCTTCATACTACAAAATATATCATTGTAATTAAAAACACACTAATTATATTTTCTTTCACACACAATCATACACACACACACACACACAAACACAACTCCTTAACTTCTGTCTCTTAAAGGTCCCATATTATGCACTTTATTCCCAATCTTAAACAATTCTCTGATATCTCATTTAAATCTTGGCGTCCTG
>JAOXYM010000008.1:6671859-6688931 GCA_028567055.1 Leptatherina wallacei | reverse complement strand
TAAAAATGTTGTCTTTGACATTTGCCACATTAAAGATGGCGGCATCTTGGTTCCTCCTCCTCGTCCTCGGTTTGTACCTTTTATTATACAGTCATTGGTTTGTACGTAACGCGCTGCGTCAGTCGCGCGTAAAGTTGTGTTGACAGGGGCGGCAGGAGTTGTCAGCAGAACAGCAGCTTCACCAGACTCGAATGGAGTAATCTCGAAGCTATCATTTCAGACTGCGTCTCTGTTGTTGCTTAGAAACACTGCACACAGCGTTCAAGAAACGACCATGGCAGACGACCAGTCCTCTCAGTCCTGGTCCATCGACAAGGACGACTATGAACTCAATGAGGTGATAGGTGAGTAGCTTAGCTTGCTAATGCTAGCATCTTAGCCTCCCCTGTCTTTAGAGCGCTGTTGGCTGCCAGCTGCTACTAGCTTTAGCATTACATGTCTGTAGCTAACAGAAGTCAAGTCACAACCCGTAGCCACACTGCATTACCGTCAGTAGCCCGGTAGTTTCCTTCTGGCAAGGCCAACTGTTCTTGCTAATTGAAAAGCTAAAGTGAGGCTATCTACTAGCCTACAAACAAGAAGCTACGAGATGGCTAGCTAAAGCAATGCAGCCGGCTGTACTTGAAGATTCGTTGCCCCTTTTGCTAAAAGTATAATTCAGCTCGTAGAAAGCTTTTCTTTACATAAAGATGGCTCTCTATAAGCAACACAACCAGAAAACGTGACTTATAACAATAAAAAAAAGAGATTATTGTGACCAACGTCTACTGTATCATTGACTCTGCTGTTTATATCTATTTACTATGGACTCTCTAGGAAATTGCTATCAATTTAAATATTAGAAACTTGTCTTATTAAATTTTATGTACCAAAATGTACTATAAGGAGCCAAATTGAGCTGCCATATTCTTTCTATTGGTTCTTCTTATTGGTAATGTTGGTCTCACCAGGGAGTGGAGCCACTGCAGCTGTCCAGGCAGCTTACTGCAAACCAAGAAAGGAGAGGGTGGCCATCAAACGCATCAACCTGGAAAAGTGTCAAACAAGCATGGATGAACTCCTGGTAAACCAGTGTTAAATATGTGACAGTAACTCTTGTCCATGTATTCTCAATATTTATGTGTGTGTATCTATCTGGGAGTGGTGTGGATCAGTGTGGTCATATCAGTCAAGGACCAATCTAAAGCTTGATACCGCAGGAACTGAATGCTTTACCTCAGTGCAATTAATAGGACACAGCACTCTTAAGTACATGTGAATAGATCAAATGTTTTAGTACACCAGTGTTTATTATTGTCAGTGTGGAAGTATTTTTCACATTGTTCCATTTTTGAGCTGTACTCAAATGTGACACACTTGCAAATGCTGTGAGTAAAGCATCACATGCCACCGCTCAGTTAAATATGTCATCACAACCACATTTCAGCTGCCAAAGCGGCAGCATCCAGTGGGCGCAACAGAAAGGGACAGAAAAAAGCTTTGTTATGATTTCATTTTACTTAATGGATGTGCAGGTTTCAGTCATTCTGTAAGTTTTCATACCCAATGAATTTAGAAAGCATTTGACTGGCTGTGTGGAAACTGATGTTATGATACTGTAATGGCTTTAGAAATTAATTTGAGATGTTACCATTTGCTTGATCCAAAAGAGGGCAAATTTCAGTAAACCCATTAATGTTCTTTTAGAAGTGTTAATAGAGCCAGAGATAATGAATGTACTGTTGAAATACTTCTTGCCCTTTTATTTACATTTTTTGAAATGTGCACATATATTACAGTAAATGGTCAGATATTGCTTTGTGTTATATTAGTATTTTATTTTCCCCATCTTTGGGTATTGATTGCTGCTTAAGTGTTGTCAAATATCAGCATTAAAATATGTATTCTATCTCCCAGGGCTTCCACTTAACTAATCTTGAATCCACCTATGTCTGTGTCACAGGTTAGAAATGCTTTGTCCTGGTGGCTTATTAATGATGTAACCCAGGTTACTCCATCGCTTCTTGTTTGCGCCTGGTTTATGACATGTGTACACCTGGTTTAGAACTGAGCTGTTTTAACAGGAAGGTCTTGTCTCAGACAAAAGAGTAATAGCAGGAATTTGGATTGTTTAGTTTAAGCCACACTTGGGGTAAGTTCTTATTAAATGTCAAATCAAAAGATGAAACCTTATGACAAGAGATTTAGTTTGTCCCTGAAAGTTCAAAAAAGAAGAAAGTTTGCATAAGCATTTAGCTTGGTATGACACATTTTCTGTCCATTGGATGACCTTTTATCACACTTCCTTTGCTCTGTGTGCAGAAAGAGATTCAGGCTATGAGCCAGTGCCACCATCCAAACATTGTGTCTTATTATACCTCCTTTGTGGTGAAGGATGAACTGTGGCTGGTGATGAAGCTCCTCAGTGGTGGTAAGTGCTGCTATTCTGAGGATACGTGGTTCTGAATGTTCTTGTCAGCTCTCATTTTCTTTTGGCAGATTTTTTTTTTTTTTTAAAGGAGGCTTCAACTCCCAATAAATACTTCTGCTAACTTGCAGAATTCAACCATGTTTTATTGCTTAGTTGGTGCTCTCTCCTGCTCTGCTTCTCATCTTAAATTTCCATGAATGAACTGGTAACTCGATATTTTCTATGTTTGGGAAGAACTGTCAGCTTGGTTACAAAAATCACCTCAATCTGTTTGCAACATTTCTTACATTTGATTGGTATATTTAAATTCAAACAATAGGCAACAGCATATAAACGTGATCTTTTATAATAGCAGCTTGTCTGTAAGTTCAGGTGGATCCTTTCAGAGGTTTAGGAGCTCCATGCACTACCGGCATGTCTTATTAAAAGCCTCTTCCCTCTCAGGCTCAGTGTTGGACATCATCAAGCATATCATCTCTCGCGGCGAGCACAAGACTGGAGTACTAGATGAGGCCAGCATTGCTAGCATCCTGAAAGAAGTCCTGGAGGGGCTGGAGTACCTGCACAAAAACGGGCAGATTCATCGGTGAGTTGTAATAATGTGTCACCGGGTGGCTAGTCCCAGCATGCACTTGCTATCTGGGATCAGTCAGGCACCAAGCCTTTCATCTCTGCATATGAGCGTGCAGATTGAACAAGACCTCACTCTTTCAATATTTAATATAGAGAAAATGCATAATTGAGGAGGTTTGTTTGACATAAAAGTTCCTCCCAGGAACACTGAACCACCACTGAGAACAGAGGCCTCAAATCCTCTGGGCCTCATTTCATTAGTAGTAGTAGGATCATTTTAAATGAATAAGACTTTTTATTCACATAAAAGGGTTTCAGTTTTTTTTTTTTGTCAAAAATGTCTATGATAATTATTGCATGATTTTCTGGTATTTAAATGAAAGACACATTTTTCAGTTTCATCATTAATTGTCAGTGTTTCAGTAGACTGAGAAAACAGCAGCTGATTGAGCTCAGATGATGTGACTAACTCACTTACACCTAATCAGTGAAGATGGGGTTAGAGAGTTTAGAGCCGACTTAAGCCATTCCAGTGCTTTGTGCAATAGTTTGCACTCGGTGTGCAAACAAAAATCAAGAGGATTAAGATGAAATGGATCAAAGGTGCAGCTTTAACAAGTTCGCATTTCACAGCAAAGAATGATGATTAATTTGTAGAGCTGAGTCAAACCAGTCTCGGCCCAGTCACTGACTTGTGACATTTTAATTGTACCCCGTGATTTAATCCCTCGTCTGTTCACCGATAGGGATCTGAAGGCTGGAAACATTCTTCTCGGAGACGACGGCTCAGTGCAAATTGCTGGTATAGAGTTCATTTTCTGTTCTTGTAATGTAGTATAAATTCTGAGGTGTATAATTTAGTATAATAAGGTCGGAAATACAACTTCTAAGCAGATTTAAAATGTGTACTTTTTTTTTTTTTTCCTTTTACACATTCTCAATTACACACCCTCTTCTAGACTTTGGTGTGAGTGCCTTTCTAGCCACCGGAGGAGACATGACAAGGAACAAGGTTCGGAAGACGTTTGTGGGGACGCCATGTTGGATGGCCCCGGAGGTCATGGAGCAGGTGCGAGTCTTTTTCTCCTTAGAAGACCTCAGCTTAAATAGAAAAAGAATGACTTGAGCTCTTTATTCACTTGGCTCTGGTTTTGATGTGCAGGTCCGTGGCTACGACTTCAAAGCAGACATCTGGAGTTTTGGGATAACAGCCATTGAACTGGCCACTGGGGCTGCACCGTATCACAAATACCCACCAATGAAGGTTACTGTGTATATAACAGTTTTATGCAATCTTACCGCGAAAAAAAAAAAAGTAAAAAAAAAAATACAAACCTCACCTCAGACTGCTTGGAGTGACTTTGGTAAAGATGACTGTTTTAAATAAATGTCTTTATGTGTGTTGGGTAACTGAGGATGATTTTTACATGTGCGCAGGTGCTGATGCTGACTTTGCAGAACGACCCTCCCTGTCTGGAGACAGGAATCACAGATAAGGAAATGGTGAAGAAGTACGGCAAATCTTTCAGGAAGATGCTCTCTCTGTGTTTACAGAAAGATCCAGAAAAAAGGTCAGTTGTTGCCATCTCTCAGATTAAATTTTGACTTGTTTTGCTTTTGCCCTCCATGAGATGCTCCTGTTGTGTAATGAATATAATGAAAAGCCTTGTGTCTCTTGGATATTTAGACCAACTGCTGCTGAGTTACTGAAGCACAAATTCTTCACGAAAGCCAAGGTGAGCCGTGTATCCCCTTTTTTTAGAAAAATAAACAACTCTTGCATGTTTCGGAAATAACATTTATAGATAGATGATGACACTTTTGTCTTTCTGTTCCAGAATAACGAGTATTTGCAAGAGAGGCTCCTCCACAAAGGTCCAACAATGTCGGATCGTTCTAAAAAGGTTCAGCCTCTTTCTAACACACGTCATGTACACAAATTCATGAGGATTGTTTATTCAGAATGCTGTATAACTATGCCAAGGTGTGTTTCAGTTTTCCAGCTTTGTGCCTAACGCAGGTTGAGAAACGCCTGGAAAAGATCAAAGCGGTGACAGACAAGTCAGCGTTAAGTGTTGCTTTTGTTTAATTTGTCGTTTAGGTGCGCCGTGTGCCTGGTTCGAGTGGCCGACTCCACAAGACAGAAGACGGCGGGTGGGAGTGGAGCGACGATGAGCTGGACGAGGAGAGCGAGGAGGGAAAAGCTGCAGTGGCAGCTCTGCGGGTGAGACTCTGCATGCCTGCGTCTTCAGATTAATTTACAAGGCCGCTCCAGTCTGTTTCTCGCTGCATGCTGTCCTATAGACAGCAGATGGTGGTGTTGTGTTTGTCTGAACAACTCCAGTCAAGCTTGAACATGCATCTAGAGGCCTCTTTTTATTATAGGTTTCTGTTACTTATATCGATAAACTAAAATAGATGAAAAAAAAATTGCTAAATTTTTGTCTACCTTGAAATGTCACAGTTAAGATTTTTTAATGAATCAAAAAAAAGAAAAAACCAAAACAAGCTACCGACCAGCTGTCCCAAACTACCTGCTAAGATCACTTTCCGGTGTGTGTCTACGTCTGGTTGTGGTTTATACTCTCCTGTTTGTCTTATCTGTAACATCAGGTGACCTTTGTGTCAAATTTGATCAATCCTACAATATATTGAAGGGTTAAAAAGAAAATTGCATGTATTTAATCCTGACAATCTGTCATGTCCATTCTGCAGTCACCCAGAGTGAAGGACGGGTCCCAGAATATGGAGGTGAGCCAATTTGTAGTGGACATGACCTGAAAATCATTGATTTCTTTTCTGTTTTAGTAATGAGACGCAACAATCTGCATGACTGTGATGTGTTTTTTTCATTTATTGATTTTCCTGATATGACCTTTCATGCAAACATTCATCTAATTCCATTTACGTGCACTTTTGTATTCGTTAGCTTTTCCCACCAGCAGATAGCTCTACAGGACATCTGCAGCCGCCTGGTGCAGCACACGAGAGACCTGCAAATGTGGCACCAGCAGCAGAGAAAGCTGCACCTCAAACGGCGAGCCCTTCACATGCTCCTGCTGTTCAGGTAACAACAGGAAACCCCCAAATGTTATACTATACTTCCCATTATATATTTATACTTATTGAAGATTTATTGGAAATGTCATTTTAACTTAACTTGACTTTATGTGTAAATCACTTTTCAAGCACAATGGCAGCCCAAAATACTTATAAAAGTTGTTTGCAGTAGTAAAGCAAAAGCATGAAGAGTACATAAAAACAAGTATATTAGTATATTAGGACAAGCAATCCACATAAGGATTGGAGAGTTATATTAGGGCTCAGCGAAATCACAAAATCATTTTCTGGATTGATTGATCTTTATCACAGTATAAGGTTTGTTAATGCTTTCAGTTTCAGAAGCTAATTAAAGATGACTGCAAAGGGGGATCTTTGCTTTTGCTATGAAGTATGAAACTACTGTTGTAATCTCTGCTTCGTATTGAATGTTTTAAGTGCTGGCAGTCACGAATGATGAGGTCAAACTTTACTGTTTGACGCTTGAACTTCAAGAACTTGTCGCATCATCGACAGTTTGGGAACGAAATGAAAGAATGTTTATTTCGTTGGCATATTACATGGAATTGTTACATATTACATGGAATTGTTACATATTACACATATTACATGGAATTGTTACATATTACATGGAATTGTTACATATTACATGGAACATTGGTAACCAGCACATTAGAAAAGCAGTAGGAAGAAGCGTGAGCTCATTTAATCCTGCCCCTTATTCCTTTTTAATGGAATTTAACATGAGTTCAGTTTCAGTCTCACTCCCGCTTCCACGACACGACACCCCTCTGAAATCCGGTGTTCTTTACTCATACCGGCAGCTGCTTCCACTGGAGACTTAAAAACTAAAAACTCTGCCTCCTCTCATCCTGGAAATCTGGGAAGATTAAGTAGACCTTTTAGAAAAACACTCATTTGTATTAGAATTATATTTCTTGTATAATTGGGATTTATAGAAATAAATTTTTTTGGCAACATTAATTATTTTGCCTCTTTCTTTTTTCTTTTCTTTTTTTAAAATGTTGTTCTGAGCTTCTTCATCTAATTAACTGACTACTGTGCATTTGCAGGATCCTACCACCTCGTCCAGTATTCCCATCAGCCTCGTCCTTAGACTCAGGAACTCCAAGAAGGAGCTCAATGACATCCGTTTTGAGTTCATGCAAGGCAGAGGTGGGAATGCTCACAAAGGTTTTCCTTTTTTTCATGTCATTACCCTCCATGCTTACACCTTTGCTTTCTTCTCTGTCCTTAGACTCTGCTGATGGAGTTTCGCAGGAGTTGGTCTCAGCTGGGCTGGTCGATGGGAGGGATTTAGTCATCGGTATGTTGAGATAATCTTGGGTTGTAGTAAATGTGCTCTACAAATAACCTTGAAATTGAAAATGAATACTAGTATGGTGTGATCTGGATGCAGGTCTATGATTTGATCATGTATGTATGGAGCACAGTTTTCTTTTGCCTGTTCTCATGCTCCTCTATATGTGCTGCTTACTTCCTTTTGCTCTCCCTCTAGTTGCTGCCAATTTGCAAAAGATTGTTGATGATCCTCAAAGTAACAAAAATGTGACCTTTAAACTGGTGAGTTCACTCTGGCTGAACTATTTGATAATACAGTAGATTTCTTCTGATTACCATTAACACCTATTGGTATGATCAGAATGTTTTCGAAAAAGAAAAAAAAATTGATTGAAGTAAATTTTCTTGTTTTTACCCACCCAGGCATCTGGTGTGGAGGAGTCCGAGATTCCTGATGATACTAAGCTCATTGGATTTGCACAGCTCAGCATCAGTTAAGTCAACAGGAGCCGGCAATAAAGGACAGAACGAAATGGTATTGCACAGCTGCATTGTAGTCAACTCCAAGAAACCACTACTGCCAAAGAAAGGAAACGGAGGAGGGAGGACGATGAGGAAGATGAGGAGACATGAGGCTGGCAGGAGTGTGACACTACTGCAGGATGCATGAGGACCATATTGAGGGGTTCAGTTTATCACAGGAATCACGCTTGAAATGTTTACAGTGCGCTTATACAGTAAACGGGAGAAGAAATGCAATCAACTATATCAAACCCTAATTTCTTTTATTCTTCCTCCTCATCCACAAGCACAATCCAAACCATCTCCTGCCAGTACTGGAAACGATTGCCTTTTTCTTTCTCTTTTATAAGATCAGTTGTGCCACAAAACTCAAGAGTGACGTGCCACGTTTACATGGCACTTTATGCTACACTGAAACGGAAAAGTGTAAGATGAGCCTTAGTTACCAGACTACCCTTATGGTTGGTGAAAAATTGTATCAGTCTGTGATTATTAGGTGTTTCCTCTAACCCCCCCCCCCCCCCCCCCCCCCCTCCAAAAAAAAAGAAACAAAACAAAGAATAGTCTTTAATATTGTTGCAGATATCTAAATATGCAGTAGTAGCATGTTTTTTGTGCTGTAGCTCTATAAATTCTGATGAAATCCAGAAGAAATCCAGATTCCTGTATAAGGTGGTCCAAAGTAGTAGGAAGAAATCTCTCCTCCACGTCATCAGTGTGGCGTTTTTGAGAAAAAAAAACATCATGTAAGCAGCAACGGCTCCATTTACAAGCCCCACATTGTTGATTTGTATTTCCCAGAAGTAGTTTAGACAGGATTCTTTTTTTCCTCCCCGAGACCTGCCTAATACTCCTCTTCTATGCAACAGTACTTCTCATTTCACCGTAGGTGACCACTGGTTGCTGTTATTGCTTCTTTTGAGTTGCATATAACGGCTTTTTGTGCGTGCACCTCAAAAAGGAGTCCATAAGGTGTCAACCAGCTAAACAGGCAGCTCTAAAAATCTGCAGTGAGAATTTCTTTTCAAAGTTACGAAACTGAAAAGCTGATGCTCCAACAGTCAGACACGGGTAATGATTGCTTTTTGTCCCCCCCCTCCACGTTCCTCTGTGAGATGATTTAGCCTTTTTGATGACTGACCGAACAGCTGGGAAGTATCCTGAATGCTGTTGATGAGTGTCGAGCCCGAGGTGACTCGTGTATCAGGCCGACTGCTGGTGAACTTCTGTGGAGGTATGCATGCTCAAAAAACTGACAAATGATCTTCCAAAGTGAAATAATAGCTTAAAGGGGCAGTTCACTCAACTTGCAGTTCAAGTTTCGTCATTGGCCATGCAGGTAGTTTTGGTGTTTTGTTTTTTTTTGCTACATGCCTGAATTTTAGCTGTAATGGAGATGAATATTCATAGTAGTCGTTGGCCTTTTGGTCAATAACTCGAGAGCTTTTAGTTTGAGTTCTGTGAAATCTTCTTGGTAGTCTTTATTTCAACAATGAAATATCTTGACATGCACTTCATCGGCTTAACAGACATAATTTTAGAGGTAATGAGATTCATAGACTTTATAATACCGCCGGGTTCACATCAATTAGTTGTTATTAAAATGTAGATCCAAATTTATTAATGGCAATTCGGTGCAAATATTGATTGTTTAGCAGAGGGCAGAACTACGATTTCCTGATTTTTTTTTATTTTTTTTTCTTTTTTTTTCTTTTTTTTTTCTTCTTACAGCCACCACTAACTTTCATTTTGTTCCATGGCTATGCTTCAGCAAAGTTTTGCTTTTGGTTTTTCAGCATGAATTAAGAATTTTAAGACTTGTTTTTCCAAACAAATCCAAAGCTATCTGCACAGCCAGATCCCGTTTAAGGAAAACATTTTGAACATTGGGTGAGATGAAGCCCCTGCAATGTCTTCAGCAGCCAGTTAGTGCTTTAGTATTTCTTTCTTTTTTTTTTGTAACTAGTCAAGTTGTTTTAACAGTACTGTAGTCTCTTTTTTTTTCTTCTTTTTTTTTTGCTATCTAAACACTTACCAACAAATCACTGTCGTCACTCCCTGGTGTAGCTGTCTGATTGTTTTGTACCATGTGCAAAGGGCTGCGATATAGCTCCTAGTTCAGGTACTGATGTAAATGGTATGTGTAAAGATGTTGTAAATGTACATAAGATGGCAACTCCATGCACTGTCACACAAACATCATGAGGTTTATATGTAACAATGTAGATGCATTGACTGTTTTAGGTATACATGTCAGATAAAAGAATCATTTCACTTGTAAATATCGATCGAGGCAAACAGATTAAGTTTGAAACAGTGTTTTGGTTTGTTTTGTAGTGTTTTCCACTCTTGGCCTTTGTCAGAGCGTTACTAATCATGCACAAATTATAAGTTCAATTGGCGCCTTATTGATATAACTTCTTTTTTTTTTTTTTTTAATACACAGGACTTGTAATCACACACTCTGCTTTGATGTCATGAAGTTTTTCTCACTGAAACCAATTTAATATTTAACCAGACAAATGGCACAGTTACATGTCACATGCCTGTGTGTGTGTGTGTTTGTGTTTGTGTGAGAAAGAGATTCTGTTATAAGATGATTGATCAAAAACTCTGTGCTTGAAAGTCACCCAGATGTTTTGTACAGGTTTCTATTTTATTGTTTACTCATAAGAAAATTCATTTATGAAGTGATGGGTGTTACATTTGATTGGCAAGAATGCATTTCTATTTTAAACCATTTTCATACCTTCACATATTTTTAAATCATGCTTAATCATAAAATGTTTATGCCCACAGGTACATAATTTGAAGCAGAATATCTGTCATAAGATATAAAGGAGATTTCTTGACTGATGGTCTACATTGTTCAATGCATACAAACTGATTTTTAGTATTTGAATAAAGTCACATGATGGAATTCAGTGAGTGAAGTCGTCTTTTATTCGTGTCATTTCTTTAACAGATCATCAATTAGTAAAGAAAGCTTGTTTGCATTTGAAGCCATGCATTGAGTTACTGATTACAGTCACAGTTACATATTGATTTTCATCGGAGCTTAAACAAGACAACCTTCTAGACTTTTCCTCAGAAATCATCTGCTGTGGGAAAATGGTGGATTTTGGAGAAATTCTGAAGACCGTTGGAGACTTTGGCTGCTTCCAAAAGCTTATCATTTTAGGTTTAGCTTTCCCAAATTTCTTACTAGCAGTTTTCTTCTGCAGCTTTCTTTTCATTCAGTCGGATCCAGAGCGACACTGTAACACAGATTGGATCCTCAGAGGTGCCCCTAACCTGACTATAGACGAGCAACTAAACCTTACTCTGCCCAGGGAGAAGGATGGGAGCTTCAGCAGGTGTCTGATGTTTGTCCCCGTGGACTGGAACATCAGCACCATCAGGGAATACGGACTCGGCAACACCACAGAGTGCATGCATGGATGGGTGTACGGCAACATGCTGTACGAGACCACCATAGTTACAGATGTAAGTTCACCATGATGTGTAAATGCTCATATTCTCTTCGATATCCTCTGTGTTTGTGACCCTGCTGATTTCTCCAGTGTTGTTTTGCAGTTTGATCTTGTCTGTGAAAAGTCACGCATGGCTGAAGTTGCACAGATGATCTTCATGTTTGGTTTACTTGCTGGTTCATTCATCTTTGGACCTTTAGCAGATTTGTAAGTGCCTAGAAATGAAAATGTGTATCATAACTGGTTAGCCATGCTTCAAATAAATCATGCAGTCCCCTCTGGCTGTCTTAATTTCTTAGGTATGGCCGCAGGAGAACCACCCAGCTACCCGCTGTCCTCTTATTAACGTTCGTCATTGTTGCTGGCCTGTCTCCAAATTTTGAAGTTTACATTGTGTCACAGTTCATTGTTGGAGCTGCACTTGGAGCATACAGGATCAACTCTGTTGTGCTGGGTATGATTCATCTTTAAGATATCTTTACAAAAACAAACTTTGGTACAGTATTATTAACAGATATAACGCTCCTTCATTATTATTCAGTTGTTTAACTCTCTTTTTAGCTACAGAGTGGATCGGGATCACCAAAAGGTCCTTTGCCTCCTGCATGAGCCAGTTGTTTGCGGGTTTTGGACAGTGTGCCATGGCTGGTCTGGTCTATGTCGTTCGTGATTGGAGAAAAGCGCAGTATATCATGGCAGGAGCTCAGGCCTTTGTGGTCTTGTACATATGGTGGGTGTTATTTAGAGTTCCTTCTCATTGCAGTGATGAACTATTAACAAGGCTGTTTGGTCATTAACACAGTCGGTGGCTGTTGGCATCAGTAGAAAACTGGTTTACTGTGCATGTAAATAGTTTTAGAGCTAACAGGAATTATGATCTCTTTCAGGTGGATTCCTGAATCTGCGAGGTGGCTTTTGGCGAAGGGTAGAACTGATGAAGCTAAGAAGTTGATACGAAAAGTTGCAGCAATCAATAAAAATGAAATCCCTGAGACTCTGCTAGATGAGGTTAATCTGCTTCTGCTGTGTTTGCATTAACCCTTTAAAGCCCAACCCAGGAAAAACTGGGGAGAAAAGTCACATTTTTTTAGATTTGAGGTTTTTATTTGGTCCTTAAACAAAATGTGGAAAAAAATCTACAATTTTTTGGGGGGGCTGTGTCTACCATTTATTACCATGTGACATGTCAAAAAATATTGTAGTGCAGTCTTATGCTTCTTGATATCCATATACCATAAAGTGATGCAAAATGTCTCAGAAACTGCAAATATGATGTGTTTGGCTTTATAGGATTAAATTGAATAAGATGAAACCCCTTTAGACAACTGGATGCAACAGTATGAAGCCATGATGCAGCTCAGAGATGAACAACATGAGATATCACACTGTCATCATTTAACATTTAACAGAAACTAAGCTGGAATGCTATGTTGTTGTTCATTGTTGTTATAGTAATGTCATTGAACACTTAAAGGTAGGGTGGGGGATGTTTTCCAGGAGCATTTTTACCATATTGCTTAAAATCCCCTTCACACACAGATTGTAGCCAATTAATTAAGTGCTCTAACACAAGAATAAGAAATTTCAGTCACCTGTGGAACGGACAAGACTGAAAACACACCATCCAATCATTTTACCCGGCCTGCTCTAAACGATTGGATAGACAAATGTCTATCAAACTCAACTTCCATTTGCTCCTCCCCCTTCCATGTTCCTTATAGACATTGGCTCAATCCCAGTCCGCCCCCTACACACTAACCCTCTGTTGGTGCGTTTTCGCGGAGGCTCCGCCATATTAAGGGCTATTCCAAACCGCAAAGTGTGGAGGGCGAATGCTCAGCCCTCAAATATTGACTCTGCATCGATGCACACTTTGCAGCTGGTGCAACGGTTAAACGGAGGAAACAATCGGTTCCGCATGTGTTCTGCATGTTTGTCACACTGACAAAAAATCACCAGGTTCAGGAAGATAAAACAAAACTAGCAAAACGTTCCCTATGCTGCCGTTTGATTTGATGTCAACAATTATCAGCACTTATTCATTCATTTGATTGTAAATATCAAACAGTAATGGGGTTGAAAGAGTCGTTGAGTGGCTTAAAAGTATAAAAAAAGTATCATGTAGCTCCTGTCTTGTAATGGTTGCTGAATTTATGATGCTTCAGGGACAGTGGGGGAAAAACAAGGCAGCTGGTGCGCCTCGCAACTTGTGCTACAACACTACACGGGCATCTTATTGTTGCCATGGCGACACATGCTTTCTTTTTCTGGTGGAGCGAAGAGGGCGCCTCGTTCCTGCCCATCTTTTTTCTGTCCTCCCCCGACAATTGAAATGCCCTCCGGCAGCTGCGAGTGTGACTTCATTTGGAGTGACACTCGGTAGTGAAGGGGTAGTGTGTAGGGGGAGGTTTGGGATTGGGCCATATGGTGTTTCTGTGCTCTGGAGGCGTGGCTTCGAGGTCTAAAGAAAGGGGGTTTGGACTTTTGAACAGTCTATTTTCAAAATGTAGCTTGCTCAAACTGTTTTTCCAGGATCTCCTACCCTACCTTTAAGCAAATTAAAAAAAACATGGCTTTATTACATATAGATGCTAAAGCATTTTGCCCTTTTGATCTTGATCATTTGTGTGTAAATATTTGCCTTCAGAATTTAATTCAAATTATTGATTATCAGTAATTATAATGATTACAATCATGTTATTTCTAATGCATTTGCCCATCAGGTGACCAGGGAACAGAAAGTCCAAAGTGGAGGAATCAAAGTAATTTTTACCTCAAGAGTCCTGATAAAACACATCTTTATTATATCTTTTGCATGGTAAGTGAAGCACTGTGGGTTAACTTTTACTTTTATATACTTAAATAAACTTTTTATTTATTTTTTCTTTTGTAAGGTTTTCATTAAACCTGGGTTACTTCAGTCTTGTTCTAAATGTGGGTAAGTTTGGTCTCAACATCTTCTTGGTTCAGTTAGTTTTTGGGATTTCTGAGGCTCCTGCACATCTCCTCTGTATCTGGGCTCTGGAGTTCCTGGGCAGGAGAAAATCCCTGATATCCACACTTCTGACAGGTGGATTTGTTTGCCTTTTAACCCTGGCTTTTCCTCAAGGTGAATTCCCTTCCCATCACTTTAAGGCAATGATGATATTCTGAAATGATCCCACTGTCGGTGCTTAAATATCTTTTTCATACATTTGCATTGAAGACAGCGCAGTTGCCGTCACAATCCTGGTAACCACGGGGAAATTCTTTCTGAACTGGGCTGGTTCAGTTTGTATGGTTTACATCCAGGAGCTGTTCCCCACTTCTGTCAGGTTTGTAGGATAAAACTTGGGAAGAAATTTTATTTCTGTTTATATTTATAGACATTTCCATCCCACATAGATTAATCAAAGGGAATTTTCCACTTCTGTAGGCAAACCGCTGTGGGCTTGGGCTCTATAGCCTTTAGAGTTGCTGGTTTACTGTCTCCACTGCTCAACATGTTGGCTGTATACCACCGCTCTCTACCTATCATAGTCTTCAGCAGCCTGGGCGTGGTCAGTGGAGCTCTTGTCTTCCTGCTTCCTGAAACCAGCAGAAAAGAGCTGCCTGATTCAACTATTGATAGCAAGGGCAGCAGGTAAGCATTATATCAATGTCATTGGTTTTTACTGGGTGAGGTACAGAATGAAAATTAGGATTTTTGTTACAAAGTCACTGCACCCTCCCAAGAAAATAGTCCTATAAGTTCACATATAGAAACACCTTCTTAATCTCATAATCTCAATCTCTTTTACACCTTCACTCTCTTCTTCATATTTCCTGTAGTCATGCTGAAATCCTGATTATGGTTCACTTTGAATCTATCAGCATCATTTATGTCAGATTACAATAATGTGAAATATTTATACGATTCAAATGTTCAAACATTTACTAAAAATGTATGTCTTGTCACTACAAATAGTACTTATTAGTCATCTGTTGCTTGTTGTGGCTGCCTACAGCATTTTCTGATATGATCCCATGTTCCCCTCAGGGTTGTGACCAAAGAGAAAACCGGACATGATTTCAGCAGGACTGGAAACATCAACATAAAATCAAGCAAACTCTAAGGGGAGCACTGGAAGCTTTTGTTGAGACTAACTTTAACTGTAAACTGTGTTGTAGTAATAAAATGATACATCTGGCTCACTTGTGAGTAATCAAGTGTGATCAATCTTTTGAATCAAAGTTTTGTCTGCAGCATCGTGAGCTCCTGTCAGCTGTGAAATATTGGGTGAATGAGTCAAACAAGCTGAGGTGTTCTGATGATGAACTGGTCCTGAATAAAACACAATATATCAAATGAACAACAGACAGATGAAGAAGCCCTGAAGACGAAAAAAGTGATTTCAAAAGACCAATTGCAGAAAAATGAAATATATCATTGAACACTGTTTCTATTGGTAACTAATCACTTTACTACAATAACTGTTACCGTGTCTCTGAATAGACAAACAACTCTGTGTGACGTGTAACCCTCTGAGTTTTAAAGCTGTACGCTGATATCAACACTTCTGATTACGGGATTGATTTCCATATTAATCCTCGTTGTTCCCAGAGGTAAACTCCTTCAGATCTACTCATTCTCATCTAACAATGACACACACAATTTAGATTAGATTTTGATGACCACTGAGTGAATGTCTCCATACTTTGTCATTTTTATTTCAACACTAATTCTAAATAAGTTGGTACGATGTGTAAAATGTGAATAAAAACAGAATGAAAAGCTCACCAACCCATATTTTTTTCCCCCAATAGAACATAAACAACATATCAGATGTTGAAACTGGGACATTTTTTGCATGTTTTCCCATTTACACGTGGATTCTCTCTGGATACTCTGGCTTCATCCCACCATCCAAAGACATGCATGATAGGTTAATTGATTGCTCTTAGTGTCAGCATGAGTGGTTGTTTGTCTCTCAGTGTTGGCTCTGTGATGGACAGGCAGCCTGTCCAGGGTGTACCCTGTCTCTCGCCTGCTAATAGCTGGGATAGCTTCAGCCCTGAATTGGATTAAGCGGTATAGAAAATGACATAAAATGTCTCAGTTTCAACATGTGACATGCTGTTTATGTTTTACTGCATACTGTTCATTTGGACATTTATTTGTGACCAAACCATTTATCCAACAGCTTTTACTTTTAATATCAGCACGCTAATTCTAACCTATGACAATATTCCTAATTTGCATTTTACTTCGTAGACACTTCTATGTAAACAAAATCACTACCATAGACGTGTGTGTGTGTTTAAGTATATTTTTCTGATGTTCTGTTCAAGGTAATGCTGTTGCTGTCACCACATTAGCAATCGGAGGTCATTTTTTCAGTAACTGGGCTGGATCCATTTGTAATGTTTATATTCAGGAGCTGTTTTTGTTTGTTTGTGGCTTTGTTTTTCAATAGATTCAACTTTTCTCTGGCTTATCGTCCTGGTTCTAAGAATGCTAAACCTGATGCCCTTTCTCGACAGGTTTTTCCTCTGGAGGAGGACACTGTAAGATCGGATGACTTTGTTCTTCCACCCCGGGTTCGTCTGCAAATAACCCGGGTCCAACTTGAAGAGGAAGTAAGACAGGCCCAGCAGTCCCAGGAGGTGCCCACTGGCTGTCCTGCAGGGTGTTTGTTTGTTCCACCCAATCTACGCTCCAGGGTCCTGGAACTCTGCCACTCCTCCCGTCTGGCCTGTCATCCAGGGATTGC
>JAOXYM010000008.1:6611318-6626831 GCA_028567055.1 Leptatherina wallacei | reverse complement strand
CCGCCCGCCTTGTTACCATGGGGAGCAGAGCATTCAGCTGCTCTGCTCCCCATGGTAACTGGAACTCACTCCCCCCTGACCTCCGCAACTCTGATTCAATACATCTGTTCAAATCTACACTCAAAACAAATCTGTTCAAACTGGCCTACTCATTATAATATCTCACACTGCTTCTAATCATTGTTTTATGCATCATTTTTTATGTGAGTTTTTATTGATTTATCATTGTTGTTTTATGTTGTAAGGTGACCTTGAGTGTCAGGAAAGGCGCCATCAAATAAAATGTATTATTATTATCATTGAGTTGCTGCCATGGGATTTGCTGATTATCTATTTGTGTTAACAAGAGATGTAGATAGTAATGTTTTCTAAGATGTTATAGTTTCCACAGAAGCAGATGATAGTAATCTGAATGTGGTAGAAAATGGTTCATGCATTTCTCAGGAAAACTGGTTTTTCCCCGTCAACAAAAATAGTTGTTTCGTTATATCACCCAGTCAACAGAAGATGGAGCCAGAGCAACATGGCTCCTCCCATTCACAATAAATGTGGTTAAAGGGTAATCCTCACTTCATGCTTGCTGACAGAACATTGTTCTGACTGCATCATATTTTGTAATGAACACAAACACACACCGCCTACTTTCACTTCAATTATCTAAGTAGTTTCGATAGCGTGTTGTACACACACGCACACTTCTAACTTCTTTTTAATGTATCTAGATACAACTTCAGGTTTTGTGAAAATAAATGGGAAAATAAAAACATGATTAAAAGGGGAAAAAAAAGTTGGGCTCAGGGATTGCAGACAGAAGTGAGAGGCCTATCCTGTATATAGCAGTTGTGTCATCAGCCTTAAATGCATGTGTTTTGCCAGCTGCAGAGAACACGTAGGGGAAGGAGGGGGGGGGGGGGGGGGGGCGGGGGGGGGGGGGGGGGTCACACAGGACTCACCCACACGTTTCAGTACAGAGCAGTCAGCACCGGCCTGAACAGCTGAGGGCAGAAACAGAGCTGGTCTCCTCCCTCCTGCTGCTGAATGCTCCTGCAAAAACCTCACAAGGATCCACATGTGACATCCACCACCAACAGCGGAGCACACTGTGCTGGAACTCAAGAGGGCACAGGAGCTCCCAGTGCAGGGCTGACAGCCAGACTCAGCCAACCACGAGAACAGGAACGCACATGCACGCCTTTCACACATTTCCACAAATGTGATAAGTCTGTGATGGTGAATGTGGGATAAAAAAAAAAACTGCCCCAGCAGAGATGTGAAGAAAGCAGTCTGTGCTCAGTGATGCATTTTACTGTGCTCTCTGATGCGAAACGCCTCGTGTGTACGAGTTGCATCACAGGGGAGTTTATAAGTTTGTAAGAAAGGTCACCACAGATCTGTAGTTGACAAGAGGCTCATTGTAGACGAGGGAACGTCAAACTCAATCATCTATCAGCTGTGTTGTTGGAGCTTGAGCTGCTCACATGCAGCTACAGATAAGATCACTTCTGTTGAAAATTGTAGTTGTGTAACCTACTTCTTGCTGTGGGCTGAAGCTGTATGTCTACGTGCATTTGCATTTTTGTAACGCATGAACAGTGTTTTACTGTAAAAAGGCACAGCTGGCAGAACTGCCTTGTTTTATATTGTGAGCTACGGCTTATCTCTGAGCATGGATGCCTTTTATATCAATGTTAAGAGTTTATGCATGAAACAGAGAGCACTAATGGACTAAGATGTTGTATCCTCTCTAGCTCTGCCACAGATATGATGCACTTGGCACGAGTCCAGAAAGAGCCATCACAGAGACACGGGAAGCTCTATACCGCAGACAAAAGGATGGCAGTTGTAACATCATTTGGGGTGTCAAGATGGGGAAATTATACCTTGATAACGTTTCTAAAGTAAAAACAGTGATAATATTATTATTATAATTATTATTATTAATTTGCTTGATGTTTACTAAACATTTTAGGTTAAAGGCATGGAAACATGATTTTTGATGAGCTGTAAATGATATTTTCTGATAACATTATTTTGGTTCTTTTGAGAGAATTCTGACAATCCCAATTCCCAACTGGCTCTGACTAGCACATACTAATTAATTTATCATTACACATGCCCACAGAGTTGCTAAGAAAATACTAAAGGCAGAAACGTGAACAAAGGAAGACAGTTAATACATATCTCCTGCTATTTAGGTGGCAGGAAACATCCTTCTCTTGAGCATTTCTGATTCAGTATTTGCAGTAAAAATGAGATGATAAGTGAGTCATAAAAGGTTCTGTTTTTATTATTATATTGACTCATGAACTCTTGTTACCCCTGTTTCTCTATCGTTAAATGCTGTCGAGTCAGAAACGTTGATTTATTAGGTTGTTTTTATTACTGTTTAGAGGTTTTCTACAGATGTCAAATTGGATGTTGTTGCAGTTAGAAGTGTTGTAAGTGTGACCTCTGTGCTTTCTTGTGTATTTTTGTACGGTTCGCTTTGTCGTAGCTTTGTCTGTTCCCTGTTTATGCCCGCCAGATATCTTGTTCACCTTTACACCGACTAAAATAATAAATTGAAAGACTTGAAAATATTTATTTGTGATCTTTTTTATTGTCATTATACAAGAATGTACAAAGAAATTAGTGTGCGCTGTCAGGATACAAATTCATTTATAGTACTATAATCAGTGAATAAAAATATAGATACAATATATCTACATTTGTACACATATACACTTTTTTTTCCCTCTCAAAAAACAATGCCTTGTCCTTGATAGCTTTTCTCTTTGAATGACTTTGTATCTCTTCCCACATATACACAAATCATCTGAAGGTGTGAGACATAGCACAACATCATGGATGTTGTGTAAAAACTGATCTGACTGCCCCAAAAAAAGCTCAGCCAAAACCCAAACCCTGAGTTTTAAAGGACACAACCAGAGGACACAAATACCATGTATTCAGTCAACTAATATGAGTAACCCTTAGTTGGGGAGAAGGATCATACTGAGGTAAAAATGATTTTTATAACGTCTATAAAGCTGCTGACTGTTGACGATGATGATGGCAATCATGCTGCTGCTGATGAAGGCTATGACTCACTGGCTCTCCACAAAAATAGAAACTCTGAGGCTATATTTGCCCTTGCGACCATGGTGACGACTGTAAAAATATGACATCAGAAGCGCTGTAGAAAAGGAGCCACATTCTGAATAAATGTGACATTTCTTGAGAAGAAAACAGAGTTTATCTATTTGTCTTTCATGTAGAGGCTCAAGGAAGCAATTTCTCCTAAAAAAAAAAAAAACAGTTTCCCGGAAGCATTTGGCTCTTGGTGACAGTCAGTAATTCAACAACCTGATGCTTCCTGTGTTGAGCCTGGGAAACCTGAGCGTGGTCTTCATAAAGGGGATAAATCCATGAGATAGTATCCACGGGAAGCAAGGAGGAACTGGGGCAGCGATTCACTCCCCTGAAGCTTTGTCAGGCGTTGTCAGTATACTGCTGTATGTGGGCCATCGCTGGCACAGCTTGACTGAGAAAAACCGGGCCACCACAGGCAGTGGCAGCAACCTGAGAGGCAGCCAGAATGTAGGTTAACTATAGGTTATGTAATGTGGACTGAAGACTGAAAGCATGCTAATGGCTTGTTCTCTCTGTTCTCTGGAGATCTTGGTCACTTGTCAGAAATAGAATATGAGTATGTGACAATGTTGAGGAAAACAGCTCTGATATATCACCCCTTTATTGTGATTTCTGACACTTGAAAGGCATTAAATCTGACAGAAATGTAAAGAAGTCAGATACAGAGTCAGGGTCAGTGAACAGTTTGATTGCTGCACTGATAAAGTGAATAAACAGTCAATTTTGCTTATTCACTTGATCTAAAACTATCACAGTGCTGCTCAAGTAAAATACTCATTTTGTTCCATGACTTGTTTTTGCTGTTTGTGATGTATCAGTGTGAACTTACAAAGCACGCTAGTCACCCTGCGTGGTGAGAGTCTGCAAAAGGAACAGGAAACTCCAACCGTATACAGATGTATTTTTGTCCAGGCGGCGTAACTGTACTATTAATAACCACGAAGCCTCACAGAATACTTTTGATCATGTGTTATGACTAAGTTGCACCAAGATCTCAGAGGATGCACAGACTGTATGTATCCTAAGTAATACCATAAGTCCAATTTTAGCTCATAATGATAATTTAAAAAAAAACTAAAAAAACCAAACATCTTCATTATTTACTTGTGCCGTTTCACTGCACTAATCTCCTGCTGTTTCTGCACTGGTCAGTGGAAGAGAAACACACATGCAGTGTACTATAGTGATCCCGGGCAAAGTGGGTCAGACTCTCATAACACACTTAAACTGGTCGTTGAGGTCCAGACAAGCTGTCCATCCTCCGGCCATGGTATCTGGACCAACAGATACTTAAGCATTAATGTAGTTTTTGTTTAACTTGTCAAACTGGTCTGTGTCAACAAAAGGGTCAGAATTCGAGTGTGGGTGTATTTTAGTCAAATTCATCTGTTAATCCGACGATCTGTTTCTCTTCATTTTCCTCCCAGTTGGAGATGCAGATTAGCTGATGATTATCTTTAAAAGCAGAGACACTGGAATGTTAATCCTTTAATTTTCTCCACTAGATTCTTGTAGTTGAAATTTTTTTTGGCTTGATTAGTTCAAAATGAGCAATTGCATGAATAGGCATAGATTAACTTTAAATTAATCTTAATAGGCTGGATAGGATCCCATGTAACTTTTGGCCACTAGGGGCCCTAAACCTGTAACTTCCCAGACACCGTTTTCAACTTCTTACTTTGTTCAACCAGGACAAACTTTCAATCAAAGAGGAGAAAAAAAGTAGCACAAAGCAGAGCCGTCTGTGTTTATAGAGGAGGAGCCTTAAAGCAAAGCGCTGCAGGTCACATGATCCCATGAGAGACGGATCCGCTCCTGCAAAGTTACAATGTCTGGTTTATGAAGAGGGCAGCCCCCTTCAGAGCGCCTACACGCATCAAGCACTGTATACTGACCCCAGAAATCATCCATTATTACTCACATTAAGCTAATATTTGGGTCAAAGGTTACACAGTATCCCTTTAGCGTTATGACATCTGTTTAACGCTACCACTAAATTAACATGAATGCATTGAAGTGTGTCACCACTGAAGTGGTTAATCACTATTTCTGCAACAGTGGTGAAGGCAACTTACATAACCATAACAAGAAGAGGGGGTGAAAAGTCTGAAACTCGGGCTGTAAGGACATTTTTTAATATAACTGAGCATGATTTTCTTTTGAATCAACATGGAGTATCCCCATTAATGTATCATCTTCTGTGAATGTCAAACGTACCTTTCTTTTCACTGAAAATAACACAATTTAAGACGTAGTTTATATCCAACAGAAATGGAAAATAAGTTCAAAAGATCTTTATTTACCAGTTCATCTCTGTTGGTAAGAACACAATGTGAACACAGTGTGAACACAACACGCAGGAATCTGTGGGCTGCACTGAAAGTCTCCCGCCTCTGCGTGTGTCAGTCTGCGTCAAGACAAACAGAGGATACACAGAGGCAACATATGCAAAGCAAGATGATACACTCCATGTTACTTCCGCGTTTGTTTGTCAAGTAAACGTTACGTTTACATCTTACATACAGTATTTACTTTGGTAAATTTAAACTGATTGAAGAAGTTTCAAATTGAGCTGTTATACGTGAGGTTTTAAGACGTTTTCATCTAGATTGAGTGAGCGTGTTGTTAAAGTTGACCCTATTGTATTAGCTGTAGCTGTTTAATGACGTGGAATTTAACTATTTGCTTTAACTATTGTCCAATAGTGCGCAGGCGCGAAGTCTGAGCTGTTTCACAGAGAGTAAACCATCTCGTTGTAAGGTTTTGTGTCTTTGGGAGCTCCCAGCCAGTCCTCTCATATTCACACTGGCACTTTACTGTGTAGCTTCACATAAACACAGGCGAACACAAAATGCTCAGCTGTCTGGACCGTGGACAAGACTCTTAACTTCGTGTCAGTTTCAGCCGTCTTTGTTATTATGCTACCTTTTACTCTGTGGTGAGTAACTTACAAACCCCCGCATACTTTAGTACTCATCTAGGTTTTTGCATTTTATTTTCCAATATAGTGACTTTTTTGTTTTGTTTTTAATGCTTGCTGCTTTATATTCTGTTTATGAAGAATTAGGTCGCCAATATTTAAGTGATACAAGCCGAATTACTGCTAATTTTACAGTTTGTTGTGTTTCAGATTTAAATACTAATTTAGAAACTCAAATATACTGAGGGGGGGGAGAGAGAAACTTAACAATGAATGTCTGTTGTGGTGCTGTGGGGTAGCAGTGGCAATTTGCTCTGGTTTAAATGGAGACTGCTCACAAGTATTGGTGCTGTACAGAAAGCAGTGGACAGCGGGGAACAGTGTTGTCATTGTCGCTGACAGGACCGCCGTGTGTGCGTCTCCCTCCGCCAGAGGTGAAGAGGTCAGCTGCCTAATGACTGTTATTATGCCAAACAGGAAACGACTCCTGCACTCTCTTCCAATGAAAACCCCGCGTGACATCCGCGTAACATTCCTGCTGGGATTTTAAAGTGTGTGTGAAATGACTACTTGTATAGTTTGTTTTTGTCGACAATATTACAATGAAACCTCTTAAGTCTGGTTATTTCCGATGATGCATATAAGTACAGTTACACACACTCCAGCAACTCCCCCTCCATATTCACGTGAACGCGCCCGTGCGTACTCTGTTACTGCTGTTGCTTTGAACCATTAAATTATTGATGCGGTCTCAGTGGATACCTAGATGTACAGTGAAGCTTCTCTACTCTGTCAGATATGTAACAAATGTGATGTAACTGGGACACGAGGGGCTGCTGTAATGATACTGCATTGCAGTATTAATTGGAACTACAGTCATTATATTTGCAGGGAAGTACTTTTTCAGCAGAAATGAAAGCTATCTGCCTGTGTAAACAATGCCCAAGAAGCTTGATGGAGCAGACTCTTGTTTCACCTTATTATTTGCAATGAATCCAGGAAGTTGCTTACTTTACACACACAAGCGCGCACACACACACACATACTCACACACATAGTGTTTTATTAAGTTGGTATTTGCTTGCTGCAGACTATCAGAAGCATCTTATCTTATGGAGCGTGACTGACTTTGTATTAGTGCAGGACAATTGGCAGTTAGTTCATACAAAGTTATTTAATGGTTCTAGCAAGAAAAGATGCTGAAACTGTCTGAGTTGTTAACGAAGCATTGAAAAAGTTGAAAAGTTTGGCTTACTTGTGAACTTGTGAATTTGACATTTTTATGGTCCAGGCCAATGACATTTTTTTTTTACCAGATATGAGCAAATTAACACAATACTTTCAACTCGGGTCGGTCAATAACTTTGACAGTATTTTCAAACATTCTTCTCTTTCAGAGTTTTCTTTTCCTAATTAGATTTCTAAACCTTTACTACTGATTTTTTTCTCTCTCAAATCAATCGTTTGGATTCATTTTCCATGTTCATGTCTAAAAATAGCAGTCACTTGATCCACTACACACCCCAGCCCTTAGCTGGACGGTCCCTTTCCATGTATTCTTCACTTCAAAAAAAAACTTGAGGAATCACTGGAATGTTAATTACTCCGAAGGGAAAAGAAGTAGAGCTGTTGATTTTTTTTCTTTTTACTCCCAGTTGCACAGCTGGTTGTAAGTTAGAGTAGGATTTCAGTTCGCATGAGTACATTTATGAAACCTTAGTTTGTTAGATAATCGCTGTCACAATGAAACGAGCCTAAACAAACTTGTGGCCTGAAAACCGGCTCGACCAGCAGAGGTGCAGCTTCCGACACTAAAGACCTTTAATTCCTCTGAATGTTGTTTCAAAAGGTGCAGTGCATGCTTGGTGCCTCGAACTCACATCTTTGTTTCTGTTTTGCTTTACTGTCACATTCCATTAATAACTCCATGAACAGTTTAACTCTTTATCATGCTAGAGGGATGAAATAAGTGTTTCTCTTTGGGTGAATCTTAACGTCATTGATCCCGGGCATTTATTTTTTGCCCCTTTTTCCTTTGTGTCCCTGCAGAATGTACATCAACCCCCACAGCCAAACAATGAGAGTCATCCTCAAGAGAAAGTTTACTGAGGTAGAGAAAAATCCCTGCTACTCCTCTTCCTCCTCTCCTCCATCCTCCCTCTCCTCTCCCGCCTCCTCAGAGTGGGAGTCCGATGAGGAGGCCAGCTCCTCTGAGAACCAAGATTTCACACCTCACAGTCCTGCTTCACCCACCACTTTGCCCAGTAAGTCTCCCAGGCAGGAACTGTTGTTTGTGTGTGTGTCCCCCCCCCCCCCTCTTCTTTCAAATAATGCAAACCTCCTTATCTTCTCATTTTCCCATCAGTGTTTTATAGGAGTGTCTTTTATCAGCCTGCAGCAGCAGTTATGACTGACAGATATGAAAACATCAGCCTTAGGACCATTCTAGATAACGCAGAGAGAAGGACTCGCCTCTGTGGTGTACAGGATCATTTGCCTAACCAATAGGAAGTTTTTGAGTTCATTTGAATAGCAGGGTTGCTTTAAACAAGTCATATCAAATAGCTTATGTAAACATCATGAAGCTGCATGTGTTGTCATTCGTCACTTGCAGTGGCTTAAGCTCATGAGTTAATGTTGTAGAGTCTTAAATTCTATATGTTAAACTCCTTCTGTGCTTATGTCTTCATATTGGATAAGGAGAAGCTCAGGGAGAGCAGCAGAGGAGGAACTTTGTCCAGGATGGACAGACATCCAATAAATGTTGCAGGAATGTTACAGTGTGGGAAATCAGGCTGATGTGATACAGATAGATCGTAAATATATATATGACAAGAATGTCGAGGTACGTCCTGCTGCTTCTGGCAACATGAAACCTCACATAGGAGCAGAAAGATCCGGATCTAAAATATGTTAAATGAGGCGCAGCTAGATCTCTGCACGGCAGCTGGTCCACCGAGAAGAAAACTGGAAGGCAGGAAGGACGACATAAGTAGAGGGGGAGTGGGAGGAAAGGCAGACACAGCATGGACGCTCATGTGAAAACAAGTAGAGTTAGAGGGATGTTTTCACAAAGGTTACAGTCATATCACTGCATGTACGAGGCTTTACAGGTTCAACATGCAATGGTTTAGACAGAGGACCTGAAACGAGCTAAGCAAGCTGGTGTCTGTTTTACTTACATTTCCAGTTAGAGTTTAGCTTTAGAAATACTTTAAGGTCAAGCAATTAGTTAGATTGAATAGTAAATTGACAGAATCTTATTATAGGAGCATTAAGGAACTGGTTTACATCTTCTCACCTTACTTGATCTATCATCACTGTATTTCCTTTCACATGTGTGCTCAACTATGACCCCAAACTAGTCATTAAACACCTGTACGGCATCCCCTAGTGGCCACTTAGAGACCAACAAAGGTTTAATTAGTATGTATCAAGTATTTATGCTTACTTTTAAGAATTTATAAGCTCAAATCTGGACAATAAAGGATATGATTTTTACCATATATTGTAATTAATTAAAGCATCACATTCCCTCTTTAAAACCTGACCTACGAGAGCTTTATCAAATTTTTCTTGTTTTGTTTTTCTAACACAACCAGTTCGATCCAACCTGAAGAGGCCTAAGCTTGATAAAGGACAAGGCAATGTGCGCTTTGACCAGGTGACGGTGTTCAGTTTCCCCCGCTGCCAGGGCTTCACCAGCGTGCCCAGCCGCGGAGGCGCCACCCTCGGCATGATGCGGAAACACAGCGCTCTCCAAACGTACACGGTGGCGGAGCACGCGCTGGAACGGCGGGACAGGCGCAGAGAGAGGCGGCGAGAAAAACTGAGAGAGGAGAAGTTTGAGGCTTTAAAACGCAAAGTAAGCGCTCTTTAGTTTCTTCTACCTGACGCTGCTGTTGTGCACAAACATCCTCTTACTTTACTTGCGCTGATTCCAGCTGCTCATCAGTGGAGCTGTTGACCAACAGGAAGCTGACAGACTCACTGTGGATCAGATCCCACATGAAGATGCAGACATCCACGTTAGCGACACTGAGCTGGAAGATGGAGGTTTCCTTCAGCCATTCTCCTCTAAACAGCGGCAGGCCATCCTTCAGGCAGCAGGGGTGAAGGTCATCGACCGGGAGGAGAAGAGGCAGCTTCACGCCCTGCGGCTGTCCAGAGAAGACTGTGGATGCGACTGCCAAGGCTTCTGTGAACCAGAGACCTGCGCTTGCAGTCTGGCGGGCTTCAAGTGTCAGGTACGCAACGTAGTCACTACGTACATGTAAATACTTCAACATGGGATGCAACGCACAGAGCACGGATGATCGTGAACTTGATGTAGCCATGGTGTAATTATGAGTGGGTTCGATTTTGTTGTTGTTAGCATCTAAAACTTGGACAAATACAAGATGCATGTTGATCATTTCACTTTTTATGGCTTGTTTATGAAGAAATTCAAATTTTCTCTTTTCTGTCATTGACCCACAGGTGGACCGCTTCAACTTCCCTTGTTGCTGCACGAAGGAAAGCTGTGGAAACACGCAAGGACGCATCGAGTTTGACGCCAGACGTGTGCAGACCCATTACATCCACACGGTCATGAAACTTGAATTGGAGAGGCGACTGCAGGATGAAGAGCTGAGCTCAGAGGACCAGGCGGGCCTTCCGGAGGAGCTTCACGGGTGTGAAGACCCGGATGAGATCCATCCAGTGCAAAGTGCACAGGATAAGAGATGCCCCTTCGGATTCACCTCGGAGGAAGACGGCCTTCCTCTCACCATGCCCGCTACCCCTTCCTTCCATTTCATCCCAGAGCGCTTGGTAGTTGAGGAGAACAGCTGCAGCAGCGACATGACTGAATCCTCTTGCTCCTCCTCTGACTCTGACGCAGGAGGATTCCTCAGTGGGAGTCAGAGTCCTCCTGAAGCTGATGGAGGTTTGTCCTCTCCTCTCAGTCTCTGTGACTCTGAAAATAACTACACTTTGTGCAGCCAGCTGAGGCACATAAGACAACCAGTGGTGCAGAACAGCAGCAGCTCTGCTACCGACGGCGCGGGACCACATACAGCCATCACAATTACAGAGAATCTCAACAGGACCTTTCTGGACGATAATGCAAATCAGTCCAGAGGTTTCTTTGACGATGACTCTCTTGAGGACTTCCCAAACACACCCTCCCCCACAGTGGATTATTCCTTAGGCAGATACATGGACCTGAGCCTCTCTTCTGACTCGGACCTGGAGTTCTTCGACAGTGACTACCCCTCTGGACCAGTTCGCAGCTCTTTCAAAGAGCACCAGCACCCGGCCAGTTTTCAGCCCGTTCAGCTGTTTAACTTTGTTAATTTGCCACAGTACGAGTCGAGCACTCACCTGCTGGAGTCTCTGATCGGTCTGACTTAACCCAGCTCAGATCAGATTTTTTCTGCCACAAATACAAAACTTTTGTAGTTGATTTTTTTTTTTTAATCTTGTGATACAGCAAGAATCTGTGTGAGAAAATGATTTTATGAAGAACAGTTTTTATATATTTGTATTGATATTCCAGTGTACAAAGAATGATTATTTTTCCTACCTGCATATCCTTTTCTTATGCCTAAATGTTGTTTTTTCTTTTTTGAGAGAAAGCACACTTGAGTAATTGATATGTATTTTCTAATTTCTAAAGTTGAATCATGAATTTTGACATTGTTTTTCATTTAGTACTTTTTTTTTACCATTACCACCAATGATATTTGATTATCTGAGATAGGTTGTCATACATTATTTCCAACAGTTATTTTATCCGTAGTCAACAAAAGAAGGGTTATATAGAGTTACCATTTCAAGAGCATTTTGTCCCAAGATATCTATAAAAAATATCTGTATTCTGTTAGAAAGTGGATAAGGTGTAAGGCATTTTCAGAGGAGTCTCACTGTGGTTGATCCTTTGAGTCTTGAACAGTATGTTCTTAGTATGTCTGTACTGGAGTTATAAAATAAATCACTTTTATTTATTTAAGCATTCAGTGATTTGACATTTGTTTCATGTGTGATAATTATTTGTGCTTAGGGATCATGGATAAACCAATACTGTGCAAGAAGGTTAATATGCTTTACATTTCAAATGCTGAGGGGTGATTTCTGAGGTTATTTATGGCCTAAGAGTTTCCTTTTTGCTTCCGTTTGCCTCTGTCATTAACAACACATATTAATAGAAACAGTTCTGTTTCCAGTTCTAAACTTGGTCCATTGTTGAACTGAAAGTGCTGCATAGCTGTAGTCGTGATGAAAACCATCCCTTTTAACAGCATACATATTCATATCTTGTTAAGAGAAAAAGCACATTAATGCTGACTTAACTTCCTTAAACCATTCCTGTCTGTGTGAGCATGACAAACACACACCTACAAACTAAATGCAGTTGTTATTAATGTTGTGAATAACACCTTTATTTTTTGTCCTGCATATCAAGTATCAAGAGCCACTATGAAATCATTATCACCTTATCATAATTGTCATGTTATCTATAGGGTCATTGTAGGCAATACTTCATTATATGGTAGCACCGACACATGAACCAGTTTTCACACTGTTTTAAATAAAGTAATGTAAACACCTACATTTGTTGCAGTTTTTAGGAAACCAAATAATATATATGGAATTTAAAAATACAACACTTATTTATTATTTTTTTTGCTATGGAGTAAATCCATAATGATAATCCTCCAATATATTTGAATATTTTGTTTAGAGAGTATTTACCAACAGAGTGAGAGTCATCACAAAATATCAGTAGCTACTGTGCACCACAATTGGCTCAGTGTTTCCAAAACAGAAATTGTTACTTTTTACTAATAAATGAAAATGTGAGGGGTGAAAATAGGGGGGGGTTCTTAATTTTTTTTAAATGATAAGTTTAGCACATTCATTATCATTTAGATTTAAACGCCTATATTTACTAATTAAATCTTTTTCTACACGATGACAGGTTTGTGTTACAGTGACAATACGCGCATGCGCAGTGAGCATCAGATTTCGAGTATTTCCGTGTTCAAGGGTAGACTACAGTTGGTTCGACAGTAGCTGTGCTCGATTGCTTTAGGCTGCTAAGAAGATGGTCGCGAAGTGTCAATCTTAGTAATTCTCTGGTTATTTTCTTAAGATAAAAGTATTTAATACTTTCTAAAAGAAATGGGGTTATCACAGAGTTCAGAAGTATCCGAAGGAGGGACGTACGGATATCACGTCCACGGTGTAAGACTAATAATATTCCTTAGTTATTAAAACGAACAGCGCGTGCTGCAGTTTATCTTGAAACGTCACTGTATGCTAACACAGAGCTAGCTGAGTAGTTGCTGCAGCAGACCCCTAAAACCGGATGAGGTGGCACTATTTAGCTGTAACCCCCTAGTAGACACTAACACAACGCGTGTTTCCCTCTGTTTCCTTCATTAGTGATAAACAAGTTTGAATTAAAACTGTCTCAAAATCTCCTAGCACTGAATGGTTGCGTATGTGCATGCTATGACAAATTCATTTTCATCGTAAGGACAAGTGAAAGAGGAGACATGTTTATTAGCCACAGCTTTACTGGCAAAATATTGCATGGTATTAATGTCACTATAATGGTGCCGAAATTATTAGTTATTAACAAATAACGCAATCGTTATTCAAGTTTTTGAAATGCGACTGCTATGTTGATAGTATTGAGTTTTGAATTAATATAGTAGGAATTTTAAATTAATCAATAATAACTAATTAATATATAACTAATATGTTTAAAGCGAGGCGTTAGTGGAGGAGGCTCTGATTGAAATCCCGCAAAGGGAATTTGTAGCTGCATATTCTGATTAAATAACTTTCCGCACAGATGAAACTCCACTAGTTAAATGAAGTTTACTGCGTTGATTTTGGCAGGTGCAGCCCAATTCCCCTGCAGAAAAGGCAGGACTGCAGCCCTTCTTTGACTTCATTCTGTCACTGGACAACAGGAGACTTGTAAGTTTGATGTTACTCTGCAAATGAAAATATAAAAGTCACTGATAATTACCATAAAAGAGTGAAAGATCATCAATAAATGTTTTTGTTGTTGTAAATCGATTCCTAATTTTGCTCTTGTCTTTGTTGTTGGCTAGAGTGAGGAAAATGAAATGTTAAAGGAGATCCTGAAAGTCAACATGGAGAAAGCTGTAAAGATGGAGGTGTACAGCACTAAAACCACAAGGGTTCGTGAACTAGAGGTGGTGCCCAGTAACATGTGGGGAGGCCAGGGTCTGCTGGGTGCCAGTGTTCGCTTCTGTAGCTATCAAGGGGCCAATGAAAATGTTTGGCATGTGCTGGTGAGCTGCCTCCTCGGATAACTGAAAACACATTGATCTGACTGTAAAGATTCCCCTTAATGCACACGAACATCTTCATTTGCTTTTCAACTAAAAACTTTTTTGTTTAGGATGTGGAACCCAGTTCTCCGGCAACACTGGCAGGGTTACAACCCCATAGTGACTACATAGTTGGAGCAGATCAGGTTTTGCAAGATGTAAGACTCTATAAGAAAATACGTCACCACATATGTAAAAATCCATTGCATGTTGCACTGTTTTGATCATACAGTTATGAATGTGTCTGTAAAAGACAATCAGCCGCTGATGCAAGGTTTTTCTTTTCCAGTCGGAAGACTTCTTTTCTCTGATTGAGGCACACGAGGGGAAGCCCTTAAAACTGCTGGTGTACAACACACAAACAGACGCCTGCAGAGAGGTGGTGGTCACACCTAATGGAGCTTGGGGAGGAGAGGGCAGGTATGGGTCGGAAACCAAAGTCATACTGGATAATACCAGGGGCCTCATGTATACGCACAGAAAATGTGCGGCGCATCATTTTAGGCACAACTCGGGATGTATAAAAATGAACGTGCTGTGAAAGTTTGCGTATATCTACGCAAACCTTTTACCTGCTGTGAACTGCCGCAAACTTTTTCAGTGGACAATAACAAACTACAAATCAACTAAAATTCACCTAACTACCTTTAAATCTGACTCCATTCAGTGTTGTTTAACCCAAGGAGCTTCTAACACAATGTTTTTTCATGGTTTGAATATTTCATTGTTTAACCGAAGCGATGAAACTGAACCACATTTATCCTCATACAGTAAGGGAACACGCACACACAGAAAAATAAATAAATAATGGGAGAACCGCCATCGGATGTAAACAGTGAATTTCCCTGGTTGTCACATGTAGATGTAAATGTGCATCAATTGTGCGCCAAAGTGCAGAAAATGCATAATAACGGCGCTTTTGTTCTCACTGAAAAAGAAAACGTGTCGGATCAGCTTCACTCCCAACAGGTCAGGTTAGATTATTCCTAAGGTGGTCAAACTGTGTACACAATCACACGTGAACATAAATAGCTGCGTAATTGTGGAACGATGGCAGCTTTGGCACTGCTGGAGGACATCGCCAACGGAAGGATTTGGAGGGAGCGTGTG
>JAOXYM010000008.1:6597964-6611218 GCA_028567055.1 Leptatherina wallacei | reverse complement strand
ATGGGTGGAGACAGGGCGGTCCAGCAGCTGAGATCTATTTCACGCAAATTGGGATGTATAAAGGAAAGCTGCGCAGCTACGTGCGTACGCACGGTTTTATACATCTGGATTTTTTTTTGTTGCGCCGCATTTTTCAAAATTTGTCCCTACGCAAACTTTTAGTGTGAAAGCTGCGCACTATACATGAGGCTCCGGATCATTTCACCTTGTGTTTGGCATCACTAAGGTTAACTGATAAATTAAGAGAAAAGTACCTGCTGATGGATCCTTCTCTGATCAGCCTATCCTAAATGTGAGTTAATGTGAGTTGAGCCTTGTATTGATTGTTGCTGCATGTGAAAAACTTTGCTCTTAGTTTGGGTTGTGGCATCGGTTATGGCTACCTGCACCGCATCCCGGCAAATCCTGACAAATTGACGGTGATGCCTTCCATCCCTGTTCCAGAGGAACAACCCTCTCCACAGCTGCCTACACATGGATACACAGAGGTAAATGTCACTATTACAGTTTTAACTCGTAACTTTGATAAATAAAAGTAGATATTTCATGTTAAAATACTTGGAAAGTTCCAGAGACTCTAATGATCTCACCACGCTTCAAATACTTCAAGCTGTCAGTTTCAGTCTGTAGTCAACATTCATCTGATCTGGTTGTTTCCAGGCCCCACTGATGGCACCTTCAAGCCATAGTGAAGAACTGTTAGACGTGGAGCAGATCACCGTACAGGAAGCCCCGCTACCTCCACCTGTTCAGAGGGTCATGGACCCTGGTCAGTACACATCCTGCTTCCTTTGCAATATATTGATGAAAATGTTGCTGACACGGCGCTTTTTCTGTCCAGGCTTTACTGATTCTGAAGTGGCAGTGTTGAACCCTGACCCTGCAGACCTCATGGACAGACTGGATCTGTCCATGTCGTCCATCGACATGACCAACACTTCACTGGCTATGCATGATGAAAAGGACAGTGAATTATCTGGTGTTGGTGAGTTAACACAGCGATTGTTCAGGCAGAACTATAAAAAGTCTGAGTAGAGTTATATGGTGTCAACGCAGCTCTGTTATCTACTGCTTCTCTAAGTTCAGACTGTGATGATGTTTCTGTTGTGCAGAAGAGCTGGAGGACAGTGTCCTCCTCTCATCAACAGAGAACCAGAGTGAACCACAAGAGCTGAGCTCCCAGTCCCTGGTAGCCATGGACCTCACTGTTGCTACCGCTTCAACCGACGGTGGGTCCGATACCGACGTCCCACCAGCTGAAACATCTCTCCCGCTCACGGAGTCAACAGACCCACAAAGCCTCTTAAACGAGTCCAGCGACAGCCCGAGTCCATCTGTGAATGTGCTGTCCCTTCCCGAGGAGCCTCCTGTACCTCCAGAAGACCCTCCCCGCCCATCTCCCGTCGACCTCATCCCAACCTCAGCTGCTAACGAGTCGACTGCAGATGATACTTTGCCTCAGGTGATCGAGGATACACAAGGGCCAGCGCACGAGTCTGCAGAACCGGCAGATATGGCTTCAGCTCACCAGTGTGACCACGAGCACGACGAGGAGGAAACAGAGAAGTCACATTTAGAGTAAGCTAGCGTCAGGTGATACAGAGAGAACACAACTGTTACCCAGAGTTGACAATCATGTTTTTTTTAACTTGTCTGTCTTAAAAGAGACTATGGCTGCATCGCTAAATTAGTTACACTACAAGGACAAGCTCCAACACTACCATGAAAGAAGGAAAAACCAATATGTACGGCAGCATCGTCCTCGTTTTCTACACAGGATTTAAGTTACTGCTAAATTTGAAGCCAATATGGTTATTTTGATATTTTTAGATTACACGCATGATACTTTGTTTCTGAGACACCTCAGTCATAGATACTTGAATATTTCCAAAGAGAAACGCATTAACTACAGCAGAGCACAGCTCCACCTTCACATCTATTACACTTACATGGTCTTCGAGTCCCAGTCGTTCCAGCGGTGCACAGATACATCTCGAGGAGTTTAGAAGAAGCATTGTTTACGTAGGAATCACTCAGACAGACCTTTTCATCATAAGACACTTTTAGTTTCACGTCCCCTGTGCTGGAATTTAAAGGGCTTTTTTTTTTCTTTTTTTGTAGGATTATTAGTTTTGTTGTGTTGAATTTAAATACTGGGTGCATGTTTCAAACACTGTCTTTATTCTTAATTATAGTAATTATTTTTCAGCCATATAGATTGTGGCAAGTTAGTATCAGATTTTTTTAGCTAATCAAATGTCAGTGTTCATCCAACACTACCTTATTATCTGTAATTCATGTGATCTATGCAAAGATAATGAGTACTGCCTGCAAGCTCACAGGCTGTGCATAAATATATTTCCAGTTAAAGACAAACATTTAAGAGATGTAAGTCTGACATTATGAGTCCTCTGGGCAAGTTTTTTTTTTCTCTTTATGGGGCTTCTAAATATTTGTCAAAGTAGGTGCTAGGGTGTAAAATAATGAGATGTATTTTTGCAGATATTTTATCTATGAATTGTATGTTTTGTTAGGAATGAGTGCAGTGTTTTGTTTGAATGTGAAATGGGTGAACCTTTGATTGTTAAACAATCATCACTTGACTTTCAGAAAAAGTGTCCCTTGTTTTTATTTCACGCTCGTCTGATGCAACACATTACAGATCAAGAAACATCCGTTTATCCTCCCCGTAGGTCTGCCGTTGTTAAACCATTCCAATTTATTTCTTTGAATGCCTAAAATATACATATTTCACAAATTATTACAACAAGGAATATTGCAGTGTTATGGCCTAATTGTGGTACACATCCTGTTTTTGGCCAATTTAAGAGCTCACTCTGCGTCCTCCGTTATGGCGTTACACACAATCGTGGCAAAATTAATTCCAGAAAACTTACGGTGAAAAGATCTGTTCTGCTCGGTTACACACCGAGGGACGTAGGTGTTAGCATTTATTTCACTTTGGTGAATTTCCCACAGTGGTTGGATGTTCAGAAACTCTCGGGTGAGATTCCCCTTCAGGTCATAATTACTCTTATTAACTCTAAATGAAATATACACTAGGAACAACCCTCATTGCCATCAAAGTCATCACTTGAGAGCCAAACACAGCATGTAAGTATGAGTTATTGTGTCAGATATATACCTTATACATTTCCAATTGCTAAGATGACTTAAACAACTAACATTTTTCTGAGTAAACTGCAATTCTGGACTTGCAGTGAATACAACGAATGCAATTCTTAACATCCAAGTCAAATCACCTTCAGATGACCATGACCTTGGTTTGTAAGGAAACTGTACAAGAACAACAGAAAAATGCTAAACCAAAATTAAGTCATTTAAAATCAAAAATGTTGCACATATATTTACAAACAGAACATTCATTCAATGGAGAACAGACCTGCTTAAAAAAAAAAAGACAAGTATTTCTGTCAGTGAGGTTCAAGCTCTGCAATAATCAGAAGTCAGAGTCGAGGGTAAAGTCGAGTTAGGATGGTCGATGCTATGTGATGTGACTGTGATGCTACCCAGAGACCAGGTGGACTCCTACACTGGTGATTCTGCTGAGACGGGTGCAAAGTGTTTGCAGAACGAGGACAGTTTCTGGAATGTACTAGAGCAAAACAGTCTACTACATCCATGTGCATACACACACACACACACACACTCAAGACACAAATACAGACTGGAACTTCAGTCTCTTTAAAATAAATGCCAATCAGGAGACGGAAAAGAAAAGATCTAGTTGAAAAGAAAGAGGAAAAAAAAAAGCTGCTGAAATCTGAAAAAACAAACAAACAGAACAGTTCATTCCTCAAACTTTAAAAGAACCAGTATGGGCCACTTATTCTCCCAGGAGTGTGTTGGCTGCACTGGTCGCTTCCCTATGATACACCATGAACCATGTCCTCACAAACTTACTGGATTCTCATTGATACTGCAACTCTTGACCACACAATGGGGTTTTAGGGAACTACATGTCAGAGGTGAGTAGTGATTGGCAAATGACAGTTCTGGTTGTAAAAACGACGACTTTCACGTGGATTTCTGCCTATAGTGTAGCGTCAAGTCCCCTCCACTCTTCCAGATAAAATGTTTAACTGTTCGCAGGTCCATGTTGGGGTCCAGAACCTGAATGACAGACAGAAACCAGGAAGGTTACTAAAATGAAGGGTAAGGTTGTGATTACTGTATACTGATGGCTCCATAGTGAGCCAGAGATAAACATGGAGCATTTTTAGGAAAGGAGGGGAGTGCATGCCTGGTCTTGACACATTAGCTCAATCTTCTCTTCAGCTAGCATGGCCATGTCCTCCTCCTTCTCCTGCTCCCCGGGTTTATCGTTGGCCGATGAGCTGGTGGTCTGCGACTCGTTGTCCAGGTTGATGATCTTCTCGTAAACGTGCTCCATCACCTTCCTCACTTGGAGCATGTCACTGGCCGAGAGACGGTCCCTGCAGAACACAGAAATTCAGCTCTACAGGTGGGCTGCAGCACAACTCGCATGGTTCGTGTCAGTACAGGGCAGACGTTGCGTTTTCGTTGTCAGTCATTTTGACTGATGGGGTCATAAAAATCTATTTTTACTCGTCACTTAAATTTTTTAAATGATAAAAATGACATTCAGTTGCATTTAATTTTCATTAATTTCTAATTAATATTCAGTCCGAACAAGCTGAACAGAAAATCTGCACCATGCCATCACACATCAATGATGGCACTGTGGTCAACCACTACAGTACTCTCCTAAAGGGGCCCCACCCCGACCTCTTGGTCTTGCTGTGTGTGCTGTACCTGATAGTACAGTGAACTGAATAAGGAAGCTGAAAACAGTTTCAATTAGTTACGATTGAAAGAGTGAGACGAGTTAGATTTAGTTCTAGAAAAGTGAAGTCAGAGTTAGACTTCCAGCATACTGGAAATAGCCAGAACCCCAGGTACAGGGGACTTTATTTTTATGTAAAATCATGAACTCACTTTTTTAAGGTTTTTGCACCGGAGGAAGAATGGGGCTGGAGGTAGAATGGGATTTTGTTGAACTTGGGCATATTTTTCTGCAACACAAAGAGAGGGGTCACACGTGTAAATTATGAGGATGAACATCAGAAACAAGATGTCAGATCTTTCAGTTTGGAAAGCACAAGGACAAAAATACACAAGTAAATGAGGCGTTCATAGATTTGACAAAATGCAGAAATCAGACAATAGATCAAAGTTAGAGGAGCAAGTAGCATTGGATGGGGGGGGGGGGACTAGGAAATAAGGGAGACCGAGTAGACTGTTGGAGATCAGGGGAAGATGAGACATAAGGATTCAAACAAGAAGATAATCTATAATTAAGAAAGAAAAAATAAGCACCCGCTGTAATACTCACATCTACAGTTATATCAATAACCCACTGTGGGACTGTCTCATTCAGCAGCATGGATTCAGTCTCTCCACCTGAATCTCTACATAACAACCTGCAGCAGAAGCAACACAAGAGTATCAGTAACCATTATGTCACATCACTGACATCACTCTGATGAGCTCACAGGACTCGCAACATTTTCAGCTTATACTTCACCTCCACGCACACAGTGATGGTTTATTATTGACAGTACCTAAAAAGAGTTCTGCCTCCTGCTTCTCCAAAGATGACTGGCGTGTGTGGTGGAACCTGGAAGTATCCATTTCCTTTTTGGACTCTGTTCTCCTGCTCTCCATTCACTGCGGCCACAAGAACATAAAAGACGTTGTTCAATAACAACAAACCAACTCGTGCGCTAACATGGACGTTGTCTTGGTTTAGCTTGAAAAGATTTGTTCTGCAAGTTTTTCGAACAACGGTCTCACCGTGGTTCACTTCGTTTTCCTCCTCGTCCATGGGATTGATCCGAGTTCTGGGCCAGAACTCCAGCAGAGCCTGGAGCAGCAGTCCACCCAGGTTCACTGCAAGGACGGATGGTCAGGTTGGTGTGATGTTACATTAGAGTTTCAGTGCTGCATTATTTAGCATATATTTGTATACAAATATAATAGCCTACACTTTGGGTCAGATCCATCAGAACTTGAAAAGCCTGCGTCTTTTGCAGACACCCAGGCAGCGAAGCAGTCACTCTCATCCAAAGTGATGGTGAGCATCTATTTAGAGGAATATAAATGAACACAGTTAGCGTAGATTCTTAGTCATCCAGGTTACCGTAATCCTATAAAATGAGTTTTTTTAGTTCTGACCTGAAGAAATCTCTCAGATAGGGATGTCACGATTACTCATTTCTTTTGTACCATTATTGCCAGAGAAATAATCATGATATTAGGATTATACAGATTATTTAGTGTGCATTTCCCAACCCTATGAATGAATCAATTCACATGAAGACTCCTTGAAGTTTTATTCATTTCTATCTTCTGATAGACATAGCAAAAAATAATAATAAAACAAAAAGTTAAATCACCCAAAAGTTCCATTCTAACAAAGTCACCTCTGCTCTGTAAGGAATAATACTACATATTTACCCTCTCAGGGTAAACAGATGGTAAAGATAAAGGACTTCTACCTGGACTGAAGCTTCTTTCTGTAAATTATAACAGTGTTACATTAAGTAAACATTATTGTCATTTATTAATGTCATTTTACTCAGTTACTGTACATCTACCTTTATATTGTCATACAAATCTGGTGGTCTATCCCGCAGGTGGTGAACATGAAGTTCCTCTTTTCACTGCAACTGCTGCTTAACAGGCTGGCGAGCCATCCTCCACAATGACACCTTGGTCATTGTTTTCTATATCCAAGGAAATCTTGAAAAGGAGGACTTAATCCATTTGTTCGGAGCTAATAACTCTTCCTCTGCCATACTTTCCCAATCTGACACAGGATGAAAACAAAGCAACACAAGCGATAACGCGGATGTTGTGCAACTTTGTTTTTGTTTTCCGTGCGCGTTTTCCGTTATGTTTCCGCTTTATGGAAAGCGACGATATTGAGGGATCTTTTTGATTATTCAATCATGGCCTTTAATACTGCGATAAATTGTGAAATCAAGTAATTGTGACACCCCTATGTTCAAATGAAAAGAGAGCCAGTTTTCCCTTTCCAAGCTCTTAGGATTAGATCAACACACAACTATAAAAATGAATTCATCAGATAAGTATATGACTTGGAAAAGTCCATCAGGAAACAAAAGGCTACCAACATCATTCAGCAAATTTCAACGTACCCCAGTTTTTAGATCAACGGAGAACCAGTTTGGCACATAGACCATCTTGAAGCGCTTTTTAATCTCTTCGTCAAATTCCACTTTCCCCAAGTCTTCGCCCTTGCAAGCCTGTGAGGGGAACAACATGAGGTCAGTTCAAACACAGAAAACTCATTTTCCATTTATTTTCTCAAAGTATGCAGCAAATCATCAGCCACATTTCCAACATGGCTACCAACCCTAAAAGTTCCTGAAGGTCCTAAAACACCCCCCAAAAAAAAATCCTTCATCATTTTGCACACACTTTGACATGTGCATCCTATAGTTTGACCGAACGAAGGAGTAACCCCCATCTAGTTTCCCAGTTTGCATACTTTAAGTTCCTCCACTCATCTCCTGTTGCATCCTATTCTCTCTCACCAGAGGAGAGGGCTCACGCAAGGAAAGAGACATTAACAAAATAAAGCATCCTTTCTTCAGTGACATTTCAAAGTTAAGTTATGAATGTGTGACACAGCCTATTGCTTTATCAATTTCTATAAATAATAAGCATTAAATCTCAGTATGATGAATTTTAAATGTAGGATTATCCCTTCAGACGTAGGATACACTGATGTATCCTTAATGGAAAGCTTCCCCTCACCTCTGGGCGCATTTTTGGATCAAAGACATCATTTAAAAGTGCTTTGGTGCAAATAATTTCTCAAGTCATAACCAGGACGATGGAGGAGCAAGTAGCTGAAATTAGGATAAAGGAGATGAGCTTTGCGTCCTTCAAACAATCCCCGATGTCAGAGCAGCCCTTTAAAAATAAACATGATCGTATTTTGTCCTAGTAAGGCCGTCGTTAAGGAGAATTCCTTGACTTTGAGAAGCATCTCATTTGTCTTAAATATCAGAACCACAGTGTGTTGTTTACCTTTAGGACATCCCAAAATGCCACGTTGTTGTTGGTGTCTTTGGTGAGAATGTGTCTCTTGTCATTCAGAATGTGGCACTGTATAATACTGGCACCTCCTGCAAAGACAACAAAGATTTTCATTATATAACATGTGGGAAACTGTGATTTAGAGTTTTTTTTTTTTCTAAATTGCTGAAAAAAGGACAGGTTTACCCTTAATGACTTGTTCTGGCTGAGTACAGAGAGGAGTCAGAGGGGTAGTGCAGTCATTGTCATATTCCCCCGATGATCTGAAGTTGTGCATTCCCTTTAGAGACTACACAAAGAAAGAGAAAATGAACAATAAATGCATAAATACACATTCGGGCAAAAACAACTTATCAAAGATCACCCTCTTCATATAAAAGGCTTAATCTCTTGAATTTGCAAAGTTAATTAATATTTCACATGAACTTCAGGAAGATTGCAGCTAAACAGAACCAGCTATGGCTCCCATTCAGGCTTTACTACACTGACAGCCAACCAGTGATCTCGGAAGTGTCACGCATGCTTACCCATTTATTAACGGACGACTTGGTAGTGGAAACCCAGATTGCTGGAGGTGGGTCAGCAGATCTGTCCAGTTCCATCTGAGCAACAGAGAAAGACAAAAGGAGGAGTGACTCCAAATGGACAGCTTCAGGCATAGGAATAAAAAAAAAAATAAAAAAAAAAGAGCGCTTTTGGGGACTTTTTAAGACTTTAATAATACTTTTCTACCTGACAAAAAAAGAACTGGAAATATATCTCAAGATGGAAGAAAAAAACAAACAAAACATTCAAACATTTGACAACAATATCTGTACCAGAAAAGACAGAAAAGAGAACGCTTCAACGACTACCAGAAGTTATATTCATATCTGCACAATTAAAAACAAGTGGCAGACAAGATCAACACTGTTAAAAAATAAACTTTCTTAACAGAAAGTTACTAAAAATAAATCCTAGAAAAATATTTTAATACAGATTTTTTTATTTAAAACTGTATGGTATCGTGGCATTACACAGCGAATACAGAAGCTTTTCTTCAGGGGAAAGTATTGGGATTTCTTACTTTGAGCACCGGGGCCTTCTCCTCACAGATGAGCACACGGATGTCGGGGTTACGCAGGTCGGTACAGTAGATCTTTTTGTCTCTACCTCCAGAGTATACATGCGTAAAGGCCTCGTTGACCTGCAGGGCCCACACCCCTTCGTCGTGCACCCGGTACGTGGCGATACATCTCTGCTGGCCGAGCGACCAAAGGCGAATGGTCCCGTCTGAGCTGCCCGACAGACACTGTAGGGGAGGGGACAGAAAACTAAGGTTTTAAAATCCCTCATCTTTAACTGCTACCATGTTTTTTTTATGTCGTTCAAAAAGTCACCTGAGTGCCGTCTCGATTCAGGAGCAGTGACTTGACGTTGTCTGTGTGGCCTTTTAGCTTCATCAGTTTAGCGCATGTTCGAGGATCCCAGACTCTGAGAACCTGAAGAGGAAAAGAAAAAAGAAGGAGAAATGCTGAGTATCGCTTCATATATTACAATACTGTTGATAAACAAAGTAGATTTGTAGAAAACATATTCAGATTTTAATTCTTTATATATATCACACTGATGGAAACAAACCTTTTCGGTGGATCCCGAAACAATAACTGTACCCATCTGGTTCATAGCCAGACTGTAGATCGAGTCTTTGTTCCCACTCAGTGATGAAGCTGTTGGGGAACAAACAGTGGTGAGTCCAAAGGGAAGCTGCACAGCATCTTCCAGAGAAACAGCTCAACAATGGTCGGTACACACAACGCAACAATCGAAACTTCAACGTCAAAAGGTCAGGAATGGACGCAACGGTCCAACTGGGTTAAATCATTACTCACTGGTGACAGTGTTGTTGGAAGCAGTGAGAGCGGTTAGTGTGTTAACGTCCCAAAGAAAGATCTGTCGATCCAGGCCAGCGGATGCCACAAGCTCCTTGTCTTTAGCGTAGGCCAAAGCTTTCACGTAGTCCTTGTGTGTTCGTAACGTCGACATACAAAATCCTTTATGCGCGTTCCATACTTTGACTGTCGTGTCTGATGAGGCAGATATCACTAAAAAGATAAGATTATCAGTCAGAATAGAAGAAAACAAACACCAGACGCCAAACTGCACAACACCTATATCCCAAACAAACTCACATGTTTTCCCATTGCAACAGAGTACTATGTCATTAACCCAATCTGTATGATGCTCCATAGATGCAATGTATGGATCCTGCTACAATGAGAAGAAACATTAGGATACATCTGTTACTAAGAATAATCAGCCATTGACTTGTAAAATAATTCACTACTTTATTTTAATTTAATTAAAGACAATCATATACTGTACTTTGTGCTGGTAGACGCTCCATATCCGGATGATAGAGTCCCTTCCAGCAGTGAAGAGTCGGTTCAGCGCAGGGTCTAGCTGGAGTGCGTTCACCCCATTTCGATTGTACTTCTCCACCTCATCTCTAATGACGTAAGACACCTGTGACACAAAGATGTGAATGAGGTTAGTCTCCAACCTGAAGAAATCTCTGGTTTAACCCAAAGCACACAGACTTCCAAGCTGCAACACGCTTCACATACTTGCATAGTAAGGACGTGCAGAGGTAATCAAGACAACACGGAGTTTTGCTCTATAATACATACAAGGGGGAATAAATTCAACATAGTTTCATTATAAGAATTGGCACGCACATGCACCACTTAAAACTTGCGTCCATGTTGGTAGCAAACGAACTGTGCGGGTTCACGAAGACAACTACGTTTTACCAGCAAATAGACGGAGCCCGGATGCAGTATAGCTTTAGCAGCCGTGAACGCTTTGATGACATCAAACCCATGATGAGGCAATATTTTAATCGTTAATGTTGACTGCCATTTATGTAGATCATAACTTATTTTACACGTCCTCAAACAACAATTCTTCAACATAGCATGTAGTCATTTAGACGCAGCCATTAGCCGAAGATGCTAACACCTAGCGTATGCTAAGCTAGCTTGGTTAGCCGGCTTGAGCCATGAGTCATAATAGCAACACTGATTTTGTTGATGGTTTTTGCTGTCTGTTGAACATTTGTAATGCAACTATTTAGGGTGAAACCCCTACTGTTGCTGTTGCCACATACTTATCAGCAATGCCGCTCTTATTATTTACCTGTACTTTCCTCCGCCCAGCAGCATTTTGCCTGTGATGCGTGGCCATCTTGCATGTTGACAGTCAATTCATGTGATGCTACATCCGGAAAAAAATACAACATGTGTACCTGAGCTTTATGGGTAATGTGGTTTTACAGCCATTAATTTTGGAAGTTTGGACGTTTAACCCAAGGACCAAGATGTAGGATTACAAACTTAAAAAAAAAACCAAGGTTAAAAGGAAAGATGGCACATTAGCAGGTAGAAAGCAAACAATGTCGGCTCCTGATTAACAGGGGCGGGTCTAGAAAATGTTAAATTGGGGGGGGGGGCTTTGAGCAAGATTTTAACATTGTTTCTTACCATTATTGACCATTTAACTTTGCACAGTCATTACATCATGGTTTTAAAACTTTTACATCCTCTTAATGAAATGTTTACGGTTTAGACAGACAAGTACACTGCCTGGCCAAAAAATACAGTCGCCACCAAGAAAAGGTCACACACTAATTGTTAGACTAATTTTGTTAGACTGCCTTTAGCTTTGATTGTGGCAACATTCACGTTATAATCACCCATGTAAGCAATTGGTGAAAGGATGCTGTATAAATGCTGCATTTTGATAAGACAAACAAACTGGGTATTGTTGATGTAGAACAACATATAAACATACTGATCTTACTGTATGTTTTTTTTTATGGTTATAGTATATTTCATTCAATAATATTTTAATTGCCTGTTTTTCCTTCTGGAAGTCTAACCAGGGGCAGGAGTTGCAAATTAGCCTTGGTTAAAAACCTGTGTGCATGGCATTTACTTTATATGATTTTATGAAGCAATGTTTTATGCATTTGTCCATGTTAGATAAACATGCACAGTATATAAAGTACATTACATGCGCTTGAGCATTTGAAGTTTAAGCAAGTAAATGTCAGTTTAGAACAAAATAATTGTTTGAATTTGATTGTGCATCCTCGCTGGGGTACAGAGGGGTCGAAGGTATTCTCATTCATTACTCATGTATAAGTACTAGGGTTTAAAAAGACTTGAAATATCAACTCAAGCTTTTTTACTCAAGTAAAAGTGTAAATGTACTGGTTTCAAAACTACTTAAAGTGGAAAAGTAAAACTAATGTAAGGGGGGGAAATTCCATTAAGGAGAGAAGCTTAGGCCACCCCACAGGGACCCATACTGCATCATTTCTACTTAGGTATGGTTATGAAGTAGGTTTTGTTACATGACACCGCTGCTGGGGTGGCAGTCATTCCTAAAGGTTCATCAAGAAAGAAGCCAAAGCATTAACCCTTTATTGGGCAAATGACCATATTTGATCCCTTCATAGGACATACAAAATGCCCCCACATGCTACTCCATAGAACCTCATGGAGTTCACCTCACCAATCATCAAAGATGAGGCTTCGTTCCAGATATTTAATTGAAATTAACTTTCAACATAAATCAAGAAGAAAAGTTTAGTACTGACCACTTACTGCTGTAGGACTGTTATCATTTTAGAGTAAAGTAACCAAGGTTTAAAGACTTTTAATATCCTTCATTATCATAATAACACTCTTCTCTATGGTTGAGATGTTGAATTTCCAAGTGTATCAGTGAGTGGCCGATTGAGGTTTAAGTTAGAAAACTCAAAGAAATTTAGAAAATGCACCACAGAAATTTTAAGAAAATTAGCAGAATCATGAAAATAGGCAGAAGGAAATGGAATTTAAATCCAGAGAGCCTAAATAAACCATTATTCATACTTTAACAGAAAAAACAATGTTACAGTGCAGTGTGTAGATACATGGACGATGGATGGTGAACCACCAAAATCAAACTGTGCAAGCCAAAACTTTTGTTTGGTGCAGGTTTAATGAGACATATCTAGGTAACAGCCTAAAAGTGAACACATTTCCACAGTCATTGATGATATTGGGGGTTGTTGTCAGAAAAAACACCAGTGGTGATGGCAGTCATTACCTACAT
>JAOXYM010000008.1:6546933-6561881 GCA_028567055.1 Leptatherina wallacei | reverse complement strand
TAGCTAAGGAAACCAACAGACTGGATGAATCTAGTCTTCGATCCAATCCCCATCCTGAGCAGCTAGAGACGACGGTGAGTCAGTCAGCAACACATATTTTCAAGGTCAGACAGTTGATACTTTAAGATAAGATGAAATATTTTCTTTAACGATGACATTATTTTGTCTAATGAGGCCACTGTCAACATGTTTATAGCATGTAGTACAATGTCTCGCTGTATTAATTATCCAATTGTCTGTCCTACGTGGGTTTAAGCCTGGCGTTTAAGCATTGGTGACTATAAATTAACCTTAACTTAAATGCTTTGTGACAAATACACACCGGATAAACTGCAGTATCTTGTGTTAACAACAAACAGACCAATCATGGAAAGGAATGATATATGCTGTAGTAAATGTAAATGCATTTAGCAGCCACATATCTCTTAAATCATTACTCTTTAAACACTTTGCTAAATATGAACATTTTCAGCTGGTGTAATACACCCATAAAAGATCACTGCACACGTAATTTGAAATATGGTAAAGTGTAGAAAAAACAGCAAAATTTAGTGGTTTTTTTTGGGTAGATGGATAAGAAAAAACCCTTCAAGGTGCACTTTGGTACAGGGACGGTAATGTTGCAAGAAAGAAAAAGGTGACCAACGCGCTCTTGAGGTCCAAAAAATATTAAAAAGCCTTCATTAGAAGTGGCTAATACATGGTAAAAAATTAAAATGCACCTACATGTTGCAGCACACTGCCTTCATCAGGGTGATAGATCAATCTTGAGGACACTATATATACCTATATACCACCTTCTACAACTGGAAACATTCTGGATTTTTTCAATTGAAGGCCATGACACATCCTGGCCTCAATGAGGAAATTGATTCTTCTCCTTTCCAATAATTAGCTTTTTTTGTTGTTAGCCAATATTTGTTTGGCAGGGATCTATAGGTTGTATATGTACTTCAGATTTAACTTAAGTCATAGAAGCTTTTGTTGTCGTGTTAGTTATTGTTATGTAAATGCTTTGTGTGTTTTTCGTTTCCTTTCTCATTTGGGTCATTTGCTTGTTCATTTGCTCATGCTGTCACTTCCTGTCATTACCTATATAGGTTTCACCTGTGTCCTCATGACTAATTTACCACCCTGAATGCAGTGTGCCACAACGCGCAGGTGCATTTTAACTTATGCCATGCATTAGCTACTTCCAATAAAGGCTTTTTAGTCATTTATGGACCTCAAGAGTGCCTTGGTCACCTTTTTCTTTCGTGAAATATGGTAACTTGTAGAAATCAATAAACTGTCTTTGGTTGGTGTCATATAACCTATTGACTCTGTTTTAGTTTACCTTTTGAGGAAATAATGACAGTATCAGAGTTAAAGCTAGGTTAGCATGTTAGACACATATTAAACTTGGATACATTTTACAAGCCCTGATTACTGCAAAACTAACCATGCTGTTACTAATACTGGAGCACTATGACGACAGAGATGAAAGAACAAGACAATAAAGAGAGATACATGATCTAAAATGGAAGCTGTTAATTATTAAATGTCAATAATAAAGAAAAGTCTTTATCCAGCTGAACGCTGAGATGCTGTCTAGGTATTTACTGATGCCTTGGATACTCCTCTCTGTGAGGACATATGAGATCAAACTTTCTGATTTGGATGAAGTTATAAATAAACATTATCCAAATAAGAGCCTGAAAAAGGATATAATAGAAATACTCATTAATAATAATGACCAAACATCACATATTTGATTGTATGTTTATATGCATAATGTATATAACAAAATATAAATGTCTTGCCCTGCTTGCATAAGGATGTATATAATAAAAATAAGAAGGATAAGTGACTAAGAAAAGGTGAGAATAGGTAACTAACTAAAATAGTAAATGTAAATAAACAAAACTTGTCTTTCTGTTTCCAAATGTTTGATTAAAGCTGACTGTTTCATGTGTAGTTTCAATCTAAACCATACATTTAAATGTTCGCGAACTTCAGGTGCTGCAAAGATAAAAGATGAATCCCTTATTTACATATATTGACATTCACTATATTGTATACTAAAGAAAGCCCAGTTCATATATTTCCATCCCAATGTGCAGTTTTGTGTTCATGCAAGATGGCGCTTGTGTGATTTAAAATGAGGTCTGGAAATGTTCATTGAAACCAGATTTAGCAGGATATAGAGAGCAATAAAGAGTTGTGTTGTTTATGTTGTTGGGGAGGAAAGAGGATGAAAAAGTGTGTTTTATGACATGCTCCAAAGTCCTGCTTTACTCTGATTGGTCCTTTGTCCAGCAGCTCTTGGAGAGCAGCTCTTTATTAAATCCATTTAGTTGTTCTTATCTGGTCTTTTCCTCTCTGGTTTTCCTCCTTTTGACATTTCTGAAAGAGATTAGAGATGCTCTGTGCTCTTGCGAGGTCATCAAGGCACCACATGCTCACAGAAACATGTTCATTCTGTACAATAGATTCATGTAGATTTTACATTTCTTATTGTTGCGTACTGCTCCACATTAGACAGTTTGCTTAAAGACCATCAAATGCTGAGTAGACTGCGATTAAAAATATGACATTTAGAAAATGTAATCATTTACTTTTCTAGCCACAACACAGATGTGAACCAACTGCCAGGTCTTTTTAAGCTCGATTATCTTAGCACAAAGACTGAAAATAAGGCTAACCTGGTAGCCTAACGTTGCTGAATGCAAACATAACAAGCCTACATGTGACGCACAGTAATTAAACTTTAATTTGTCTCACTCATACGGCAAAAAAAGGGGAATTATGGACCAGAATATTTCTTCAGTTCAGTTTCTGTATATTTCAGATATAATGTGTTCATTGGGAAGCTTTAAAGCAAATGTGCACAGAATGTCCTATGGGTCAGGCGTTTGTTGATGTGAAGGGTGTGCCATTTCTGCCGTGTCTGGCAGTCAGACAGGAGTAGGCCAGATGTGGAGCCAGGCCCTGTAGAGCAGATTAAACTGCCACAGCTGAGCGGGGCCAGGTTGCGCTGAGCAGCCTGCTGTCTATCGCTTTTTCTTCCTCTTTCCCTCCCACTCTGCATACCACACCAACCTCCTTCAACCTTCCATCAGCTTAACTTGCATCAGCAGCTGCTCACTTCTAAAGAAGGATATTTTTTTTACGGATGTAGAGCTTTAAACACAAAAAATGATGATATTTTGGTTACTAAGAGGTTAGACATGAATTCTTTTTCACTTTACTGACTTAATCTTAAAAGGTACAGACTACTGCTGTTATATGCTATGAAACAACATGTCAGTCCATATTGTGTCTGCTCTGTTTTCAAACTATTAGACTGGTAATGCAGGTAATCTTGTCTTCAGCTCCTGTAGATGCTTTTTAATGGTGGATTAGACTTTATGCTGTTTTATTGGATTAAACCTGCGTCTCTGTCCTATGAATCCTCCAAAATATGTTGTCTTTACAATACAGGAAAATCTCATCAAAATTGTATTAAGGCTCAGAGGAGATTGAAAGGCAAGGCAATGCATCTAGGTGAGCTTAGCCATAATGAGATGAATCCTCACCGGCTCATATGAAACAGAGAAGTATTTTTCTCTGCTCTGTTTGTGCTGAATCTTATAAGCATGTCACGCTTATTCCAAACTGGTAACATCTGGTCATCCCACTGAAAATAAACTGTTGTTTTATGTTGATCTATTTTCCGTACTATATGTGAATAGCATCTTAGTACGATGCACTGTTTCCATGTGAAGACAGGTCCAGTTAACAGTCCAGTACTTGTTTTACTTGGATAATTGCTTAGTAACACTGAGACGTGTCTTCTCAGGAGAAGGTCAGCTTGTCAGAGGGCAGCACGGTGGATCTGAGGAAGCCTGGAGAAGAAGAGACCAACTTGTCAGACCTGGATGAAGACAGTATGGAGCCAGAAGATTGCTTCCCTGAGTGTGAGTGTAACATTTCACCACATAAACGGACTGCATACACCAAACTACTATTTGATTTTTTTTTTTAGAAAAACGTATCTAAAGTGCTGGTTTCTTCTGAAATTGTCATTAGTGTGCCTGAGGTATTGTCAGTGCTGTGATATCGACACAAGCCGCGGTCTGGGCCAGGCCTGGTGGAGGCTGAGGAAGACCTGCTATCAGATCGTGGAACACAGCTGGTTTGAGACATTCATCATCTTCATGATCCTGCTCAGCAGTGGAGCTCTGGTAAGGCTACTGCAATACCAACAATGTACATGTTGAATGAAAAGCTAAAGAAAATACAAGTTTCACACGATGAAACCTCTTTGCTTTCAGCTTTAAAAGCAAACTTGAGTTTCCCTTTGTTCTAAATTCTGCTGTTTCGCCCTTTCATGCCTGCGTTCAGTCAGAATAATCTATTAGAGCTGCTCTCTTTTGTCCAATAATGAAATACTCTCCATGTTTAGTTTTTTCCAGTTCATTCAACAAGTTTTTGATTTACGTGCAAGCCAGCAAGAATGGATCATTTCATAAACTTAAACTCCATACTTCTATGTTACTCATGCATATTTCTTTAGTCAATCAAATTCAATTTGTAGTACAAGTGTTACTAGAATGTTAAACCATGAGAGACAGTAGATATAAATCTAACATTCACAAAAAAATAATTCAGATGTGATTGATTAGGTGATTCTTCAGTTAATGGAAGCAACAAACACTGTCCAGCTTTTCTATTGGAGCTCCATTTTTAGCGCAACCAATGTATTTCTTTTTTATAATAAGAGCTCATATAGTTTTAATGAAAGAGTCAAATATCTACCTTTTTTCATCACGCTCCAATTATATTTAATTTAATTTCATGTTTTATTATGAGGCAGGAGCAGCAGGAAAAGGTGAGTTTGAGGATAAACGGTGAGCCAAAAAAACGACCATGTCAGTGAGGAATAAATCTAACCATAAAAACTTGAAAAATAGGTAAAAGAAACTTTGACTTGTAGCCAATAAACACTCCCTTGTTGGGAAAAAAAAGTATCTCAGAAAAAAATGAATAAAGATTGAATAAATGAATAAAAACAACTGCAATCTAAACATGTTTTTCTGCACCACCATCTGTTGTGATTTTGCTATTTTGGTGTCATTTCTTCACTGTAGGCATTCGAGGATATCTACATTGAGAAGAGAAAAGTCATAAAGGTGATGTTGGAGTATGCGGACAAAGTCTTCTCCTACATCTTCGTCCTGGAGATGTTCCTCAAATGGATTGCATACGGCTTTAAGAAATATTTCACCAACTACTGGTGTTGGCTCGACTTTCTTATTGTGGACGTAAGTGAATATTTTGCTGCATTTTATGTTTCAGTCCTGTCGATTACAAATAACATCTTGATATCTCAGGTTGGACTGTAATTCCTCTCACTGTAGCTCATATTTGTGGAATTTACATCCTGGTGAGTGCCCCACAGGAAAGCTCTTCCCACTTAATTTCAAATGATCAAAATATATAGTTTGTAAAGAAAAAAGTGCTAATTTTGTTCTTTGCCACTCAAAATTTAAACAAACTCTAAACAACATTTTCAGGACCTGAAGCAGTTAATTAGATTACAGACTCCTTAAAACACAACTAAACAGTTGTTGTTCCTGTGCCAGGATTTGGCTGGATGAATTAAAAGGGTTTTTCCAGTGCTAGGATTTATGCTAAGCTTTGTAAGCGTCAAACATGTTTGGAGTAAATGGATGAGGCTCTTTAGTGTGTAGACATCCAAAGCGGCCGAGGCATGCGGCTGTAGGCCTGACTTGACTTCCTCTGATTTCGCCTGCTGTTACACAGATCTCCACAGACCGCACTATTGTTAGGGTAAGTTTTAGTTAGCGGGTCCCAGGTGAGTATGGGCTCTGAGATTGGACACTTACATCTGCATCACAAAGCTTCTGTGTTTCTTCACTCGTAAGTCCTTTCCGTTGTGATATCAAAAGCCACCGTCCTGTTTCCAATCCAATGAATTTGATACAAGAATTTTCTTCTTTCTTTTTTTTTTTTACTATTGTGCTAAAAAGCTTATTGTTTTCGTGGAATCAGTTACCGCGGGACCTTGGCTTTTTTATATCCAAAACAAATGAAGTGCCATGTGCTCTGAGGATTATCTACAGAAGATCTAGTACACTATGTAAAGTACACTAAACCTATAAAAAGATATTGCTGAACAGACATTTCTTCTCTTGCTTTCACTCTAGAAATGCACCAGTTGAATTCTTGTCAAATCTGTTTTGTGTCAGTTGTGTACTGGGTGTTTTTTTTTTATTTTTTATTTTATTGTATCTGTTCTCAAAATATTGCAAACACTGTTAATTACTGCAACTGCTTACCACCCCTATCGGTTTATAAAATGCAACTTCACTGTACTCTGTATTTTTCTGTCTGTACTCACGTGGAGCCAAAGATGACTGTAGTCCAGAAAATGAATTTTGAGTATCTTCTTTAGATATATTGGATAAATACATCTCTGAATAGACTTTTATAAAGAAATGCAGGATATTGGGCTCTTATAAGCCTTTGATTGCCTTTAATTAACATATTGGAATAATTGGATAAAAAATTGGGAAACAAATTTGGCAAAGACTGATCTGAGTTCTTTATAAAACTCACTCTATTTGTTATATATACATATTTATATGCATATATAGCTGAGTATGCATGCACGGATACTGCGTGTCCATATGTGCATACTGGTCTGTGTTTTGCCATCATCGATCATGACATGAATTTCCTCTGTCAGTCATTTATACCATGTCATTTTCATTCATAGCTGTCATCCAAGGGTCATTCAACAGCGGAATACCATTTTGTTTTGTCTGTTTTGGATGTAGAATAGAGTGGAAGTCCAAATATGCTAAAAGATTCTACAAAAAACTAAACTAAATCGAAACCTCAAAATTTTGTAGGCGTGTTCCTAACTGTGGAATGTCCCAAAATACACAAAAACTTTTTAAATATGGCTCTTTAAGATGCTTTTGATGTTTCTTCTATAATCTTTTATTTAGTTTCTCCTTCTTATGCATTTGGATGTGTTAATAATGAATTGTCTAATACTTTCACAGATGTTTAAACATAAGCAAAAACTAACGTATGCGGTTGAAATGATTTTATGTCCTCACAGTTTGTTTTTCTGTTTTCCATATAGGTGTCCTTGATTAGCCTCGTAGCAAATTCACTGGGATATTCTGACTTTGCTGCCATTAAGTCCCTGAGGACCCTCCGGGCTTTGAGACCTCTCAGAGCTCTCTCCAGATTTGAGGGGATGAGGGTGAGAGATAGTTTTTGCTCTCTTTTGATATCCTTAACTTAATGTTCATTTGCTGTGTGAAAAAAAAAATGGTTATCATCTAGTTAGAAAAAGATTGTTATGAAAATGTTGGAAATACAGCAGAATGGAAGATAAGATCAACCACTTTTGTCCAGACTGAGATTTCTCAACTTTCTGCCAAGTTGGTGAAATTTAGCGCAGACGTCTGTGACATATAGGTTTCTCATGACAGTACAGATAATAGGTACGTTGGTCCAAGGCACAAAACTTTGCAGTTTATCAAAATATATGTCAGGGATCAGGACAAGAGACAAGAAGGTAGGACCCAAATGCAGGGCCGAGATGAGAGGCTAGCAGGTGAAGGTAGCCGATGGTTTTTTTGAGCAAAACAAAGGTGCTGCTCAAAAAGGAAAACCAACTAAACAAAAGAACAAAACTTACTAACTTAAAGAAGCAAAACAACTGGTGACAAACACGACTAATTACCAGGACTGACATGACAATGTAAAAGTAAACAGAATACACAATGGCATAGACTCTACAAAATTGTTGTAAATTGTTGGAATTCCTGACTTTTCTAATTTACTTCACTCTGATGTGCAAGTGGATAGAGGTCAGGGAGTTTAAAGTGCAGGGTTGGGAGGAGAATTCGTGTACGTGGTGAGGTTCACATGTTAGGAAATCCTATTTAAGAGGAGAAAAGTGCACGTTGTAACAGGCAACACATTTTGATACTCAGTGCTTGCAGCTGCTGTTATGGGATTTTGAAAATACCTAATAGAAATAATGATTTCAAATGATATGTATTAACTACTTCTGGACAGCCTCACATGAAATGTGCTTCAAATATTTATCCCTCCAAAAAATGATAAGTGTGGCGATCATCTTGTCTCTCCTTCAGTGTCTTAATCAGGTTAAAATACTCTGGTCTATTACTAAATGCTTTCATGCAACCAGCTGCTAGTTCAAAACTTGCCTTGCACAACCTTTTCCACAGTTCTTTCATTTTTCTATCTTCCCTCGCATTTGTGATTCCTTCCTTTAGCATGCTAACATGCTCACAATTTAGCTCAAGCATAGCCTGAAAGAGATGACTGGACAGTTGTTTAGTCATGATTAAAATACCAACAATAAAATTGCAAAGGTTACAGGCATGTTTGAGTTTTAATAGATCTGTTTTAGAATTCAAGGTGATTTGGAGGATTTCTTTAAGAAATCCAAGTCAGCCATGCACCTTATCAGCAGGAGATGAGGGTCCTATTATCCCTCATGTTCTTCAACTTTTATGGGGCTTGCATATGAAAAAATAAGCCTGCATGTCAGACTAACATCAAGTAAGAAATCAGAGATGTGAATGATGTGGAACAACAGAGCTGATTTATTTCTTGTTTTTCTTACCAGGTGGTTGTGAACGCTCTTATAGGAGCCATCCCTTCCATCATGAACGTGCTCCTTGTGTGTCTCATCTTCTGGCTCATCTTCAGTATCATGGGAGTCAACTTGTTCGCCGGCAAGTTTGGGAAGTGTGTGAACAAGACAGGCTTTACCCACAGCATTTCTGTGATCAACAACAAGTCTGATTGCCTTGCCATGAATGACACTCAGTTCTACTGGACAACGGTCAAGGTCAACTTCGACAATGTGGGACTTGGATACCTTTCCCTTCTGCAAGTGGTGAGTTTCCCTCTGCAGCAAAGGTTTCTTTTTTAATTCATCCAATGTGAATGTTCATTAACTGGTGTGTTGACATATTTAACAGCTTGGAAATTCATTGCAATGTTTGTTGTTTTTTTGCCAGTGTAGTAAGGTTATTTTGTATTTTGTCATAGGCAACATTTAAAGGATGGATGGAAATTATGAATGCAGCTGTAGATTCAAGAGGAGTAAGTATGCAGCTGTAAATCTCATTTCTGGGTTGACATTAGTAATGTCTTACATTAAACTTATTGCTTTGTTTTCAGGTGGAAGAACAACCCAGCAGAGAAATAAACCTCTACATGTACATTTACTTTGTCGTCTTCATCATATTCGGCTCTTTCTTCACCCTCAACCTCTTCATAGGTGTCATCATTGACAATTTCAATCAACAAAAGAGAAAGATAAGTATTTACACTAACGCCTGACTTTGATCACTTGATGTTTTCAAGCAATTCTTTGAATTTTGGGGAAATGATGCACAAGAAATTATTAAATGTACCACCGACCCTGGATTCATTAAAAGAAATACATTTTTAAAAAAGGTTAATTGTTTAAAAAGAAAAAAAAGAAGAGTGATCCAATTCTTAACTTTGATCTGTTGAGAATTTTATTTAAAGAAATGTAAAGAATAATGTGAGATGGTTTTTTTGTGTTCGTTTATACTTAGGTGGACAGGATATCTTTATGACTGAAGAACAGAAGAAGTATTATAGTGCTATGAAAAAGTTGGGATCTAAGAAACCTCAAAAGCCAATACCAAGGCCTGCGGTAAACTATAACAAGTCACAGTTGTAAAATACTGATGTATTCTCTCAAATGTATAATTTACCCTTGTTTAAAACACATTTATGTGTAATTCCTTGTATGACATTATCAATGCTAAATAATTATTGTGCATGTAAGTATCATTCACAAAATCTTGTAATGCTTTACTTACTGGGTGACTGTATTTTCCCATCTTAGAACATTCTCCAAGCCTTCTTCTTTGATCTGGTGTCCAAGCAAGCCTTCGACATCATGATTATGATGCTCATCATTGTCAACATGGTGACCATGATGGTGGAAACGGATGAGCAGTCGGAGCGAATGGAGTCCATTCTCAACAAGATCAACCTGGTCTTCATTGTGATCTTCACCACCGAATGCCTGATCAAGCTGTTTGCCCTCCGGTGTTACTTCTTCACAGTTGCATGGAACATTTTTGACTTTGTTGTGATAATTCTCTCTATTGTGGGTAAGAAGTGAAACCCTGAACATGTCATTTAATTTTATTCACTCCCTGAGGGGAAATTATTATTAGAAATAATCTAGTATTCTCAACTCTGAATATATCAGGAATGACAAATGTTTCTATTACAAATTACTTGCATTAAAAGTTTATATTTTAGCCACAATGAGCTCTCAACAGAACACTGACTAGTTATTACCTTTTTGTTAAATAAATATGTAAGGAAACAGTTGCCTCCACCTATTTGAATTTAAACTAACTTTCTCTATCATTTGATGAACAGATATTAGGATTAATACGACCTTTTTACTGGGATTTCATTCATTAGCAAAATCTACCAAAAATAAATGTGACTGCTTCGGCCAGCTTGTATGTGGTTATTCAGTTCAAGAAGTGGTATTAGTAACTGGAAACAAACTAAAGGAGAATAAAAAACTGTGGTGGACATCCACGAGAGTAAAACGGAGAGAATTACTTTAATCTCTGGGAATATCTGGAAAATTACCAATTCAAAATGACAAGAAAAACATGAAAAAGGAGCTCTAAGTACATTGTAATCATGTCCTTTTCACAATAGTTCAAACTTATTTTTCTTTCTTGTTTCAGGTATTGTTCTCGCTGACATCATTGAGAAGTACTTTGTATCTCCAACCCTGTTTCGAGTCATCAGACTAGCAAGGATAGGACGTGTACTCCGACTTATACGTGCAGCCAAAGGAATAAGGACTTTACTGTTTGCCTTAATGATGTCCATGCCAGCACTGTTCAACATTGGCCTGCTACTTTTCCTCGTCATGTTCATCTATGCTATCTTTGGTATGGCGAACTTTGCCTACGTGAAGAAACAAGATGGGATTGATGACATGTTTAACTTTGAGACTTTTGGGAACAGTATTATCAGCCTTTTTCAAATCAGCACTTCAGCAGGCTGGGACAACCTCCTGAGCCCTATAATGTCCAGCCCTCCAGAGGAGTGTGATGCTCATTTTGTCAATACTGGCACGAACGCCCGAGGAAACTGCGGCAATCCCTCTGTGGGCATCGCTTTCTTTGTCAGTTACATCATCATTTCTTTCCTCATTGTGGTAAATATGTATATAGCTATCATTCTGGAAAATTTCAGCGTTGCCACAGAGGAGAGCACAGAGCCACTCAGCGAGGATGACTTTGAAATGTTTTATGAGGTTTGGGAGAAGTTTGATTCTGAAGCCACACAGTTCATTGAGTTTTCTTTGCTTTCGAACTTTGCCGATGCTCTTTCGGAGCCGTTGCGTATCCCAAAACCCAACAAGATCCAGCTTATCTATATGGACCTTCCCATGGTCAGCGGGGATAGGATCCACTGCCTGGACATCTTGTTTGCCTTCACAAAGCGAGTCCTGGGAGAGTCGGGTGAAATGGACACCCTCAAACAGCATATGGAGGAGAAATTCATGATGGCCAACCCCTCCAAGATTTCTCATGAGCCCATCACCTCTACGCTACGACACAAATTGGAAGAGGTGTCTGCAGTCATCATCCAGAGGAGTTATAGAAGGCATCTGATGCGTCGGCAAATGAAGCAGGCATCCTACCTCTACAGACAAATAAACTACCAGACTGTAGTGGATGTAGAGAACGCTCCAGAGAGAGAAGGGCTAATAGCCTCCATGCTACAACATTATGGGCCAATGGGGGTCATAGTTGTACAGACAACAGAGGACACACTAATGTCTTCACCACCATCTTATGATAGTGTGACCCGGGCAGCATCCCTCAGCCCCTCTGATATAGTCAGATCAATTTCTAGGGGCCCTGAAATCGGGGAGCTTGGTGAAAGCTATGAGGAAACTTTTCTTTGAGACTGAGTTGTGTGGAGAGTGATTGGGTAGTTTTTGTCTGCTTTGTTTACAGAGAATATTGATGATGATGACTCAAGATCAAACAGATTCATTCTTTTATACTCTGGAAGATACCAGTGAAATATGCAATATTTATAAGTAGTTCACCGCCTCTGTTTACATGGAATATCTGGACTGTTGAATATTTCTGCATGTTCATCAACTTCAAGAAAGCAGAACTGTAAGGTTGAACTCTTTCTCGTGTTTTTCTTTTTAACATTTTGAACTCTGTGTTTTAAACGTGATCAAAACAACATCAGATTTTCACACAAGCTCAAAAGTAGATAGAGGAAACCCTTTTGAACATCTGAGAAAAAAAAATCATATGTGATCATTAGGCTTATATAAATGTGGTGAACCATTTAAACAAAAAAGTTAGATTATAATCTCACAAAAGGGATTTTCGAACTTTGGTCTGTCTCCATGATTTTTAGCTAACAGTTCTGTGCTTTTTGGAGAAAGATTACCTTTCTCTTGCTGCCCTGCCATGCACACATTTGCTCAGTTTTCTTCTTCTCGCAACTCATGAATGTATAGGACAGGCTTTAGTTGCATAGATGTTATGCTGTGTTTCTTTGTGACCTCACAGACTTATGTGGAGTTGCTGAGACAGTGACTGACAATACTTGATTGTGTTTGACCTTCTGGAGGGTTATAATGGTCCTGAATTTTTGTTCTCTCTGCAGAGTCTCTGGACTGGAATCCATACTCTTTAGAGATCATTTTAAAGCCTTTTCTGCCTGATGTGCAATAGCTATATACTCTTACAAGTATGTATCGTCAAGAATAGACTTTAATAGATCCCGGCCCATTCAAAGAGAGTAGGCCTACCCTTTTATACATTATTGTTAACTGAAACCAAAAACATTCATCTAATTTCAAACTTACTGCTAATTTTGGAGATTCACACACATCAATTAGGTCTGATACACTCGATAATTTTCCCTATATAATTGAATCATCAATTAGATGTCCCCCCGTCTTTGTTTTACTAAATTCTCATTAACTACTTTTGACCTGTGTGAAAATCAGATGACGTCATATTTATGCACAAATATGGAAAATTCGAGCAAACCTATAAAAACTTTTGCATCGGTTGAAAATTAGCAACAAAAGACTCTTTCATTACAGGGTAAAATTCTGAATATCATATTCTTATTTATAATTTTCCAGTTTTAAACTATGGCACAATATTTTTCAGCAATAATTCTCACACCTTTATGGAAATCATGGTACCATGAAACCTTTTTGGCAAAAAGGCCGTCCAAAACGAGTGTTTTTAGCTTGAAAGATAGCTAGTGGATTAGCTACTGGCTACATTCGTTTAAAAGATTATTTTTTAATTCTGCTGGCATTAGTTTATATTTATATTTTTGCTTCAAAAGTCACGGTGCACCTCTTCAAAAGAAAAAGTGTCTGAAGCAAAGCATTTTACTCCTGTGTCATGAAAGGGAGAACCTGAATACGCTTGCTAACCACTAATTTGTGTAAATTTCTGTAGCCTAGCATTTTTTTTGCTAGAGCTAAGAGCAGTTCATAACAGGCAGTTTTAAAAAGTTGTAGCCTATTGCTAACCTTTGTGACAGAACAACATTTTGAGTCACTGCATGTCAAGGTTTTACTTTTCTCTACAAATACATGTTCATATTTTGTACAAATGCACAGATATTTTTAAGCTAATCTCTTATGTTATCAAGCTATATATCACTAACTAATTCATGTGGCAGTTATGAAATGCTTATTAAGATTAAATCTGATTGTAACTGAAGGTACTATTTACTATTAAGGGTTCAAATTCAAGATCAATACTTTCAAGATCGACAATTAACTTAGTTTAAGCTGAAATTGTGAACTGCAAGTTATGCTTTGAAACAAAGTTTTTTATCAAACAACACAATCCATAACATCTTTTTCTGTGCAATTCAAGCAAACAACAAGGCGACGTAGGTGTACAATGTATATCATATACAGTAAATGTAGCCTATTTATTGAATAACACAAAATCATGAAGGGACGCACCATTCTTGTTTTCTATTCAGTATCATGAACACACAAACATGGAGACCTTTTCTTCATGAAAGAGAACATTTTACAGGTTATTATGTCACATCTAACAGATTACAAGTTTAATTTGTGCGTCAGTTGCAAAGAAGGGCTGTGTGAACTCATAATCCCCGATTCATGTGCCTGATTTTGATTGTCGTCCGCACGCTTCTCTGAATTTGTCAAGAAAATTTAATTTGATCTGATGGATGTGGATTGGGGGGGGGGCATGAATGCAGTGAAAGTTATTTTTTGTAATTAAGTGTGAAAAAGAGCTTTAAGGCTGTAAAGTATTGCAAACTGATTTTTACCTATTTTTTTTGTAATGTATTTATATTAAAAGGCCAATTCAGTGACCCTCAATATGGCCGTAAAGCAGTTTGATTAAATTATATAAACATATGTTCATTTTTATATATAAAAAAAGAGTCATTGAGAACATGATTGTCTGTGTTGCATTTCCATAAAACAACTCATGGTTTGCTTTATTAAATGGTAATAAAAGTCACTTCTGTATTTGTGGACTTCCCCACTGTCAGTACATTTTAGATAGCACAGCAACATATGACTTGGATTATTTACATACAAATATGTCTTTACAGTTTTGCATTTGCTTATTTCAATATTTAGATACTGTATATTATTTAGAATGTTATGCCTTAAAAAGAAAGTGAAAGTTAAACAAAATATAAAAAATGCCGTGTCTCTACTTTTACATGAGAAGCCAGTTAGCTGATTTGACCTCATTACAACTCATGGTGCTGTTAAATCTCTCTCTCTCTCTCTCTCTCTCTCTCTCTCTCTCTCTCTCTCTCTCTCTCTCTCTCTCTCTCTCTCT
>JAOXYM010000008.1:6527927-6543729 GCA_028567055.1 Leptatherina wallacei | reverse complement strand
TTTTTAACATGGGAGTCAATGGGGATCTGCTCTGTTTTGCAGCCAGCACCTAGTGGAGGAGGGGGGAACTGCAGCCTCTAGCGGAGGAGGGGGGAACTGCAGCCTCTAATGGTGGATGGGGGGAACTGCCATTTTTGGCACTTCCGCATAGGCTTCATTTTTCCAAACCGGAGGTTGCCCCTTGACCGTGACCTACTGGTATCGAATGGACATGAAAATGTTTTGGTATTTCCCATCCCTAGTTTGCAGACTGAGCCATTTCAGTTTAATTGCATTTAAGTTTTGAGGAGATTCTGAGTCAATATGAACAGTAAATGTCTGATTTATCCTTCTCTCTGCTTTTTAAAGCTAATTCAGAGAGATTTTCATTAGATCTTAATAAGATCAGTGATTAATTGTTCATTTCAAAACAAGAAAAATTAGGCAAAAGTCTTGAAAATGGAATTGTTGTATGGGCTGTTTTTGCCAGAACATAAATAGCACAGCTGTGTTTTGTTTCTCGAAGCCAAAAACACGTGGCGGTAGAGCCAGAAAAGAGGACGTCAACCTAAATAATGAACCACGAAGAAGAAGAATCCGGAAGTGTTGACCAGCTCTGACAGCGACACACAAGCAGCAACAAGAAGAGAGTTTGCCGCGTGCACAGGAGGATATCTTTCATGAAGAAACGTTACTAAGTCCCTATTTAGCAAGGACATTTCTTGTGGAGAAAGAAACATGGGTATCTTTTTATTTTTTTAGGGGTTGCTTTGGTTGAACTGATGTTAGCTTACCTGCTAACGCTTATTATTATTATTATTATTAAACCCAGAGTTTTAACAGGCATTACTACTCTGATGTATATTGCTATTATGCCGCGGGAGACAACAAAACTATAGTTAATTATATTGACCTAAAGAGTCATTAAGAATTTTAAGTTTTAACTTTAAGGTAACAGGCTTTTATTGTGCATTCGTAGTGTCATAACCAAGCTTTCTTTAAAAGAAAGATAACACCTAAACAAGGGACAGCTCGAAAAAGAACTATCAGAAAGTGCCTCTGAAAAGAGATATGACATGACACCGCTCACGATTTCATTTAAGATAATATAAGTAAAACCAATATAGTGGAATATAATCCACAGTCCAACTTCCCTGCTACTGTATATTTTGATAAGATGCTTCCTGAATAATTCAATGATTAAATACGGTAACTAGATCAGATCATTGTTCTGACTCCTTGCAGAAGGTCTCCTGCCGCCATCATCGCTGAGGCTCCTGGTACCCCCGCTGCGTGTGATGTCAGCTGCGATGTGGAGGGTAGTTCATCTGAGAAACATCAAGCGTTATGGAAAAGTGGAGGAGTTTGTGTCCATGGTAACTGAAGCCATTCCTGACATCCTGACAGACAGACAGATGAGACTTTTATCACTGGGCTTAAGAACAAAGGTATGTGTTTGTACCAGATGCATAGGGATGGAAAAATCCTTTAAAAGATCAGTACAGTGGTGTTTAAAAGTGATTCCTGTAATGTTTCCTACATCTTCTCGTCAAGAAGAAGAGGACTCGGTTTGATCTTAATGGTTTGTGTTAAACACTTTTGCAGATGTTGTTGCAGATGTTAAATTCTGAAGACTCAGAGGATCTTAGAGGTGTGAAAAAACACGTAGACAGCCTGCTGCAAACAAGCTCCAGACAGGTGTGTAAGACTCCATTTATGGGCAAAGAATATTGGCTCCTCGAGAAGCATTTGGCTTATTTTAGATGTAAAAACTAAACTTCACAGGTTGATGCAGGGAGTGAAGATCTTGAAGCCAACATTGCTAGGCTTGTTCAGAGACTCCTAGAAGACTCAAAAGGGAGAGAAGACTTCTTTAAGGTCTGTCTATTGTTTTGTGTCATTGTTTGAATATTAAATGGTACTGATTTTTTTTTTTTAGTTTAAACATCTACTCCTCTGGTTGACATTTTTCTCCTACCAGAATTTGTGTCCTGTGGAGTATGGCCCAGACTTTGATACAGCATTGGAAACATTGCTTTGTGAGTTCCTCACCAAGCTGGAAGAGCTGGTTGTTATACCAGACTTTAAGCAGGTACAGAGATCAACATTTGTTGTATGAAAATATACAAACAACTTTTGACACTGCATTCCCAGAGTAGGGGATTTGATTTCAGTGCATTTGAAATAAGTGTATTTGTTTAATAAAGACAGCAGAGTGGATCAGTGATTCATCGTCTGTGCTGGATGAATACATGCAGTGTGGAACCAAAGCTGATGACCTCAAAGTTTTGCTCAAAAGTAAGCTGTGCTGTGATCAATTGGCCAAAATGGATTCAAGTGGTAAGTTTTTCTGACTTGTATATCTGTAGAACAATGTTTAAACAATTAGTTTGTGATGGTTTTACAGGAGGAGTGTATTTGAAAGTTTTAAGTCATTTCATTTAGTTATCAGTAGTCAACCAGATGCTGTATCAAGAAAAATAAGAAGCGGTCTCTTTCATGCCGTTCATGTGATGGACCAATGAACCACCTGTCTGGGGGTGTGCCCAGCCTCTAGCCAGGTAGCAGCTGGGCTAGGTTGTGGAAAATGGATGGATTGATTTTTTTCTTTTTTCGGGGGGGAGGGGGGCATTATTTCATTAAGCTTATAAAATGTCACATTTTTTTTCTTATTCTGGCCACTTTTTTCCCTCAAAAATGACGGTTCACCAGTTTCCTTTACGGTTTTATTAGGATGGATCGCCACCTTGTGGTGGAGGGGTATGAGTGCTCCTAGGATCCCAGACACTACGTTGTCAAAGCAAATTGATCCTGACAATGAGCAGATCAAAGACTGTCATGATGGAGAAGTCAGAGATCCAAGTTACTAAACCCAGGTCAACCACCTGAGGCAAAAACTACAAGGGTCTGGTGTAAAGATTTTTATTTAATTAACTAAATTATCCAGCTATAGGACTTTTATTATAAATAGTTTGTACTGAAGAATAGCCTTTAGGTTCAAACAGAGTTCATTTCATGGTCAAGGGCACCATGTTGCAGAGAGATTCTGAAAATGTGCTGCACTTACTCTGATACTGGAACCACCATTTCTAATACAGACGAGTACATTCCTGCCATAGGCAATAATAAGTCATTATACCTTTTTAAAAAAAATGCTAATTTAAACAAAACTGGGGAAGCAAACTTAGTGGGAGCTACTGGCTGCTGTCAACATGGCAGACTGGTAACTTTATCATTGGAGATTGGAGTTAATCTCAGTCTTATATATTTTAACTAACATATAAATGAACTAACTGTACGTCATAATAATAATTGTCTCACTTTATTATTATTTCTCTTTTCAAACAGTGCCATCTGCCTCAGAGCAGCAACTCTTCTCATTGTTATCTCTCCCTGCTTCACTGAGAGACACCTGTGCCAATTATGTGGACTCAAACATGCAAACATTTGACAGTCGGGGAGAATCTGAGGCAACTGCTCCTCAAGAGGCCAGAGACTTTGAATTACAGGAGACACAATGTTCATCTCAGGACGAGTCAAACATTTTGAGCAACGATGAAGAGCAAAAATCAGGAGGAAAAATCACCGACAGCATCCTTGTTGATTCCATTGCTGAGGAATACAAAGACCAAAATACAGCCGCCTCCCATGCTCCTTCAGCATCTGATACAAGTCCTGTAATGCCCAGCTCTATAATTGCTCCCCCAAGCAAGAGAGTTGCACACAGATGCCCTCGTTGTGCCAAATGCTTCATTTACCCTTATGAACTTCTGGAGCATCAGAGGCTGCACACTGGAGAAAACCCCTACAAGTGCTCTCAGTGTGGCAAAGCTTTTAGGAGGGCCTCTTATCTATCAACCCACAGGCGGACACAGTGCAAGAAAGCAGATTATGTTTGCATCAAATGTGGGAAAAGCTTTCAGTCCGTACGGGACAAATTTAAACACCCGTGTGTTCACAAACGTGACTGTTCTCAATGCGGGAAGAGCTTCAAAAGGAGGTGTCAGCTGGTGAAGCACGAGCTTAGTCACAAACTCATCGGTGTTTTCACATGCAAACAGTGTGGGGAAGTGTATCCCAGCATCAGCGAGCTGAAATTCCATCAGAAGACTCATCCTCCGGAGCGATCCAATCAGTGCAAGCAGTGCGGCAAATTTTTCAGCTCTGCCGCAAACCTGACAGCTCACGAGTTTCGCCACACACAGGAGAAAACCGATATTTGCGCGATTTGCGGCAAGGTTTTCACGAGCAAAAATGACCTGAACCTTCACATGCGTAGTCACACGGGCGAGAGGCCGTTTCAGTGCACATACTGCGGGAAGCAATTCTCTATGTCAGGAAATTTGAACGTACACGTCAGGATTCACACAGGGGAAAAGCCTTATGTGTGCTCCGACTGCGGCAAGGCTTTCATCTCAGCCGGCGAGCTGCAAGTACACAGACGCACCCACACGGGGGAAAAGCCGTACAAGTGCCCTGTTTGTGGGAAAGGATTTATTAAGGCCAGCAAGGTGACTGTTCATAAGCGCGTCCACACCGGGGAACGTCCATATGTATGCTCTGAATGTGGGAAAGGTTTTTCCCGTGGAAGCGGGCTGAAAAAGCACACCATGCAACATACAGGGGTACGACCGTACACTTGCCAGCAGTGTACAAAGACTTACACATGCCTCAATCACCTGAAGACACACTTGAAAACTCACAAGATAATCCAGACCAACTGATTTCCACGTTGCTTGAATTGATCATAGTGTTGACTTTTTGTTGGATACTATAAGTCACCTTCACTTGTACGACCCGATTGTTCAAAAGCTTGTTTAAACTGGTTAATTCCTTCTCTCTTTTCTGTGTTATTACTGAGATATTTAAACCTCAAGTATACAGCTTTGAGCTTGGGTGGTTCTTAATTTTGTTCTGAAGGCCAAAATTTTGTTGAAGCCATCTTAATAAAAACATTTAAATCTGTGTTGATAACTGTCTGTCATTTATAACTTTAAAAAAAAAAAGTTATTCTAACATTTTTGATATTGTAAACATTAAATAAACAACCACATAGTTATGATTTCCTACGTGTATGTCTTCTATTGTCTGAATTTATCTGGGAACAAATGTTTATAACACTCTTCTTTCTATGAATATATTTCTATATTTATGAATATATCTTGATTAACATATTTGTATTGATGTACATTTATTATACGAATACATGTTGTAGAGCAATAATGTTGTTTGTAAAGTTACATTGTCGTCGTCCGGTGAGCCGGCGTTTGTGACGCTAACAGAAGAATGAAGTAGAATTTTTTTTCCGGGCTGCCCCGCACAGCAAATCGAGTGTACCTATTTCTAACAGACACTGACGGAGCCAACGCTCCCCCTCGTGAATAGCGTGTTTCAGGAAGAAGTTGGCGCCTGAAGCTCCGTATTTGGGTAGCTAGCAAGCTAACAGAAACTACGAAACATGGTCTATTTTGTTGAGTTTTCGCTCAAGCGTTATTGAAGAACTCCAAAATGAACGACATGGGTATGTATTGTCTAGTGAAACTGGACAACATTATGGATTTTTGCATCGTTTGCGCTTAGCCGAGTAGCTAAAGCATAGGATTAGCCGCGGCTCAGCAGGCCTCGACTATTCCCTGGAACAAGAATTGTTTTACCCAATTAAAACAAGCTAAGCAGCACTAGCGGTCTTCCGGCTAACATGTTAGCGTGTGCTAATATCTAACACTCGGCGCAAAAAAGGTCCAGAATAACACTTAATATTTGTAGTAATGGCTTTGCGGTTTTAAATGGGCTGTGTGTTAAAGCATATTAGATTTTACGTGCTACACGAATTGGCTAAACCTAATAATGCAAACGTGATGTTCAGAATAAATTAACTATTTAATTGATTATGTTTCATCAGTGCTGTCTTCGGGAGTTATTGACCAAAGCATGAAGTGATGTGTTTAAGAGTACAGGCATTTCCAGGCTTGTATTTTAATGTTGGCATAATATCCAGCCTTTTTTCATGGTCAAAACTGTTTATTTCCAATTGAAGATAAACCGGTAGTAACTACGTTCACACCCTGATTTTAAGCCTGGGTAACCATGTCTACTTTTGTGTTTGAAGAATTCAGTGTTCCTCTGTCTTCGCTGGCACTCCTGGTCCCACCACTAAGACTGATGTCAGCAGTGATGTGGGAAGTCGTAAGGCAGCGGAACATAAAGCACTATGGGAAACTGGAGGAGTTTGTGTCCATGGTAACAGATGCAGTTCCTGAGCTGATGAGCAGAAGAGAGGGGAGACTGCTCTCATTGGGCCTGAGAGCGAGGGTAAGTGAAATAATGTATCTCTAAGTGGATGATCATTGAAATAATAATAAACCCCTAGAGAGGGTGTAAGGAGAAATCACAGACTTACAAATTACTTTTCCTCCAGACAACTCTTGAACTGCTACGCTCTGAACACCCCGTAGACTTCAAGGCTGTTGAGACTCATCTTAACAGAATCCGAACTTCGTGCTTTGAGGAGGTGAGGATTGCTTATACCTTGTTAAATAATCTAATAATTAAAAAATTCCCATATATAGATAGATTCCAGGGGTATGATTTTTTTGTTTGTTGTCTTGCATGTAAGTAAATTGTGTTTAGGACAACACGCTGACATTACCTTCAGCTGCAGTAATAAGTTGAAGCATTTTCTGACATTTTAAACAAAAGAAGAAACTTAACAGATTGATCCGTGATGACAAAAAGAATTAGTTGCATGCTTTAATTGGTATTTACAGTTGAATCAACCTGAAGTCATCTAGCTGGTGTCTTGTCTTGTCATTCAGACAAATGATCCTGTAATTGAAGCCCCAGAGGCGAACTTCATGAAGCTGGTGCAAGGCCTCATTGAAGACACTGATGGCAGGGAACACTTTCTCAAGGTAAAAAATATTTTGAGTACAACTTTAACAAGTTTGGAATATGTCTGTATTTACCTTAATGTGGTGTTTTAGTATCAGAGTTTTGTACAAGCTCTATAGAAATACTTAGAAATGTGAATACACACTTGTATTTTGACTCTGAATCGATTTAAAATGTAAATGCATGTGCGATAATTAGGCTTATAGGTGTTAAAAAGCCTAAGATAAGGCACAGATTTGGAGAAATATAATCCATTATAGAGGAACTCATTTGTGATGCAAGAAAAGTCAGTACAGGACCATCTCCACTCCAGCCTGATGCAGATGAAGACTTACATTACAGTATAACTAGCTGCATGTAAGGAGACACTATCTGTTGTCAATCTCACACATTTCGTCTGGCTTCTGTATCCCTTCTGAAATTCCATTAAAATATCCAGATAGATAATCCTTTTGTTTAAAATGGGCATTACTCTGTTGCGTTTGTTACAGCTGCATCAGTGAAGTCCTGTCTCTTTACCTGCACAATTAAAAAAAATTAAATAATAATCATAAAATCAATGAGCCCAGGTACATGCACAACCAAAACTGATCATTATATGATTAATAGCTATCAGATAATTCAAGTGATCATTTAAACAGCAGAATCTGGTCTTCTTGATCAGATAACAGCAGTTATCTAATTATGAAAAATCCGATTAACACACCTAGTTTTCTCCCTAGTATTCTGATGCGTTTGTGCAAGTAGACCAGTATATATCCGATTCATTTAGTTTTTTTTTAAATTTGTGCTTGTGCAAGAAAAAAACCTGCATCACTTCCGTCATTTTAACAGAAGACAACAGTGCAAAGACTGAATTAAAGAAGTCATAGCGTGACTGGAACACAGAAGAAAAACACGATGCCGTGCTACAGCAGAAAGTTGGAGTATAAACAAAGTAAAACATTAACAAGTAGTTTGTTTTGTTTTGTAGTTTGCCCTACATGGGCAGTTAATGCTAAAACATTGGGCCGTGTCATGTCCAACAAAAAAAATCAATGTTTTGAACCTAACAGGGAGTTATGTCATTATATACTATAGACATACTACAAAAGAAATCCCATAATGGACTTAAAAATTGTAGACCAAGATTTTTTGCCGATCACATTTCAGAAGTGCATGTCAGATCTGATTATTATAATTATCTGATCACTCCCGGTTGTTAGATTTGACGGCCGTGTAAACGGTCTCAACGTCCATATTGCTGCTTCTCTGTTTAGCTATTGTCTGTATATTCTTAATGAAAACCCACTTTTCTTTAATCCAACAGAATGTTTTTCCTGTGGAGTACGGCCCTGACTTTGACACAGCATTAGAAACTCTTGTTTGCGAATTCTTCACTCGATTGGAGGAGTTGCTGCCTATACCAGATTTCAAACAGGCAAGCGAATGTCATTACAAGATGATTCGGACAATGAGCCGGGCCACTTTCATCTTGAATTGCAACCTTTTCTATTTTCTCTTTTTTAATAGACAGCATCTTGGATCAGTGCTGCCCCTGCCGTCCTAGAGGAGTACATGCAGTGCGTCTCAAATGGAGATGACCTTAAATTTCTTCTCCAGAGCAAGCAGTGCCATGGAAAACTTGCAAAGACCACTGTTGGTGTGTATGCATGTACTTCAGCTGAACATTGCAGTGTTGTGATTCAATACGTTTCAAATCTTATTAATTTCATCCCCCTCATTTTCCCTGCAGCTCCCTTTCAATCAGACGATCTTCTGATTCCATCTTTGTCTCTCCCTCCATCCCTGGAAGTGGCCATCACTTCCCATCCGAGTGCTTGTGATGATGAAAATAATGACGTCCCTCAGATTGTCATGTTTGATGAAGAACTGTCAACAAACCCTTCCACTTCAGCAGATTTTGCAGAATCGCCCAAAAGGACCGATATCCCTTCATCTCCTCGCAGCAGACAGCACACAGGAATCCATAAATGCCCCGAGTGTGACAAATGTTTCAAGCACCACTCTGTCCTGATTGAACATGAGCGAGTTCACACTGGGCTGCAGCCTTACAACTGCTCTGAATGCGGGAGGGCTTTCAGAACAGCCACTCTGCTGGCTGGTCACCGGCTCCGCAAATGTAAAAATGCTGCATATCTTTGTATTAAATGCGGGAACAGTTTTCCAACCTCGCTAGATAAATTCCGACACCACTGCCCAAAACGAGGGCGTAACTACGACTGTGGGCAGTGTGGGAAAAGTTTCCCGAAGTCTAGCAGCCTGAAGGAGCACCTGCTGACTCACATGCAAAGCCGCCTCTTCAAGTGCAGCCATTGCGGTGCTGGTTTCTCAGGAATTGGTGATCTGAAGTATCATCAGCAGGTAGATCACGATAAGCCTTATCAGTGTAAGCAATGCGGTAAGAGCTTCATCTCCTCAAAGAGCTTGTCCAAACATCAACAGCGGCACGAGGAGATCGGTGAACTGGAGACGGAAAAATTAATGAGTGGAGGTAAACGCAAGAAAAGTTGCTCAGGTCATCGGACTTCTGCGTCTCTGTGCTCCAGGAAGACATCTGTCAAAGCCGTTTACCCACGCGGAAGAGTCACTCACAACTGTCCGCTGTGTGGACGGAGCTTCAAGTATCGCTTTGAGTTCCTTGAACACCAGCGCTTCCACACAGCGGTGAAGCCTTACAAATGCTCTCATTGTGGGAAAGCCTTCCGCACAGAGGCTCACCTGTCTGGACACAGGAAGAGAAAGTGTAAAAACGCGGCGCACATTTGCACCAAGTGTGGTTGTCATTTCAGGTCTCTGCACGAACGTGTCCGACACCAGTGTGTACAGCTGCTGACGAAATACGAGTGTTCTCATTGTGGAAAGACCTTCAAGATGGCCCATCTGCTCAGGAACCATCAGATGAGCGAGCATCAGCTTCCGTACAGCCCCAACCATCGTTTCAGGTGCCGGTACTGTGATGAGACCTTTCCTGGCATCAGCGAGCTGAAGTATCATCAGAGGGTTGACCATGAGAAACCCTACCAGTGTCAGGAATGTGGCAAGTGCTTCCTGTCTGAGAAATGCCTGGCCAATCACGAGCTGCGCCACAACGACGACAGACCCGAAAACTGCCTAGTCTGCGGCCGTGGCTTCAGAAACCGCTACGATTTGAAGCAGCACATGCGCACTCACACAGGAGAGCGGCCGTACCAGTGCACTCATTGTTCCCAGTGTTTCTCCACGGCAGGAGGACTGAGGAGTCACACCAGGGTTCACACGGGCGAGAAGCCACACATTTGCCCGGATTGTGGCAAGGCCTTCTCCCAGATGGGTGCAATGCGCACCCACAGGCTCACCCACACAGGAGAGAGGCCGTTCAAATGCACAGTGTGCGGCAAAGGTTTTACAATGGCACACAAAGTAACGGTTCACATGCGCGTGCACACGGGGGAGCGGCCATACGTGTGCTCTCAGTGTGGGAAAGCCTTCTCAGATGGGAGTGTGCTGAAGCAGCACATGCTGAACCACTCAGGGGTGAGACCGTACCACTGCCAGATCTGTCCCAAGACCTACACCTGTCTGAACCACCTGAGGAGACACCTGAAGAGCCACTCAAACATGAACTGAATCTGATGTGAAGGCAATCAGGAAAAAGCCTGATAACAATCAACATGCTGAACTAAACTTAACAAAACACTGCACTTCCTAGCAAATTGGTACTAAAACTTTAATGGATCAACTAAACTTGAAGAAACAGAATGATGATGTTTAGATGGAGTCAGAAATGCTGACTAGGATAATCAGCACAAATGGTTTTTGTCTTCCCTCATTCCCCAGAAGCTTTTGAGTGTTTTACTTTTCTGTACATTTGTTCCAGATGCATGAATATATTTCAATGTTCCAGTGAAAACAATTTTACAGAGCTCCCCATGAATCACAGAGGAGAAAACTTTGTTGAAATACTATTAATTTCCCTTACGAAATAACCCGCATTTCCTCTGTTCCGAAGAGAAAAGCTGTTCTGTATTATGACAGCTGCTGGTTCTGATCACATAAGACGTCAGCGTACCTCCAAATGTCGCCGCTCAGGCCCAAAACCTGCTGCATGGCCAGTTTAGCCGGGTCACAGAACCAACAGCTGGATGTTACTGGAGTTGTTTTGAGTACTTGTTCAATCTCCCTTCTTCTCTCCTCTTGTGGGTTTTTTTTAGGAGTCCATCTATCTACCATTCTGTAGCTCAGAGATGATTTCTCCACTATGAGCTATGGGGGCTCTGTATTATTTGGTCAAACTGCTGTGTATCCAGCATTTTTAATATGGAAAGTATATATTTTTGAAAGGCCTTGGGGGGGTGGGGGGGAATACAGACGTGAAAGCTGTGACTCTTTGTAAATATGCCGGGTGACAAATCCTGAGAGTGCAAAGTTAAAATGACAGTTTATTCCCTTATCGTAGGTCCTTTTTTTTTCTACATTGGTTTGGAAGGTTTTTGAAACACAAATTAAATGAGCTTTGTTACACATTGTGCTTGGATTTATTTACCACAGAATAACACAAGTAAAAGTTGAAGAATAATTTTTGACAGCATTTGAGTTTAGCTTTACAAGCAGGACATGAAAGAGCTTCACTAGGTGGCGGTAGTAGACTATTAACCAGGTTTTGTTCATGCTATACTTGACCTGTGTTGCCTGTTGCACAGTGTTAGTTTCAACAAACATTGTTGCCGACTGAGGTATCTAGAGTACTGATTGTCTGAGTGGACTGCAGATTGATGGCAGATGTGGTTCAAGATAATTTTGGCCATTTCCTGTCATTAACTTTCTTTGGCATGGTTTGGAATTTTGATTAACGTGTAATTCTTTTGTGTTTTTGACTGACGCCGACAAGGTTCTGCGAAGGGGAATTCACCACTTTCTGATCCCAGCTGTAAAATCACGTTAGCTAACAGAAAACATTAATTCGAACAATTTGTGGTCCAAATCAACAACAAATAAGCTAATTGTGATAAAATCTCTTCCATATGTCTGAAACAGAAAAAGGGAAGTTCAGTTTCTCCTTCCACTCCTGCAAAGAAACTTTCTTTTTGAGACATGTCCATGCCACTGCCGTTTGCAGGATAATGCATCCACCGGACAAATGTGGTGTGTTAAATGTTGCAAGATGTTTTTATATTCAGATGCTCAAAGCAGCAGGCCTTCTTTCTGATATGGAAATGCTGCAGGTCATCTGGAAAGACAGCAGGCTGACATGATGCTAAATCCCTATTTTAGGGAGTGTGTGTGTGTTTTCACATCTACAGATTCATCTTCATAAAATGAGAAACTTGGATCTCATCTCCAGTACTTTAAAAGGCAATTAGGAGTCTTCTCTTTCCAGAAAGTCAACAAAACTTAAAGGCCAGCTGTCGTACCAGTGCATTCCTCGGGGAATTTTATGGGAATAACAGTTTCCTGATGAAGGCTGGTATTGAGACATCTCAAAATGAATGCATCAGAACTTATACAGAGCCACACAGCTGCTAAAAATCCAACAGGTTTTACTATGAGAGCCTGCTAATAAATACAGATCATTACCAGATGTCCCCGTTTCACTCATCCTCATCCCTCCTTCTCTCCCTTCTTTCCTCTCCTTCCCTCCTTGGCTCAATGATCTCAACGGAAAATGTGACTCCAAGCCAGACCTTCCTTGCAGTCCCACACTTGAAGCACACACACACACACACACACATATGTCCACAGCAACCATGTAACATCCACCCCCATCAACACCTTGCCAAGTGAACAGCCCACGCTGCTCTGCCCCCTTCCACGCTCCCTCATAATTCTTTCCAGAGTGATGTCCAAGATCAGCTCAAAAGGAGCGGTAGATGGCACTGTGTCTCTTTCTGCTTTCCATTTTAAAGGAGTATTCAAAATAGAAAGGGGGGGAGAAAGTCCTCCCTGGTCTGGACACCGAAGTAAACCAGATGTATGAAGACTCCACCCACTCAATCTTCCACAGAAACTAGAGATTTTTAACAGAAACGGAATACAAAACGCTTCCAATATGTTCGTCAGCTGCTTTTCATTAACTGATTAAATTCTTCTGCGTGCACCTCCTCATGGCTGCAGTTTTGGATTTTCTGACATGTAAAAAAAAGAACTTTTACCTATACTCTGCACAAAAAAAGCATAATATGTGAATTTTTATGATACATGTTCTGAAACTATTAAATCGGTTAAAAGCTTATACATCCAGTTATTTTACTAAATGAAAATGAAATGCGCTCTTGAAGCCTCCATCAAAAATAGCAGTTTATTTCTGTAGGCTATATCCCTGCAGACTCCTTTTTAGTGTAAACATTTGTCCCGTGCGCGCTCTGGTGTAACGCAACTCATCTTCCTCCCCATCTAAAGTGTGTGAACTCCTCCTCCTCCTTCTCCTCCTCCCTCCTAACCGTGCGCTCTGGTCCTCCTCTGCGCGCTCTGGGTCTCGCTTCGGACAAACTGCGGCGGAGTACTGGATCCCCGCGAATTGACCGACTCATAAAAAAAAATAAAAAAACCGAGTCCGGGGCCACGGGAGGTTCGGTGTTCGTCTCTCTGTGGATTAGGGTGTCGTATGGTTGGGTTTTCAGGATCGTTTTGTTCGCAGTTTGATCATGGAGACTCTCAGAGGTCTTCTTGCGCTACTGTGCGTTCTGGTGGCAGGAGCGCAAACGCAGGTTCAACTACCTAATTTTGCGGGTAAGTTCGCTGGAGCTATGCTGTTTCCAAGCTTGTGCGTCAGTACTTGCTGTTTGTGACATTGTGCTGCATGTACAGCGCTCATCCTGCAGCTGGATGCAGGATGTAAGATCAGATTTGAATTGTTTTCAGATGGCATGCTTTCTCAAATCGGGACAGTTTTTCCAAATCAGCTAAGATGCAGTAAAAACTGTAAGATTAAGTCAGAATACTTGCTCAACACCAGCAGGCCTGTGTTTGGCCCTTGCAGTGGGCCTGTGGGCTTGCTTTGTAAAGTAGATTCCGTTGTGTTACACCAAAGTGAAGGTAGCCAAAGACCAGAGGCAGAAGAAGTTACTTTAGACCTGTTCTATGCCATGCTACAGTTATAGTACTGGTGTACTTGCAGACAGACATACAAGTGTAGATAGTCAGTGAAGGTGTCACCTGTCATAATCAACCTACATATGTGTGATAGATCAGTTCCATTTCACCCACCCTGGTGCTCCAAGCCCTAGTATTATTACTGCCTTTTGGCCTGCTGCAGTTCTGATACCTCTGTCATACCATCTGTCTTAAATGAATGGATGACTGAGGCTACTGGTTTACTGGTTCCAAGGTTGATAGAATTTACATTTGGTAGCTCATTTGTTTTTTATTGTTTTGTTTTTTTTATGTTGCATAATTTTTGATGACAACAATATTTGTTTGTTTCCTTTGTGAGCAGACTGTCCTGTTGACCTTTACTTTGTACTGGATACATCTGAGAGCGTCGCCCTCAGACAGAAACTTCCCGAATTTTATATGAGCCAGATCATAGAATTCACAAATCGCTTCATAGATGAACTCAAGGAGATGTAAGACACACATACACCCACACACACACACACGTACATGTTTCATATCTGTGTTTTGATGGAAAGACATACACAAATCTTTGTTTTTTTGTGGGCATGGGCCATCTTAACCTCTCTCCATGCTGCAGGGATGCTTCATGTGAAACATTGTGACATCACTGCTGGGTGTAGTTTTCAGGTGCATGACACACGAATCAGCCATAACATTATGACCATGCGCTTAATATTCAATAAGCTGTCCTTTTGCAGCCAAAACGGCCCAGACTCATTGAAGTGTGGACTTTATAGGCTTCAGAAGATATGCTGTACCTTCAGGTATCTGGCACCAGTAGCAGATCCCTTAAGTCCTGTAAGAATTTGTCTAGCACGTCCCACAGATGCTTGATTAGAAGGAAATCTGGAGACTTTCGAGGCTAAGACAACAGCTCAAACTCATTGCTGTGTGGCAGGGTGCATTATCCTTCTGAAGAGGTTACTGCCATCAGGGAATAGTTAAGTTGTTTGTTTATATCAAGGTAACACCCACTTGAATGGCATTACCCAAGGTTTCCCAGCAAAAATGACCAGAAGCATCACATTGTCCTCATCAGCCAGGTGGAGGTCATTCCACTATTGATGGTCACGAGTCCATTGTAGACACTTTCAGCAGAAGACTTTAGCTTGCAGTAGCTCTTCTATTGGATGGAACAAGAACCAGCCTTCACACACTAGGTCAGGGCTACTCAATTCGGTCCTACGGGGGGCGCAATCCGGCAGGTTTTCGATGTATTCCTGCTTCAACACACCTGCATCAAACTGAATGGATGTAGCAGCCTATAATGCATAATGACTCATTCATTTGAGTTAGGTGTGTTGGCACAGGGATACATGGAAAACCTGCTGGATTGCAGCTCTTGTAGGACCGAGTTGAGTAACCCTGCAATAGGTGCTTCAATGAGCCTTGAATACCCATGAAACTGATGCTGGTTCATCAGTATTACTTGATGGTACTGCATTAGTTGGGGTTAAACCTCTGTAGACCTGGAACATCCTACAAGTGCTGCAGTTGCTGCTATGACTCAACCATCTAACCAACCCACACAGACAAAACTCAAAGTCGCCTTATATCTTTATGCTTGCCCAGTTTTCTCTTTCTAACACATTAACTTCAAGTTCCAAGCATGACTGATATCATGCCAAGAAATCATCAAGGGTTTTTACTTCATTTGTCAATGGTCACAATGTTGTGGCTGATTGGGGTATTTGATTCTACCCATCACTGATGTTGGCAGTGGATCTGATCGTGTCATGTTATAGCACTTGATTTTGACATTATTTTAAAGGAGTCATCACCTGGTATATTTGGTTATCCATTCTCCCTTAAACTTACTTTCAATCAATTCTTAACA
>JAOXYM010000008.1:6475749-6489882 GCA_028567055.1 Leptatherina wallacei | reverse complement strand
ACATATATATATATACATATATATATATATATATATATATATACAATCTTCAGTCTTTAAGATTTATTGTCATTCCACCGAAAGATTTTTGTCTTCTTTGACTTCTGACTTTTCCAAAGTAGAGCAAAGCTGAAGCACCAGCAACATCACCAATGCAGCCAAGAGCACTCCCCAGCTCAAGCTGTTCTTTATATCAAATGGCAGTAAAACAGTCCCACTGTCTGCCACTGTCTCTCGTGTATTTTAAATATATGCATGAGGAATTAGCATGTCTTACTAGCTTAGTACAAAGTCCGGAAGTAACTAGAAAGAGAGCAGTCCTCAGTCTGTCCAGCCACGCCAAAACCCACCTACCAGAACTGGTTTCTGAAATCAACATTGATTGTGAAAGATATTTATTTATGCTTTCCAGGAGGCGGTAGACCTTATTCGTTTTTAGCTAGCTCCTGCAATGTCACATGTTGATGACATAACTTTTACTTGCCAAGGAAACAGTGCTTAAAAAAGCTGAAATGTGGTTTCCACACTACAGTTTTTGTGCAGATTGAATATTAGTGAACAAGTTCTTAGTTGTTGGGCTGTCTTTAATGCTGGGATACCAGGCTTTCTAACTCCCAAAGATATATTCCCTAGTTAAAGTCCACCCTTCATGACAACCTTTCAACATTTTCCTTTTTTCATAGCGTCTCAGTCCAATCCGTTACCTCGGCAAGGGTACCTACACCGATTGCGCCATCAGAGCCACGTTCAACGAAATGCTGAAGTCCCGCACATATGATTCAGCCCTCCATTTTGCCGTGATCATCACTGATGGCCACGTGACTGGAAACCCATGCGGGGGTATTAAGGTGGCAGCAGAAACAGCTCGTGAAAAGGGCCTCCAGCTCTTTGTCGTGGCAGCGTCTACAAACATCGAAGAGACGGGATTGAGGGAGATTGCGAACTCGCCATCTACCGTCTACAGGGATGAATTCATGGCTGTGGATCTGAGCCAAGGCAGAGCCAGAATACACACAGAGACCATAGATCGCATCATCAAGAAAATGGTAACACCCAAACATACACACAGATTAAACCGTGCTTTGACCCCCTGGTCACGCTATGTTTCTTCTGTCTTCACAGAAATACGAAGCATATAAAAAGGTAAGACTGAACATCTTAGAGAAATATCTTTAAAGTGTACCATACATATCTGTATCAGTCTTTTGCCCTGCTGTATGTTCACCGACGTCTTTGTTTCTTGCATAACGCAGTGCTTCGACGTGCCATGTCTAGAAACAGAAGGGCCTCCTGGTCCAAAAGGCCTCAGAGGACAGAAAGTAAGTTTTACACATTTACAACATTAACAGTATGCACCTGTCATTTGTATTTCACTGTTTTTAATCCTTTAAACTCACTGACTGCAGGGAGCCAAAGGAGACATCGGTCAACCGGGAGAAAAAGGAGAGAGAGGTCGCCCAGGAGACCCCGGCATTGAAGGTCCTATCGGTCAACCCGGTGTTAAAGTAAGAGGCTTTCAGTGACCCATCATCCGTCGCAGCAGAACAAACATTAGCATTGTTTGAGACGATATTTGGACACCATTTTCCTTTTCTTCTCTTTGTAGGGAGAACCAGGCCAGTTAGGCGACAAGGTAAGGCTTCAGCTTGCTTTTTTAATTAGCATCCAGTTTCTTTTGAAATTTCAGTCTCTTCAAATGTGCTGATGATCTTAATTGATAAGCATATGCTGATCTTTTGTCCGACTACAGGGAGAGATAGGAACTCAGGGGAAAAAGGTAGGTGCTTTCATTTAACATCTACCTGTTGAATATTATAAATTCCTGAAAGAAATGGATCTTTATTCTCTATCTGTCTTTGTTTGTGTTGTCAGGGTGTGGCAGGTGTTTCAGGACGCAACGGGACAGATGGACAGAAGGTAACATTTGGAGAATTATTTTTTTGTTTTGAAAACGGCATCTGCTGTTCTTTGATAATCCAATTGTTTTTGTTTCTTGCTCTCAGGGTAAAATTGGTCGGATTGGTGCCCCAGGCTGCAAAGGAGACCCAGGCGACAAAGTATGACATTAATTGTAACCTAAATCTGTTGGGGCATCTGTAATGTTGTACGATAGTCTACTTAAGGATCGTTTTAATTGGTTTTCAGGGTCCTGATGGACACCCTGGAGACGTTGGTGAGCGCGGTCCATTTGGAACTGATGGAGAGAAGGTATGCTGTAACTTCACTAGTAACCCAATCCATCACCTCATGTCCAAAGTTAAACTCTGCTTATTTATCTCCAGGGTGATCCTGGACGCCCTGGGAGATCTGGCCCTCCTGGCCTATCGGGAGATCCCGGACCAAAGGTAAATTAAAAAACAGAGACAGCTAGCCTTTGTTGGGGCAAATTAGTTGCCTTAAGATATTTTTAGAATGATCAAGGTGTTGGAGGTAAAAATCTAAACTCTGGTGTTTCATCTGCAGGGGGAGAGGGGAAGTCCTGGATCACCTGGCAGTCCTGGACAAAAAGGAAACCCCGTATGAAGCACCATTACAGACAAAAGCATTCTAAGATACCCCAAGCTTCTTGAATAAATTGACTCATCAATGTGTTTTTTTTTTTTTTAGGGAACCACTGGATCTCCTGGAACCAAAGGCGAGCTCGTAAGAATACCCGATTCACTTGCAACCGAACCCTCTTTTGTCTTTATGGTACCTTATGGTCTCGATGGGTGATGTTTTTTTAGGGGAGAAGAGGAGAATACGGGCCAAAGGGGACACCAGGGCCAGACGGCATTAAAGGCGATAAAGTACAAGTTTATGCACACAATTACACAAGCTTGAAATGTTTGCATACATCTGCCCAAATCATTTCACTTCAGACATGTTTCATTGTCGAGTCACTTGGAGGCTGAAGCTGGATTTTGCTGTTATAGGGTGAAAGTGGACCAGAGGGCCCAAGAGGACTTGTAGGTGAATCAGGGGGCGATGGGACAAAGGTGGGAAGAGCTATTCTATTACAATATATGGTTCTAAAGACAATAAAGTCCTTATAGCTTTTGAAAACCTGCTTCTGCTGCACGACCTCTAAACCTTGTTTGATGGAAACAGGGTGACAATGGCTTGCCAGGACCCAGGGGACCACCAGGGGTTGCAGGAGAGCCTGGGAGAAATGTAAGTTACGTTATTTTAGGGAATCATCAAAAAGTCTCTCAAAAAAATGTAATGTAGCTTGCTTTAACACTCTTTGAACTTTAGGGTACCAGAGGTGATCCTGGTGATGCTGGACCAAGAGGAGAACCAGGGCAGCCTGGACCAAAGGTTAGCGCCTCAGTGCATGTTTCTCCTGGTTGCATCAGCGTCCGTTTCGGCTAGTTGTAATTCTTTGTCTTGACTTGTCTCTTCAGGGAGACCTTGGAAGACCTGGCTTTAGCTATTCAGGATCAAGGGGATCATCGGTAAAAAAACGACTATCACTTTTTCTTGCTGGAGTGACACGCTTGCTTGACACAAGTTTCCTCTGTTGATCTGCAGGGTGAAAAGGGAGATATTGGCAATCCCGGACCTCGTGGCAATAGAGGAGAGTGTGGTCAAAAAGGCGACCCTGGAGATAAAGGAACACCTGGAGAGCCGGTAAGTATTTCCCCCGTATGTAGGTGTAATTATCCCCTCAGATGAGGTTACAAGTTAGTAATTTCTATCCTTTCAACAGGGTGAGCCAGGGTCTGGGGGGGAGCCTGGATCAAGGGGACAAAGGGGAGATCCTGGGCCTGATGTAAGCTTACAAAAACATATCAAATAGTTTCTGCTGGCAGTTACAAGCTACACAACACAGCGCAGCAGGACATTATTTCATGTTTTCTTTTCTACAGGGAGATCCTGGTCCTGAGGGAGATCCTGGCCTCACTGTGAGAACATCTTATCTTTTCACATGTCAATCATGTTGACAAAAACACACAGAGGACGTGATGAATGTAATGGGTTTTTATATATATGTACTTGTAGGAATGTGACGTCATGAATTACATCAGGGAGACCTGTGGGTGCTGTGGTGAGTTTAGTCTCCAGCCTACAACAAGTCATGATCTGACAACACTCTGTTGAAATGTCAGATCCTCATCGTCTGTGTTCTTATCCCCAGATTGTGAGAAACGTTGTGGAGCCCTGGACATTGTATTTATTATTGACAGCTCAGAATCTGTTGGTCTCACCAACTTCACTCTAGAGAAGAACTTTGTCATCAACACCATTAATAGACTGGGATCCTTTGCCAAGGACTCCAAGTCAGACACAGGTAGATAAGCCTATTACAGTTGCAATATGTGATGCAAAAAACTTTTAAGTGCATAATAACTCAGTCGCTTTCTTTCCCAGGCACAAGAGTTGGAGTTGTTCAGTACAGCCACAGCGGGACCTTCCAGGGCATCAAGCTCAATGACCCCACGATTGACTCACTGACTGCTTTCAAGGTCTTATGAGGACACAGAAAGAAATAAACACAGATGTACAGAGCATTAAAGTTTATTTTAAGCTCAGACTGCTGGTCTCCTTTAGACCACATGTTTCCTAATTAATCAAAGCTGATCAGACGTGTCTGTTCACATTTAGCAGCATGAAGTCATCACAGCGAGACTCTGTGCTCTTGACATTTATCAGTGTGTAGAATCTGATGTGCAGAAAATGTTTGATTCCCGCACATGTTAGATAACCTCCTTAGACTTTTAAATTAAACAAAATATTTTAGTCCATTTTAATTATTTACATGCTCAGTAAACATTGGCTTGAGACTGAGTTGTTTTTTTCAATTGCAATGGTAAACACTGAAAATACACAGAAAACTGAATGCTCAGTGAATTTTGTTAGTCTGTGTCTTTAGATTATTTAAATTTTTCTTTGTTACTTTTAGTCTTTCTATTCCACATTTCTATTTAATATTTAATGACTGATAACAGATATGTTGCTGAGATTTGCTAATTTTATATGCTAGCTATGCTGTCTCTGAGACCCACAAACAAACAATGTTTTTTATTAAACAAATGGATATGATCCATCTAGTTTGGAAAGACAATTGTTGTTAGTTCTCAAATTCATGATTGCAATTCAATCTGGGAAAGTCATGTCTCCACAAGTTTAAAATTGAATTTGAACACACAACAAACCATGCCAGCTTTTCCACAACAGACTTTTATTGCCATGATTTCCTTAAAGTGCCAAGAAATATCTTGAGGAAATATTCAGGACTTTTTTCTGCCTTCTTTCTTTTGTTTGGCTCAACATATTGCTCACATCTTACCCTCTCCATTGTGCAGGAAGCAGTGAAGCGGTTAGAGTGGATTGCAGGAGGAACGTGGACTCCATCAGCTCTGAAGTACGCCTACGACGTCCTGATCAGGGACGGCCGCAGAGCCAAAGCCAACGTCAAGGTTGTCGTCATTACTGATGGACGCTTTGACCCAAGAGATGATCAAGATCTGCTCGACTACCTGTGCAGGTGCTGCATTTCGAGTGTTGCAGCTAAAATTTTCTAAAAGTTTTTTTTTTAAATCTCAGTGCTTTCATGTTTGTGCGTGATGGTGCATTTGAACAGGGTTCCCATCAAAGTGGACGTGAGTGCCATCGGTATCGGAGACATGTTTAACCAGACTGAGGAGAATGAGAGCCTGAAGAGCATCGCTTGTAATAATGGCGATAAAGTGATGAGAATGGGACGCTTTGCAGACCTGGTGGCAGATCAGTTCATTGAAAAGATTGCGACTCTGATCTGCCCAGGTAAACACAAAGAAAACTAATTTAGTGTGGAACGCTTTCATTGAGTGGACAAATTTTTTCCGAGTTGTGTGTCTCTGACATGGTCTCTGTCTTTGCTAGATCCTATGATCGTATGCCCTGAACTGCCGTGTAAATCAGGTAAGATTTTAATGTATCTCATTATCTTCTGTTCTCTTTTCATATTTTGTATTCAGCTTCAATATTTAGGAAGATCTATGAAGGCTCAGTAAGCTTCAAATGCTTCAAAAACTTTATATGAATACTGGCTGCCTCTTGTCGAGACTCTGAGACAGTTTTCATATCTTTGTGAAACGTGTTCTCAGTTTTGTTTATACAACTGAGTAAAAGAGGATGAATTTCCTTGAGGAGAGACTTTGAACCTCATTTGTATGAGTCAGTCTGCCCTACATCTCTCCATGGCAGCAGTTTTTTTGCAATATCACAGAGGGTGCCCACCTAGAAACTATTTAAACACTGAATCATAATGATCTGTTTGCCTAAACTTTGCTGACTAGTTCCTTTGAAGCATATTGACGCCTTTGAACTTTGCATTTTGGCAGAACCCGTTATTAGTGTCTTAACCCGTAATCACGTTTCCATTGTGACTAAATCATGGGGATGTAAGTTATTAAAACCTAACATTTTAGAGCAGCTCGATGTGCCTCCGGCATCATAATCGGCTGTATTGATGCATCTGTGGGACTCCGCCCACAATGTTATTCCACCCACTTGTTTCAGAAGGGGGCATCACTGAGGGTGAAGCCCCGTCCCCCTGGAAGCCACTGGCCGAAGAAGGCAGCCCCTCATTGGTCCCCACCTCCTTGGAGGGTGTGTCTGTCCTGCTGAACGGCCTGAGCGAGCAGCAGTACGGGCTTGGCATTGCAACCATGGCATACACTGCCCAGAGAGCCAAACTCAGCCAGGGAGACGACAGGCAGCAGTGGACCCAGCTCTTCATCAACTCCTTCAAATATGTCTACGGAGACATAATGGGAGACCCAGAGAAAGCCCTTGGGCTTTGCTAGTGCTAACATGCTAACCGTGCTACCTCGCCATTATGGATGCTGCCAATCATTAATAAGCTTTCTGCTGAACATAGAATATATTTTGTCAAAAAAAGTGCCTTTTTTTTTTTTTAACCCTGCAGGTGCAATACTCATCTAGTTTAATGCATGATGTGAAGCTGATTCTGTCATAAACATTTAGATGAGCCTTGGGTTTAGAAAAAAAAATCAATAATTCTCCTTTAAGAATATTTCTGAATGTCTCAGAAAATTGTGTTAACAACATATACATATGTTACATACTTCTCCCATCTACATGGAGGACCGTTTTCCATTCAAATGGAAAGCGGATGTCATTCATTCATTTGGAGGCAGATTTGACTGTAGAGCCATTCATATTACTTTTGTACAGTCGCTCTGTAATCAAGCCTCATTTCCACTGTGAATCACAAGCTCACTGAATTACTCAGACTTTTTGCTGTTTTGCACATATCCATGGATACGGCCTTTACTTTTTTCCTCATGAATGATTCATGTTGGTTAGAAGCTATTATATGTGGAAAATATGTGGTTATAAACATACAACTCACAGTATTCTGTATTTGAGTCAGACGTTAGTGTATGTGCATGTTTGCTTTATTGACTTGGCACTTACATGGAAGGAAATATTGTATGTTATAATCTGGCCTGGTGCATGTTTTTCCTGTATGTGGTTTGGTTTGTAAATTAGGATAAAGAAAGAGAAATCACCACATTGTTGCTTTTACCAGCTCTTATGTTATCAGCTCTGTGACTGCAACTATCAATGTTATCTTGTATAAAATGAGATATGTTCCAGTTTTTATTCAAGTCTCAAGAGAATAAAACGGTAGAAAAAAAACTCAAACATTCTTGTCCTGATGAAACAAATGCTAATCTGAGAAGATTTAGAGGAAATCAAACAGCTCAGTACTGCATGAATGGATTTACAGTATGTTTTTTTTCATGACTTTTACTTTTCAACATCTGTTCTCCAGCTGTAGCTCACCGAATACCACACAATGCGTTTTATGTGTGTCTGTTTCAGAGCCTGCTGTGGCTAGTTGTGTCCAGCGGCCAGTGGATGTGGTGTTCATGTTGGACGGTTCTGAGAGGATGGGCCTAGAGAATCACCGCCGGGCTAAGGAGTTCATCGAGAAAGTGGCTGGCCGCCTCACCCTGGCCGCCGGCCCAACAGACGAGAGGAATGCCCGTGTAGCTTTGCTTCAGTATGGCAGCCCCGCAGAACAGAAGGTGGAGTTCCCGCTGACACATGATCCCGCCGTGATCTCAGACTCGCTGGCAGCTCTGACCTACATAGATTCCTCTTCGGCTTTGGGCAGCGCCATCATCTACGCTGTCAACAATCTGGTGATCAATGGGGTAAAAAAAAAAGTCAATTACATTTGAGCTGTAAAATGACATGATTGTCCTGTGATGAAACACGACAATGTTGATGTTAGTTATAACAAAATCTGTTCTTCAGATAAATAAATGCCTCAGTGGATTTTGAAGAGTAGTTAGCTCCCCTACACATGTACAGCTTACCAATCAAAACATTATGTCACTTTTTAAAAGTATTACTAAGTTAAAAATCCTGGATCACTGGTCTCCTGGGTTCTCTGCAGGTTGCCTAGCAACCTCATTGTTTTCAACAAATCACTTCTACCGAGAGACTGTGGATGGCATTATCTTTGGATGGATTATAGTTTGGCTACAACCTCATCCTTTTCACCCAGTCTCCAGGTAGTAGCTTGATAATGACAGTAACTTTAATAGAAGAACACTGTTTCTCATATCACTCTCTTACCTTACACTCAGAACCAAGTTACACAAAAAACATCAGTCCAAACTGTTTGGAAAGCAGCAGGCACTTTCATGAAATACTTGGTAGGAAAATCCAAATCAAACTTTTTCAAATCCAGTGAGGGGGAGAGCAAAAACATCTTTTCATTCTAAGAAAAGCATTCATTTCTATGTTTTCCAATGCAAAAATACTCACGGTTCTGTTAAAGGTTTCCAGATAACCGAGTGTTGTTCCACAGATTATTTGCCTAAAGCTGCCAGTACAGGAAGATTACTGGTCCAACACAACTGGGCCTTGGCCTGAAACATAGTTTAGATGGTTGTCTTGTGTTTGTGTACTTCTACTTCTACTTCTTGTGAAACTACATAAGTCCCAATTTTCAAAGAAGTAAAAACAATTGTTTTAAATCATAAAGCCATAAACAAATCTGGTTCTTTCTGAGGATCAACAGATAAAGAGAAGAGACAAAAATAACAACTTGTGCTGCACACATTTATTTTCCCTGTTGCAGAACTGTTTCCTTTTGCATATTTTCCAACAAACTGAAGCGTTGCGTCGATGTTGTTCTTGCAGAATAGACGCGTGTCACGGCGTAACGCTGAGGTGGCCTTCGTATTCATCACCGACGGCATCACAGCCAGCGAGCAGCTGGAAGAGGGCGTGAGTGCCATGAAGAGAGCGGAAGGTGTTCCCACAGTGATCGCCATGGGAAGCGACACAGATGAAGATGTGCTGCACAAGGTTTCACTCGGGGACAGGTCGGCCATCTTTAGGGGAAACGACTACACCATGCTGAGCGATCAATCATTCTTTGACCGCTTTGTCCGCTGGATCTGCTAGTGAGGAACTATAATGCTCTACAACATAGAGTTAGAAGGCATAGAATGACAGAAGGACCAGCTCCTTCAGTTTACACATAAACACTCACAGAGGCACCAGACTCACCTTTGTGATTATTATCATTTCTGGATGTAAGGCACTGAGATAGTAACATGTCCTGTTGTTGTGGATGAGAAATTTGTTTACAAAAACCAAAAGAAACCCATGCAGGACCAAAGAATACACGCACACACACACTCACGCTCACTTACAAGTCTAGAAAGACATACAGTATCATTTATATCACTCTAAATCTATTGTCAGAACTTCTAACCAAAGATGCTAATAAGTATCCCGAAGGATTACTGAATGTGTTTTGTTTTGTTGTCAAGTTATACTAATGATGCTCAGTTTTCAGGACATTATTTCTTTCCATGATTCACTCTCGCTCTCTCTGTATCTGTCACACACACAAACACACACAGATCCTTCTTTCTATAAAGATGTTATTTCCTTTAATGGTGCTAAAGTAAAAAAAAACAACCAAAAAAACCCATCTGAGTCAATTGTTTTTACATCATGTTGTGCTGTAATTATCAGAGCTTATTCAGGACAGAAAACCATGTAGACATGTCTTCTTTGAGAGAATGACATCACACTTAAGACTTTACATATTCAACCACACGAGAATCCTATATAGACAAACATATATGCTGTGTTTGATTACAAACTCATTGACACACAAACATGAAAGTCTAGAGCTAAATCTGTATACAGTAAGTGCAAATAAAGCCTAAAGTTGTGACCCCCCCCTCCTCCACAGCACTGTGTTTTGTGTTTTCTAGATATATATTATTACAATTTCCCTTGTGATAAAGTATTTATCTATCTCTATCTATCTATACTGCATGTGCTATGTTAATTTGTTTTGTTACTCCATAATATTAATTACAATAATAACTCATGCAGCACATTATTAAAGTAAAACCTATATTTTCAAGGTGAAAATCTGGTACCAATTTGTTACCAAAGTGGAAGGTTTGGCTTGTCTCCCTCTGCTGGACGCAGCAATTCAATGCACTCTTACTAATTAGTACTTGATTATGACTCAGTTTGCCTTTTAGTCATTACAATGGGGTAAAAAAACGTATTAGTTAATGAGAGACGGCAGCCAGCCATCAGGTTTTATAGTATTTTGCCACTTTTTTCTCTCCCTAATATGTAAGATGGAGAAAAAAGTATAAAGTCTGTCTGAAACGGGTGATGTTTTTCTCTCAAATCCGTACTTGATACAAATAAAAAATTGAATAGACAGAAGCTCATTATTCTGCAAACCCAATTCAAAAGAGTTTGAATGCTGTGTAAAATGTAAATAAAACAGAATGCAATGATTTGCAGATCTCATAAAGCCCAAATTATTCCCAATTGATCATAAATAACATCAGATTTAGAAATTAAGACATTTAAGAATTTTATGGAAAATTTTAGATAATTTCTAATTTGATGGCAACAACACTTCTAAAAAAAATCCTTTGAACGGAGGCAACAAAAGGCAAAAAAACAACTGGAACAGCATTTGGAAACTAATTACGTTATTGGGCAACAGGTCAGTAACATGACTGGGGATAAGATGTTCATTTCAGGGAGGCGGAGCCTCTCAGATGTAAAGCTGGGCAGAGGTTCACCAATCTGAGTCAAACTGTCTAAAAATTGTGGAACAACTTCAGAAAAATGTTACTCAATGTAAAATTATGAAGAATCCCACTATCTACAGCGTATCATATCATCAAAAGATTGAGAGAATCAGGAGGAATCTCTGTGTGCATGAGAAAAGGCTGAAGGTCAAAACTGGATTCTCATGATCCTCAAGCCCTCAGGCTGCACTGCCTTAAAAACAGACATGATTCTGTCCTGGAAATCACTGCATGGGCTCAGGGACACTTCCGGAAATCGCTGTTTGTGAACACTGTTCAAATCCACAAACGCAGGTTAAAGCTCTATCATACAAGGAAGAAGTCAAATATGAACAAGATCCAGAAACACTGCTGTCTTCTCTAGGCCAAAGTGGTCTGAGGTAAAAATGGTCAAATGAATCCAAATGCAGTCTAAAGAGGAGAGGGAGCATGGAGCTTGTTTTCAGTGGACAGTTAAAAACCCAGCATCTCTGATGGTTGCATTAGTGCCTATGGGGCAGCTCTGCAAAGCTCCATCAATGCTGAAAAGTACATGGAGGTTTTAGAGCAACATCTGCTCCCATCCAGGCAACTTCTCTTTCAAGGAAGGCCTTGCAGATTTCAGCAAGACAATACTGAACCACATACTGCATCCATCACAGCAGCATGGCTTCACAGGAGAAGAGTCCAGGCACCTGCCTGCGGTCCAGACCTTTCATCAAAAACATTTGCCACAACACGAAATTAAAAATCCGGCTACAAAGGCCCAGGACTATTGAGCAGCTAAAAACCTGCATCAGACCAGGATGGGACCAAGTTTCTTTCCTAAAACTCCAGCAACTGGTCTCCTCACTTTCCAGATGTTTGCAGTTTTTTTCAAAGAAGAGGTGGATGCTACAATGGTAAACATCACCCTATTCCAACTTTTTTGAGATATGTTGCTGCTGTAAAACTCCAAATGAGCTTATGTTTTCCACAGAATGGTAAAATGTCTCAGTTCAACATTTGTTATGTTGTTTATGATCTACTGGGAATAAAATACGGGTTTATGGGATTAGCAAATCTCAGCAAACAGCATTTTTCAATAATGTTGGAACAGGGGCACTTAATGAGTTTTATCACCACTTTCTTTAAAATAAAGTATTGAATTGAATCAGCACTGAAAACAACTATTATGAAAGTAATTTCTCATTCTTCCTGAAAAGAAAATCTGACTGTTTAATTTCAGATCTGCACTGTTACACAGCACACAGTTTGCCATTGTTTTACTTCCTGTAACAGGGCTAGTTTGGATGGCAAAATATGTTCAATAAATTTTATTAATATTGCTCAACATTAATGGTGCCTCACAGAAGTCAGTAGCAAAGAGCTTTTGAGTTATGGAATACAAATCTGTTTTAATCTCTTGAGGAATCCATCATTTTTTAGATATTGTAGTGTAATATGGCCACATGTGGAAATGAAGATCTTGATCAGTGTGCTGTTTCCATATCTTAGAGGCTATATGATCTACTTTACTGGACATATATTATTGTCCATTCCTGCTTACTCAAATACAGGGTCATAGAGGACTGGAGCCTATCCCACTGGCTGCTATGTGAGAGACCCTGGAAAGTTTGCCAGCCCATCACAGGGCCAACACAGAGAGACAAACACTCATTCTTGCACCACTGTGCAGACCCTTACTTTTACCTTAGCTTATGAAATATATCAAGTAGAAAGTAGCAACATTATTTCCATCTGAAATTAAACAGAAGTGACCTACAGTCACATGAGAAATTCTAAGGTCTCTTTCAATTTTAAGGTTTTTTTCTGTCAGGACATGATGAGATTTTAAAGATAACCATCTGCTGCTAACCAGAGCTTAGAATTATGTAAATGATAGCTGAGATGAGCAACAACCCTTGATGTTGTTGCAGCAATGCGTATCCTACGATTCAACAGCTTGTAGAACCAACTTTTGAATCAATAAATTGAAGTATCTGATTTCTGCATGATGCTATTAGTCTCTCACATTGAGGAATTTTGGCCCTGTTTTCTTCACAATGTTGCTTCAGCTCATTGATGGTTGTAAATATGGATTTATGCACAGCTCTTATCAGTCTCTTCAGGTCCCGCCTGGTGAAAAATTGTTCATGTGGAAGCTTCATGTCAAAGAGACCGGAGAACGTTTATATCACTGTTTCTGGCAACAGGACAGAACATGAAATGGAAGGTCTTCCTGCAGCAACGTTAGCATCAACATGCTCAGATAAACTAAAGCAGGACAGGTTACATTCAGACCGTGACCTGTCCTGCACTATAAATGTCAATAATTTTCTGACATGAACTGTTGGACAAAAACTGATGACAGCTGTGTATCTGTTCTGCTTCAACCTGAGCTCCTTGCTCATATCACAGTGTCTCGGTTGTTGTCTCGTGGTGCATTCTTCTCTCTTTCTTTAGGACAAAATCATACAGGATAATTACTTATTTCAAACATTCTGATGGAGATTAGCTGCTGTGATTGGGATCTTTTGCCTTTAAAATGACCCAATTTCTTCTCTTCCGCTGTCAGGCAGATGGTCTCATATTTCACCTTAGCTGACTTTCCTTGGAAGATTGGAATTTGTCTTGAATAATCATTCTCACTTTAAAATAACAGACTCCAAAATGTTTGGATTTGGCTTTATAACCCTTCCCAGATTGATGAGCCGCAACAGTTGCTCCTCTAAGCTCATTGCTGATGTCTTTCTTTCTGAATGTAAACTTCTGCTTTAATAGAGGTAATCACACAGATGATGATCATTTAATAAAGGGTATTTAATTAGCAGTACCTCTATATACATCACTTACCCTACATCTACATCTATATGCTCCCACTGTCTTGAATTACAAAAAACAACAAAATATGTTACCATAGCTGTGCTGATGACACATAAATCTACATAACCATCTCACCAGGAGACTATAGTCCGACCCAATCACTGATCAGATGCATTGATCAGAGACTTGATGTGTCAGAACTTTCTTCAGTTAAATGAAGACAAAACTGAAATCATAGTTTTTGGAGCCAAAGAAGAAA
>JAOXYM010000008.1:6410872-6423355 GCA_028567055.1 Leptatherina wallacei | reverse complement strand
GTTTTTATGTTGTGAAGCACTTTGTGATGCGCAATGTATGAAAAGTGCTATATAAATAAAGTTTGATTTGATTTGATGATGTCACACCTGGATCCATTTTAATCTTCTTCAGGTACCAGTTGAGAATATCTGTGCGTCCCTTCACATCTGGCTTGGGTACGGTCACCTGCATGTCAAAGCGGCCCGGGCGGATCAGGGCACTGCAGGAGAGAAGAGTCACTGAAGTAAACATAAAAGCCTGAAACTGAGTCTGAGACTTTTTCCATCATCACTGAGACAAGAGGTAAAACCTACTTATCCAGAGCCTCGGGGAAGTTGGTCGCTCCGATGATGATTACACCTTCATTTGGCTTAAACCTGCGAAATAACGTTAATGTAGGTCAGTGTCTGCATGGCTCTGTGTTACAACCTAAACCTCGAGCTACCAGTAGCACATCAAGTCCTGCTTTCACTGTTATTATCTCACTTTTTACAATAAAACCACCACTTTGCAACAATATACCGATCTCACATGATGATGCATAAAATCAGGAGATATCACAGAGCTGTTTGTGAAGTCCTGCAAAGACTTCAGTCGGGCAAAAAAGCATGAATTTAAAAAGTAAAAGACTGGACGAAGCAACACTAGCTACGTTTACATGGACAAATATTTAATCTAGCCGATTGAAATCGATCTGATCAGAGATTCCAGCCGACACGTTTACATTGATGCTGGATAAAATGATCCGATCCATTTTTTTTATATATGATTAAAAAATTCAATACATTTTAAACCCTTTTTGGACATGTGCAGTGCTACTAGTTCAGGAAAAGGGGGATTTTCTTTTTTTATTTCGAAACTTTTGATTGTCAAATTGCTCAATAATCCTGAAACTCTTTCAGTTTTCAACAAAAACGTCATATCCGCCACGGTCCCGTTCTGTTTTGCTGCTGCCATTGTTCAAGTCTTCCCTGAAACTCGTTACGTCATGTTACCCCCACGTGGTTCAAGCATGCGTCAAAAACAACATCCACCCGGAACCGATCGGAATGAGCATTTACATGGTTCATTTTTCCTGCTGATCTGATCGTGAAAAGGCTTAAACCAACCCTCTCGATCGGATTGGAAATTCTTTCCGATCGAGGCCGATCGGAGCAGCTGAGGTGTTTATATGACACATTTTTATTCCGATTGGACGTTCGATTGGATCCAAAGTGCTCCATGTAAACGCAGCGAATGACCGATGAAAGGAGAGGGCGAGAGAATACGAGACATTGTTGTGAACTGCGATGACTGGTCACATCTTAAACACACCCTGAGCTGTCAATGCAGAACACTGATTGGTCCATTTTTGTGTTTAGGCAGGAAACTCACATGATGTGGCACAGACCAAGAAATGTAGCAGTGCTTATTATTATTTTATCTTTTTAATCTTTTATCCATTTCAAAAAACTGAAATTCCAAAAACCAGTGCATAAAGTGGGGTGCACTGCAATTCCTTTTCTGTTGGATTTTTAAAGTGGCCGACCTCTACTCTGAGATCTCTCCAGCAAGTAAAAGTCAGTCTCATGTTAACTCTCGTCTTATCGTATGTTCTGTCCGTTTCCCTATTTCTTTTCTTTGCTTCCTCCAATAACATCCTGTTGGGTCTCTTTCCTGAAACCAGCTATGGTGCACGTACAGAACGGCCAGTGGGTCAAATAATAATAATTTACTTTGTGATGAATTAAAATTAGGCGGAGCGCTTACCCATCCATCTCAGCCAGTAGCTGGTTAATGGTCTGTCTGGAGTACGGATGCATGGGAGACTCGATTCGTTTCCCGCCCACACTGTCCAGCTCATCTATGAAGATCACACAGGGAGCGTTGGCTTTAGCTTCCCCTGGAAAACAAGACAAGTGACACAAAAATCAACATTTTTGGCTATAGTTGTGCAGCCAAATTCAAACATCAGGTTTGTTTCTAACAAAAGAAAAACAACAAAAAAGAACTGGAAAAAACCCACTGAAAAGGTTTCTGATGCGGCTGGCTCCCACTCCAACAAACATCTCATCAAACTCCGACCCAGAGGCGTAATAAAACGGTACGTCGGCCTCTCCTGCCACCGCTCTGGCCAGGAGGGTCTTTCCAGTCCCCGGAGGGCCAACAAGCAAAACACCTAGAGCGAAGAAAAGCAACAATAAGACGATGACTGACCCGTCAGAGTGATGCCTTAACAAGCTCCGACTGGGAAAAGCAGCCCACCTTTTGGCAGCTTTCCTCCCAAAGCCGTGAACTTCTGAGGGTTTTTCAGGAACTCCACCACTTCCTGCAGCTCATTTTTAGCTTCTTCCACCCCCTTCACGTGTTCAAACGTCACATTCTTCATCTGCACTGGGTCCACAGCCGAGTCCAGGCCTGATGTGGTTCGGAACCGCACTGCCCACAATGGTTAGATTAAAGTTCGAAATCACACGGCATAGCACTGTTAATCAGCTCGTCCACACAGACACAGAGCACAGCCAGTTACTGAGTTGCATGATAGCATGTATTAGTTAGAATCCACCGTTATTGGGTCAGAACAGCTCATCCTTCAGTTCTGTTAGTTATTTGACAAAAGCCAAACTCTGAAGATTAACATCTTAACATATTAAACGTTAATATTTTGAGGGAGATCTCAGTTAATATAAGTGCAACCCATGGAGGAGAAAGAGGCCTTTACCCGATACGAAGGGGGTCTTGGAGATGCCATAGAGTCCAACTAGAAGCAGCACCAGCAGGATTAGACGTGTCCTCCTCAGAGAGTCTGAACAATCAGAACAGGCCGACATCAGTACCATTTAACATGTAATCATCAAATCATCCGTTTAATGATGCACTTAAGTGTGTTTCTATTAAAACCTGCCTTGAGTTCGCTGTGTGAGAGCTTGAGCTTTCAGGAAACCCTCAGCGAAGCCCCTCTTAAAAGCATCCTGCTGTGCGTCAGGTACGTTCTTGTTCTTTAACAAGCTGTCGAGACTTTCAACGTCAATGCCCTTGTCACGTGTGAGGAAACCCTGGAGAACCAGATAAGACTGCTCAGCAGTATTCACGGAGCAAGGGGGACTTACTGAGTATCACTCTCGCGTCCAAAACACTGAACTTTTTGCTCAGCTGGGAACATTTTTTAGGTTCCTGCACGGTACAAATTACGCTTCAGTGGATTTTTTTGTCTTATGTAGATGTGAAAAACATGTGGTTTTTATTTCAGGGATGAAATAAAGAAAATCTGGATATTCACATGATATTCTGTAGAAATGTTGCTTGAAAATTTACAACTCAATTGAAGGATTGTATGATACATAACTGTAGTTAGCATTCCTGCCTGGATGCACCTTGTGCAGGTGAACAGATGTTTAGCAACACACAGCTGTTTAGTCCCAGTCCCTTGAGTCCCCTTTACATTGTGCCTGTAACCCAGCCATGAGGTCTGTTGTTTTTTTTTACGATTCACTTTCACCCAACGTTGATCACGATCATGGAGATTTGTTTCCGACGTTTCTTCCTCGAAGATTCTCATCATCTTTCCAGTTTTTAATGTGTTGGACAGTTCTTAACCCGATTTTAGTAGTTTCTGCATCTTCTGAAGGCCCATTTTAGATTCTGAGCCTTTCGTCCGTCTTCTGCGTCCTTTACAAAATTCAAGATGCTATTGTCTTAACCAGGTGAGGAGGTGAACTCTGCACTGCCCTCTGGTGGATGTATGTATTGGCTAACAACGATGCCAACGTAAAAGTAAGAGGGCATTGACTTCTGAAACGGACGTACCTGTTCATGAATGTAAAGGAAACGTAAATGGCCTTTCAGTTGTTTTCTTTGCTAGATGCCAATAATCTGACTCTTCAGAAACTGATTAACATCTTTTCCTCCTTCAGAGGATGTTTCTTCCCACATGGTTGCTTAGGCAATGAGAAGCTTCTCACTGCATCAGTTAGGGTTATAGCTGAAACATCAGGCAGTGTATTATAGAAGAGGGGATTATTTATCTTGCTGGCGTTCTGGATGGGATGTCGAAGCCAAATCCATGTGAGTTTGACAGTAAGTAGTTGTCCCTGTGCAGCTACTTTTACTTTCTGCCTCCATCAGCATCAAGTTGCCAAGAGACGGATGAACAACAGTGTTGGATTGCCAAGATACAACCTGAGACAGACGGGAACTGTGCTCTGCAAGTCCTGCTTTCTAATTGAATAGATTATCCCTCGTCTTTGATGTGTCAGGAATTATTAAATGTAGTTTCACTTTGTTATGAAATGTAGCTACTTTGTGTGAAATGGTTAATACCCTGCCAGCTGATCACTGATCATCAGTCTGTTTTCTATCCTGTGGTAAATGACCACCTCTTTTTTTTTTTTTTTGTCTTGTCATTTTTAGGGCCAATATCACTAACTCACCAGCTCAGTTCTCCACCGAGACAACATTGTTCATTTCCCTCTGATGGCTGGTATTTCTCCTGATCCTTCTTTTATTCTGCTCTCTTTGATGATAATTGCGTTGGTAATTATAAGGCTATGGTTTATCATGTGGTTGTGCTCATCTTTTTTTTCTCCAAACCCATGTTTATTATTATTAAACTGGTCCTGGCTTGGTTGCTGAGCCTCATACTTGGTCATTTCAAGCTGTTTTGTTAACTGTGTAAAACGCTGATATTTTTTTAGAAAGAAAGAAGTTCTTGCATAATGTTTCTAAACTTGAAGTCATTGGAGTTTTTAACCTCCAGATTGAGCTACAGGAGACTAAACAAAACACTGCCAGGAGTTCAACATTCTTCTATTAAGTTTATGGTGAAAATATTGTTGAAGACACTCACTTACATTCCAACATTGCACCTTTAACTTACTCAAAATTGAACTGCTCTGAGTATAAAAAGTCATAAACATGTATGCTTCATAACACTTTAGTAAATCCTGCTAAGGAGACGAGCATCATTCAGCACCTACCTTCATAAAAGACGGTGTGAAAGCCTCAGAGTCCACCGGACGGTCAAACGCTGACTGCACTCGTCTGGTTTTGTTCCTTAAAGTTTTAAAGCCTCTGCTCTGAACCAGCACTTTAAAACATAAAACAAAGTTTTACAAACCAACCATGCTTTGTCATCTGAGGACAAACAGTGTTTAAGTACTTTTTGATGCATTTAAATCTATAACTTCAAATAATTGTAACACATGTTACTCTCTAAGCAATACTGGTCTGCATTGCTATAAAACCAGGGATGGGCGTATCGATACTCTGGAGTCAATATTTTGATATCTGCTGGTCAAAATTTTGGATTCAATACTTAAAATATCGTGATAGCACTGCGTCAATACAAAACAGGATATTTGTTTTCATTTCTGAGAGTTTTAGGCAATAAAACCAGCCATGGTGTATTCCTTCCATGATGCTGATGCTGGTGTTAGTAATGATATTTTACTGGTTTAACGTAGGTTCTTGAGTACTATGTTTTATTTAATGTATTATCACAAAGTTATTATATATTACTGTATTCAATATAAGAAATTTAAATGTACCAATTTGTTGTTCAATCATTGTTATTCTAAAAATATTTATTATCACCTTATTTTTTTTGAATTTACACATTAATACAATTTCTTATTTTAAAAGCATTTCTTTGAGCCATTTTTATTCATCAGTTTTGTTCATATTTCATATTATAATAAAGATATTAATGTACACTGTACAATCATGTAATTTTCCTTTAAGTAGCAAAAAGTAGCGGTATTAATAAAAAAAAGTAGCATTAAACTAACAGTATCAAATCGACAGGAAATATTTTGGTATTGCCTATCCCTGTTTAAAACTTCATACAAACCATGCTTTTTATGAGCAAAAAAAAATTAATGCACACTTTTTGGTGAGTGATAAATGCTACACTACTCAAAAGAAGTGCAAATTCAACTCACCTGGCCAGTTTTGTAGCTCCGTGCAGACAGTCTGAAGAGGTGAAACATGCCTTCTTGAGAAGAAAGGAGCCAACATGGGCTCATGTGAGAAGCCTGGATAAAGAGTAAAAACAAGAGGTAAAGGAGGCCCCTAGTTGCTTGTTAAGACATGAACAAATAATTTTTCCATGAATGAAGATCATTTAAAAGTCATCTGCCTACATGAGAGACATAGTATAATAAGAATCCAGAAATTAAAACCAGCTGAAGACATGTTTTTTTTTTGTAGATTTTTCCTTCTCACCATGTTTATTATGGAAAAAGGAGTGTGTGGACAGATGCGAGGTCCTCCATGTAGTCAGACCACTGAGTGGAGGTGGCACCTCCTCTGGACTGAAGCGTGGCAATGCACAGTTCACCAGCTCCTCCAGCTGCTGTTCTCTCAGGTCGGAAAAGCCAAGCTCCCGCAGGTTCCACACAGACTGAACAAACAAACAAACAAACAAACAAACAAACAAACAGACTTAAGCATTTGAAATGTGTGTTAAAATACTAGAAAAAAATATTCCATGATAGATTAATTTTTGGAATAGCAAAAGCAGCACAGGGCTTGGAAGTGTATAATACATGCAGCAGCACCCTGAGCTGCAGCTGTACATTACAAGTACCTCTGTATAATGTAGCTCCGAGTCTGAAGCATGCTCCTTGTGTTTTCTTGATTTGCAGGTAGCACTGCTGCTGCTGCCCACTGAGCTCTTTAGAGGGTGGAGGATGTTGATGAGGTGGCTGAGAGGTAAAGTCACCTGCAATCACATGTAATCGGCGATTATCAATCACTATTTGTTATAAAATGCTGTAGTGACAGATGAAGGCGCATCAGCTATTGTAGGTGGTGTTACAAAATTACAAGATAAATCCAGAAAGACCCCATGTAGCAAGAACTAAACATATAATGTACCTATGTGCAGGTGATTTGAACTTGACTGAGCACCTGTCACTGTTTGACGCAGTTAATAGTGAACAAATTTAGCAAGCTAGCCGAAACTACCATAAACACCCCCACTCCTTATTAGAGTTTCATCAAAAATATACAACAACTGGAAGAAGAAAGTCTACCCTGATGCAAAGTGAAATTAAAAAGTTAAAACAGATAGCAGGTTCAATCATTGTAGAAGCAGCTGGGGCTAAAGTAGCTTAGCATCAGGCTCAACTGTCCGGGGTCGAACCAAAACAACAACAATGCTAACGCTAGCTTGGCCTAGTGGGTTTTTTACCTGTGGCTGAACCGTCATTGACAAGGAAAACATTATTTTCTCGTCACTGGCACAAATCCACCGGGAAGCTGTACAAGTTGTATCGCTATCCCTGAGAGTTAAAGGTCTGCGTTTGTTTCACTTTCTCTCCCCGCTACAGGCATAGCAAGTCAACCTGCGAACTTCAGCGGCAGGAGCAGCCGGATACCGGATATGACGTTCATCGCGTTGTGGCAAATATTGTATCCCTGTTAAGATATGTAATTCACTGCCCCATCTTTTAGTTCCTCTTTTTTTTGGCTGAATCTGGTCAAATATACACATTTAGAATTCAAGATATAAAATATTGTGTTTGTACTGAATTTATATTGTTATTTAAAAGTTTCTTTCAACCTAATAGGGGTTGAAAAAGATCCACAAAAGCACTCAACACTATCCTGACACGGCTTTTTTAACACATACAGTTGACGAACATGAATAAAGACATAAAAACAAGTTTGGTCCAAGAATGTTTTATTGCATTTTTTTTTCAATTATTGGTTTCATATGTTTATATTTGACAGCTGGAATCACTGTAACTTTGTTTATGTTGTACAATTGTATTGTTTTTCACTGCAAAACTGACAAGACCAAAGAATAATTAGGTATAACTTTGGATTGTCGGTACTCTGCCTAGATTTTTTAAAATATTTTTGGTTGTTTTTTCCGAGAAAAAAAAGGAGGCCTCTGGACATAGGTATGTACAAAGCCTACAACCTGTCCTGCAGGGACCAAGACATCCAGGCTGAGAGATGCACAAAATAACCATGCAAGCATGAGTTGTTATTGTTACTCAGCAAATCTTGCAGATTTCTTTTGCAACATCAGTGGTCTTATAATATCTTTTTCTCTTTGTTTCTTCCATCTCTTTATGACCATTTTGTATCATTTTTTTCTTTGCTATCAATATATATCAGACTTTGGTATTTTTACCATCCTTGCTGCAATTTAGTCTCTTTATGTTCATCTACCTGTACTTTATTTGATGTATTTCAATTTCTTTCCCGTTTAAATATAACTTTGGTTCATATTTTCTTCCCCTGCTTCCTGGTCCTGTACCTTTTGGGCTGGTTCAAGAATCTGTTCATGTCCAAAGTGCTTTTATCATAAATGTACTAAACCCATGGAATAAATACACACTTTCACACATAAATACCAACACAATTCACCTTAAATGTCTATTTGGTCTGAAAAGAAATGCTCTTGAAACCTTTAAATATGTCAAACAACACATATAAAACACCAATGTCTTTAAAAATAAAGTTTAACAAGAACAAACAATGAAATGTGATATAAATAAATTAATCATTTAAAAATGGCTTGTGTATGACAATCAATCTTAAAGGTTATTTCAGTTACAAGTTATGTGAGTTATAGTTCCTGTAAATATGTTCCTGGTGACCTGAGTCATATTTAAGATCACCTCCTCATGCTAAGCTCACTGTAAGAAAGAAATGCCATCAGACTTTATAATCCTTCCTTTCTTAAACATCTGAAAAGTCTCCTTTAGGTTTTAAATGCTACACTATATTACCAGGACTCCTTTTCCACACCTTTCTGATAATTCATTAATCTGGGACCTCTCCGTTCGTTGTGCCGCCTCAGTTCGCCCCCTTTTGCGGTGGCGGCTGAAGAAAGCCACAAAGGAACAAAAGTGCTTCTTTGACTGATGACGACTGTCAGAAACTTCACGGGGTTTTCCTGTGAGAAGAAAAGGAGATTAAAAAAAAAAAAGGGTTTGAAACGAAAGGCCAAGCTGGAATTCTTCCTGTCCAAATTCTACTCACCTTCTCTTTCGTTGTAGATAAAGCTGGACGAGTAAATGGGCGATGAGGGGCCAGAGTGCAGTCAACACCACTGTGAGTGGAGAGGAGTCAAAAGGCCACCATGATGGTCTGAGGAGCTACAGCAGAAAGACAGAGAACTGGGATTAAGGGGCTTTAACAGAAAGAACATCATACTACTACCATACTGTGCAAAAGTCTTGATCCACCTCTTATTTCTTTATATTTTCCTTTTTAAGTGGTGTTGAGCAACAGGTCACCAGACTTTCTGAATACATTTCTAAGTTTTTCTTTGGATACTTTGCTGCTTTTTCACTGATTTTCAGTCCAGTCTTTGTACCTGATCATTTTTAGGAGAATGTCCTCGGATTGTTAAGCCACTCAAGCAAAAAAAAAAAGGCACCAAATGCAAGAGATGAACCGGCATTGTGCCGGCACACACGGACAACTTAGAAAAGGACTGATTTTTATGCGTTTTGTTACCTGACACAAAGACATCATGTGCTCTCATTTCTTTAGTTATATCTATGCCAATGCACCAAGGGGATTCCTAAAGAGCACAGCGTGGTGAGCAGTGTCCCCTTGAAACCTTACTTTAACCTTAACAAACTGGACAAGTGGAGGAAAAAAGGAGGAATGTAAGACCTAAAGAACTATCCACACCGGATGAAGAGTATCTTAGAGTGATGTCCTATAGAAATAGGAAAACATCCTGTAAAAATCCAACACAAGACCTCAGAGATGCCTCTGGACCTTCATCTGATCCATCTACTGTTCACTGAAGCTTCATCAGAAATGTTTCCATGGAGAGATGACTGTCAACAAGCTATTCTTAAGGAAGGGAAACAAAAAAAAAAAAGACTGAGGTATAGCACTTGACACTAGAACTGGACTAAAAATCAGTGGCGACAGGTCTGATATGGAGATGAATCCTCCCCAAAACCCTGACCTCAACATTACTGAAGAATCGTGGGATCATCTTGACGGGGAACAGAAGAAAAAAGGCAGAAACACCCAAAGAGCTTTGGAAAGTCCTTCAAGATTCCTGGAAATTCCTGAAGACAACTTAAAGAAATGATATGAAAGTTTGTCTAAGAGGGTTCAGACTGCGTCGAAGAATAAAGGTGGTCAAACCAAATATTAAATTCAGGTTTATCAGAATTATACAAACTCTGTTTTTCATGTTTCAATAATAGGAGTTTTGCACGGTACAGTAATATTATTACTACCACTTACAATAATAAAATAGCAATAATAAAATCATGTAAGATAATAAAGACGAAAAGGAAGAGGAAGGGGAGGAAGTAGAAGAAGTCAAATGTTATAGAAAAAATCTGATAAATGCTGATAATTTGTCTTATCAGGACCTTTCGTGCCACTGGTGACAAGTCTTCCTGGCTTGGTGAAGATGATCGTGACTAGAAAACAAACAAACAAACAAGCAAATACAGAAATTTATCAATCGAAAAATTTGAAGGAAACTCATGCATGTGGGAAAAGTAAAGAAATATAATATAAATTTAAGGAAAAACCTTCATGTTTTTGATCACAACAGGCTAAATACTGTCTGTACCAGCGCGGTGCTTCACCTGTGACTTGGCCAGCTCCTCCAGAGTGTGCAGCCGTTGCAGCACATTTGCCATGTCGCCCTGCAGCCTCAGCAGAACCGTTGCTATTTGCTCGCTGACGTTTCCCCTGACAGGATGTCTGCTCTGTGGCAAACACCCACAGGCAGCTTCCACGCCCACACAGCGGAGAGAGCCGCAGGCGAACTTCGGTGACTGAGAACCTGGACCCAAAACCACATTAGGTCAGATTAATATTTCAACATGCAACCTTCATGGAAGAAAGGGAACACAACTCCTCAAGACTGAAGGTCGGGGATACACCGAGAGTATAAAAAAGAATAAAGAATCTCACCTCTTCCTCTTCTTGATAAAGAGCTGTTCAGTTTTTTTGGACTGACCACATCCTGAAGGAAGAAATCTCCCGTGAGTCCTTCGTCCTCGGCCTCTTTTAGCATCGTGCTGCTCTCAAACCAAAGATCATTGGGCTTCACCGTGGCGGCTGCCGATCCCGGAGACTGGCGGCCTTTCGACGAAGCGAGCCGCTTCGCAGGGAGGAGAGAGTCGGAAGTTAGAGAAACATAAAAACATGCTGAAAATAAGCAATCTTTTCTTTTACACCTCACCTCCTCCATCGCCAGATGCTCCATGGAGTCGCAGAACTCCTCGTTATCAGAGTCTGCGGAGCGTTGGTTGCTTTCAGGGGCGGCATCGCTGTGATCTACAGGAAGCAAAACATGACATGCAAACGACAAAAACGTGCAATCAGTGTAAAAGACTGGGTCTACACACGTTAACACACCATATAAAATCCATTGTACGGTCGGATCTTACCACTGTAGTGTCCGTTGAAGTGCAAGTATGGGTTGTAGTGTACGCTGGACTCTAAGGAGCAGGCTAGCTCCTCTTCGTCCATCTCGCTGTTGAGGGAGCTGTGCGTCCCGTTGGTGAAGGAAGACATGCTGGGCTCCACGCTGCTGTTGGAGCCCTTGGTGTCAGACCTCCATCTTCTGTCATCCACCATTAAAAACCTCGGGTCAGGGCTCCAGTCTGGGGTGATACAGGAGAGAAAGTTCTTCTTATGTGGAATTTCTTTTATTTGCATCTCAGCCTGAATGTATTTTGTACCTTTTGATTTTTTATTTGCAACTTTGATATGTGTGGATGGAAGATGCCAAATAAAGAGGAGATATTACTTCTTCCTTTTTAAGGAATTCAGAAACTTCAGAATCGGAAAGTTGAAGTTTTTTTGCTTGTTCTGTTTTCTTCGCTCTAAAATAGAACCCCCCCCCCCCCACACACACACACACACACACACAATAATTCCCTGATAAAACTCTGTCTAATGTTTTATAACCCAGCTCAGAAATCTGACTCCTCAATGACATTCTTAAGACTTTTTCCCCCATCTGGAAGTTGTAAATTCTGGTTTGTGATTCTGACTGTGGTAAAAAAAAACTATTTATATAAGGAACAGTTCTTTAAATTGGCCAATAAAAACTTAAAACAAAACACATTTATTTCCTCTTCAGTTCGGTGGTAAAGACATGAAAGCTTTTGAATTCAGGTAAAACTAAGGTTCTTGTTTTTGGTTTTAAAACCTCAGAGATCCTGTTTTCTATGCCGTAGTTACTATGGGTGGTGTATCACCTCGGCTCCCAGTGCTACTGTAAGGAACTTTGGAGTCATTTTTTGACCAGGACTTGAGTTTAATTCACATATGAAACAGATTTCTGGAACGTTGTCTTACCAAAGTAGTGCCTGTGAAATACACTCACTGGCCATTTTATTAGGTACATGGTCTAGATGAAGTTCAAGCTGAGCATCAGAATGAGGAAGAAAAGGGATTTAAGTGACTTTGAATGTGGCATGGTTGTTGGTTACTGGAATTTTCACACACAACCATCTCTAGGGTTTACAGAGGATGGTCTGAAGAAGAGAAAATATCCAGTGAGCAGCAGTTGT
>JAOXYM010000008.1:6376059-6407776 GCA_028567055.1 Leptatherina wallacei | reverse complement strand
ATTACGTTTTAACAGCTGAAGCAAATGTTTATCTAATAAGAGATATTCTTCCTCCTAGCCGGAGTTCCTTTTAAAGAGCAATAAGTTGGATTAATCATTTTCTGTTTGTTCAGGGAGAAATTTTAGCGAGCTGTATTTTTACAACATTGCTTAATTCCATTGAGGTTCGAACCATGAACCAGTTTAGACCAAGCAGTAGCTGTCGGACAGATGGCCTCACATGACTCTAAATTACTTTGGTATACATAAGAGTTCATGGTTGATAAAATGAATCTTTTTCACACATAGTTGCATCTTATCAACACAAAAAAAGATGCCTTTGTTAAGCTAACACTATTCCTCTTTGGTGTTTTACACAAACCAGAGAGGAAGCTCAGCACCACATCAGTGTGTGCCGACTCAAGCTGGTGATGATTAATAGAGCAGTGGTTCCCAACCTATGTTCCTTGAAGACCCCATTAATGCAACTACCAAAGAGCCATCATGAAACCGTGCTTGGCTTTGTGCTTTTTGTCACAAATGATCCATAATGATTGACTCCTTCAATAGAGCCAAAGTTAAGGTAACTATCAACGTATAGCCTTACTTTTTTCAATAGGGGTGACTCGTCAACACTGTGGTGTTTCTCAGATATGTTTCATTGATGAAATGATGCAGGAAAAATCCAGATTACCAGGATAGACATGAACTATTCCACTAGTGTCGCTCCACTGGCTCACTGACTTCACTAAACCACACAGTACAAGGATAAGAACTGATTGGATGAACAAGGTGTGGCCTGCTTAGTATAAATAACATGTTAGCTATTTACAAGTATAGACATTACATATATAAGTATATGCAAGTATATAAATAACACGTTAATTTTAATTTATAAGACCTGGTAAAGAGCAGATACTATTTTATGATGTTGTGTGATAAAAAACAAAAACTTACAGTTAAAATAGTAAAGTAGCGTAATGAATGTATACCCTGAATATGCCCAAATCAAATAAATGTTTGTCTAAGAAGGTGATGCTATGAGACTGTGTTGAAGTAATCGTAACTGAACACTCTTTCTCCCATCCCTAAACGTTCATGTAAAGAGTAAACCTTGTTTTTCTGCATGCTGCATCTCTTGAGCTTCAGCTTCCTGTGAAAGGACCTACCAGCTGGATGTCCTCAATGTAATTCTTCATGGCTTCCTCCTTTGTCATATTTCCCAGTGAGTTCCAAGCATCCCTGGCAACACAGAGTCAGAGTTCAGCATTGGGAAGAGGGTGAACAGAAGCTGAAGCTGTGCAGTTGAAAGAAGCAATATGATCATAAATCACTCTGTCACACTGCAAGTCTCTACGCAAGTGCATGAAGTCTTAATATAACGTAAGTATTTAGAATAAATGGTGTAAGAGCTGAAGCTCTAATATCATGAATAAACACTCACTGAACACTTTATCAAGTACACCTGTTCAATTGCTTGTTAACACAAATAGCTTATCAGCCAATCAGAGAACATGGGATATTTTCTTGCCACACTTTAGGCTCCTTAGCACCAACATGGCACGGTTTAAACCAGCACAGCCTACCTTAGTATTGTTGCTGACCATTTACATTCCTGAAGGACAAGTGGGGTCCAACAAGGCTGACCTAATAAAGTGATCTTTAAGTGTTATTGGAACAACCACAACTGGGTTTTTAACTGGGTGGAAAGCAACATATAGATTGCCAAAAAAAAGAAAAGAAATGCATACCATTCAACTTTGCACCGATTATCCCAGAAGCCCAATGGCCTGGGGACGTTACACGGCCCCACAGTGGCCTGCTTGTAGTAACTGTAGAACATCAGCATCAGGTCATCAGAAGGCTGGAAAGCGCCTGAGACATTAAGGATAGGCAGCAGGTGAAGTTAAAAGACAGGCTCAGATTATCTGAAGGTGTAAATAAAATGTAGTTTTCCAGGTTTAGAAATGTACTTTAAAAAGCTAAATGTGGGGAACATGTGAGCCACAACATAAACAACTGAATCAGTTAATCAGCTCTTATCCTTGCAGCAGCTTTATAAACAGAGGGGTCAGCCCCTAGTGACAGCTCTTCATGTAGGTCAATCACCTGGAGCGTTTACACTCTGATAAACACACATTTCACAGCTTCCTGCACATAATTAAGACACTCAGATTGAATCTCTTTTGGTTTCCAGAACAGATCGGTGTAAGTCATCACCTTCTTCAGGCAAACTCCGGACCACTTTAACTGCGGCAGCAAATTTCGCCTCCAGGCTGTGTTCGTCCTCCTCCTGCGCCATGCTGAGTCCAGACAGAGATGACATGAAAGGGTCCTCACATCTCTGATTGAAAATCTGAATAGAAATCAAGGTAGTTTGAAGAGTTCTAGAGGTCTAAAGGACAGCATTCAGCCACCTTGCTGCCACCTGTCTTGTAACCTAATCTAAAGAGGGGGGATTGTTTTTTTCTTTATGGGAGACTTGAAATAAAATTAGTTTAGCTTATCAAACAATCCTTTTTTTACGAGTTAAGAATAGCAGGCTTTATTCTAAATAAGTATATTCTGTTCTGAGGCTGATTTACAAGAGACTCACCGCTACGTACGTTCTTGCGCCGGTGCAATAGGCCTAATTATTTCTTAAGCCCGGTGTCTGTCTGCAATATGCAGCAGCAAGCCAATCTCCGCTCCGGTGGAAGATGAGCCCATGAGCAAGCGTTTGGGCCGCTAAGCATACCTGGGAAATGTAGTTTCTGTAGGGATAAGCCTCGCTGAATGGTGGTTCAAGACAAATCCTCAATCCTTCAAGCCCCATAAACCCCTCTTATTAGGGGATTTAAGGAGCGCAGATTTATGGGTAATGTAGGCTAATGGCGGGAGGTTTTTGTCCATGCAGCTAAATTGTTTTTTTTGTTCAAACAAATGCGATTGAACCTTGAACACACGGTAAGTTTTAGCAAACATTTTTGTCATTTTAGTGGATAAGATATCAGATTACAGTTGGATTTATTTCATTTTTGTTTTAGGAAATTATTGAATTCCTGTTATTTTTGCTATTAATATTATTATTATTATTATTATTATTATTATTATTATTATTATTATTATTATTATTATTATTATTATTATTATTATTACTATATAAATGTTTCATTATTATGCATAATATAATATATTATTATTAAGCAAATCTATCATTTAGATGGCTGATGGTGACTAAATTTACCTATAGAATACCTGTGCGTTTACATTACGTTTTAACATTATTATAACAGTAAAGTTCTTGCCATTCCTATTTTATTTTCTGTATTTATAACCTTATATTAAACTATACATTTTTCTTTTGAAATGTACTCTTGAGTAAGTTGGCTACAGGTGTTAAAAAAAGGATTGAAATGAAAATATAAGGGAAAACAACATGTAAATGGGACCAGATCAGCACAAAAGTGCCCCTCCAGAAATTAAATATAGCTTAAATATAACTAGATATTACATGACGTTAACATTAGCTTCCACTTATCAATTTGTATTGAAAATATCGTCTATTATTTAATGATAAAGATAAAAACCGCCTTATCTGTATTAATTTTTTGCAATATAATTACATATTATCTACCAATTAATACTACACTATCGCAATGATTTATCATTGGTCCATTCCTCCTTTCTCTCTTCCTCTCAACCAATCAGCGCTCGCCGTCTTCTACGTAACTCCGATTAGTCACGGGCTGTTTGTGAATCGGAGGGCCAGCGGACCCACAATGCCAGGCGGGGGAGCCCCTTTCTCAGCAGCACACCACAGCATCACCGCCTCGCCTCACTGAAAAAGACGGGACCGGAGAGAAATGCAAAGGGATGTAAGATGGCAGAGCTACAAATGCTATTAGAGGAGGAAATCCCTGCCGGTAAAAGAGCGCTCGTGGAAAGCTACCAAAACCTGTCCCGTGTAGCGGAATACTGTGAAAACAATTATGTTCAGGTAAGAGGCGCGTTTCTAAGGCCGCTATACTCGGTGTATTTCTCGGTTATCTCTGTCGTGTCTGCGGTGTTGGGGGAAAGAGAGTGAAACCACAGGGACAGGAAACGCTGGTCGCGAGGAAAGCGACGCTCAAACCGCTAACCTAACCGAATGGCCGTGTTTCTCTCCCGGTTAGCGGCTCGGTGTCGTGTCGGGCATGGCTGCACGTCGTTATTCTGTGGTTTAGTTAAAGGTTTTCCTCGGTGAGCTGGGAGCTGCTGGGGGGTAGGTGGGGGGCTTTCAGAGGGTGTGTCGTTGTTATGACTAAGTGGTTTGTGACTGACTGCATTCGCTGATGGGTACCTGACGACCCTGTTATTCTCTGGTAGAGATTTCTCACATTTTAATACCTTTTTCTGCATAAATTATACACTAGCATCCGACGTTTTACGCCACAAAACTATATTAAAGGGGGAAACTGCCAATAAAATCTCTACAAAGCTATCTTATGGAGAATATAAAGGCTAACTTAGCTTAGATGCTTAGTATTTTTAAGTGTTTTTATAAGCTTAGGTACTCAGCTCGCTGTAACGTAAAGGATTAACCTAACCACTGTTTTAATTAAGCTCATTTTAGATGTGCAGTAGGAGCCAGAAAGTAAGCCCAGCCCTTACAGATTTAAAGTAGGAATACAGAAATCATCTTGGTATGAAACATACTTGGTGGTCTTTTTACTCGTGGTCGGGTCGATGATGTACCCTTTTGATTTAGTTTATCCTGACTGGATGTTTGAACAGTATCCAGAGAAGTAGAAGAGTAGGGACTGGGGGGTCAGACTGGGGCACGAGAACCTCCGGTTTTTTTAAATTTATTTTATTAACATGATAATTTAATTTTCATATGATTTTAATTCGATTTTGGTTTGTTTTCTTTTGCTTTTCAACCATATATCATTATTATTTTATTATATTCTTTAAATTTTACTCCTCTTAACAAAGCATGTTATTATTATCCCTATTATTTATGTTATGTCACCACTTTATTTTATTTTCATTCTTAAATTTTATTCTATTAGGCAAAGTCTTTAATTGTGGCTGATTTCATGTAACCACCCCATTTCTTACAACTTTTATTTTAATTGATTTCACTAAAGAGATTATTTATTGCTGCTGTTATGTTTTCGCTTCATTTCTAATTACTTATAATTTATTTTTGATTTTTATTCTTAAATTTTATTCCATTAAGCAAAGTCTTTATTGCGGCTGATTTCATGTAACCACCCCATTTCTTACTACTTTAATTTAATTTAATTGGTTGAACTAAAGAGAGTCTTTATTGCTGCTGCTATGTCACCTCTCCATTCCTCACAACCTGATTTGTTTGCAGTATTTTTGAAAAACTTTCGAAGATTCACATCATGAAAAGTCCCTCATGATAAATGCCACCTTTCTTTCTCCCTCTTTCTCTGTCTCTGTTTTTCATAAACGTGTGAGCTGTCATTCCTGACCATTGACAAGTTCTGGTGTGATCAGCAGCATCTGCTGACAGACCGCCTCAAACCAGAAAGTTTGTTCAGGCACATTTTGTCATTTTGTGACGGCCGGTTTCATCAGAAAGGTTATGTGGCATAGACGGCTTGACTGTAAGTTTTATACAAAGACATGCAAAGAACTGTGTTGTGGTGGACTTGCTGTAGGTTAGAAGGTAAATTTCAGTCTGATGATCAGGGGCCAACACTATGAAGCAATATTAGTGGCGTAGCAGGTAACTTCCGGTTCAACTGTCGGGTTGTGAAAACTGGTTTACTTCTTACTGAGTTATATTGGGGCTGTACAGTGGTGTGGTGGTTAGTACCGCAGCAAGAGGGTCACTGGTTCGAGCCCTCGGATTCTGCTCATAAGGGAATGTTTAAATTTTTTGTTTTTCATTCAAAAGTCAGACCTAAATTAACAAATTTTCATATTAAATGTTTATATATTATATTTGATTAGTGGTTCCTGATCTTGACCGCTATTGGAAACAAAATTGTCGTGAGAAAAAACAGGGCCATTCATAAATTCTGCTGGAAATAATGTATAAAAATCCTGTGATCACAAAGAAAGCTGGAATTGGAAGAAAAAGACAGAAATCAGCTTTTAAAGTTATATTTGGCCTTATTTGCTAACATTAAAGAGTCAATATTTCTGAGGCTTTTGCCTTCCAGTTAGTCAACACGCTCATAATGTCCAACAATGGATGTATAGTGAAGTACAAACCAGCAGTTCATTAATACATCATGAAATACATTGAGCCTCAGGCAGAGTTTGAGCCAGGGGGGGTTGCTGGTTCAGACCTGCCCAGGGTGTACCCTGCCTCTCGCCTGATAATTGCTGGGATAGGCTCCAGCCCACCCGCAACCCTGAATTGGACTTAGCGGTAGAGAAAATGAATGAATGAATGAATGAATGAGTTATATTGCCATGGCACTTTACGGTGAAGCCCTAATCTTCTCCAGAGCAAGTTAAGTTTTGGATAAGATAGCAACACGTGCATAAAAAGTTTATATGCTTGCTTGAGAAGGGTTTTTGTAAGTTTTAGGTGCAATGGAAACTCTTTTTTGAATCACGTCTGACCTGGAAAAAGATTAAAATGATGTAACTCGCCAGCTGTTTCCAAACCGAGTCAGGAAACTCAAGTGACTGATTACTGATTACTTAGATCTTGTATAACGTGCCAGATTTTCCTAGTGATGACTAGTGGATGTCCTCCATAGTTGTTGTTTTTTTAGGACAACTGCTTCTCTTATTGAGTCACCACCTGAAAACACTACACAGTCTAGTTTTTTCACTTCAACTTAGTCAAACATAAACACTTTTCAAGCCAGCTCTTCATATTTTCCTCATCCAGTGAATGAAACCAGTGAAGTTACTGCTAGGTGACTCTGGGTCATTACAGCTTCAGGCTGGTTTCCCATGAATGCAATGCTTCAACACTTTACAGTGGGCAATCAGTCATGAGCTCAGACACATGACGGATCGGGATTTGAATGAATGACTGGCGCCTGCTTGAATCTCGAAAGAGTTGAACTGCTCTCAAATTTCCTTCACAAGCCATGCCGGCAAGATGAAGCATTTTGAAGCGAAGCTCCATTCATAGTGAATGAGAAGCACTAAAATGTGCTCGTATGAGTTGTCTATCTTCATCACTGCAGCTTGTTGTGGTTGTATTTCCTCTCTTTACAGCACAAATACTGAGTTGCTTCCCCAATGGACAGATTTAATTCTCTTTACTACAGATGATTAAACCCTGCTGTGTCATTTAAAGAACTTGGCTGTTTATTGATGCTGGATAGCCATGCTTAGAATATATAGATGTATATCCAGTATTTGGCTTTGCTTGAATAATGATGTGTTGAGATGTTGAGATTTTGCATATATAAAATACCAAATCTATCAAAGTACCACCGAGTGAGCAGTGTGTACAGAGGACTGTTCTCAGTACTGACTTACCTCTCTGCTTGCATCATTTCTTTATCATGTAGTAGTAAATATTCCTTGACAACCCTTTTCCATATGTAATCTTTGAATGTTCTTTGCCTCATCATCCTGAAAAATGACCTTAATGTCACCAAACTTACTTTTGATTGATGAAATAAGACCATTTCCCACAACTTAGATGTTGACCTGTGCATTTACTGTCAGGGTAAAGTCTGCCATATTGTTTTCAAATATTTTTCTTATAAATCAATTAAACAACTTCTGTCCTGCTCAAAAATACCAAACTTTCAATCATTTTCAGGATTTTAACCCTATAAATGCCAGTTTGAATATTTGATGTACCGCCTTATTCAATAAAAAAACCCCACAAAAACTGAATTATTTTCCATATAATACATATTGGATAGATTGGTATTTGGTGGTGACCTGAAATCTGATTTTTTTTTGACAATTTCATAGCAGTTTTAGTGCAGGGACAATTTTGCCTATACGAGGATCACCAGAGGATGCCAAATTGTTCCACCGAGTATAAAAGACACTGGATTTTATGAATTTGAATAAATAATTTGCACACCAAGCTGTTTAACAGCCCAAGAGATCACCGAACAGAAATAAAAGTTGACAAAAAAGGTATAAGGGTTAAGAGAAAGCCTGTATGTTTCTCTGTTACAACCTTCCCATTTTGTTTCTATCTGCTTCAGTGTTTAGCAGGTACAACTGGAACAGCCAAATTTGTTGGAGCCTTGTTTTTATTTGGATTTAACAACTAGCCAGATACAAAATTGTGAAGGAATAAGCAGCAGGGGGGGCAATCTTTTGGGACAGCATAACTCAACAATAAAATTATTGGCACTGTAGAATGCACAGCTATAAATAATCCCTCATGTTTCAGCTGCAACGGCAAGAATATAAATTAGGTACCAAAGTCATTGAGGTAAAAAAGACAAAACAACAGTAAACTGAGTGTTATCCTTTGTTAACGCACAATTAGATTTATTTATTTTTATCGAATGTATAATAAATTGAACAATTTCCATGTGCATTAACAGTCAGTTGCTCCCTGAAAAAGGCAGTCCTGTTCCCTGAAAAAGGCTGGCTCCCTGTGTGTGGCTGTATTATCCCCGTTTTGTTTCCAAACTATAAATATGTCCATTCAGTCCCGTTGCTATCTAGAGGCATCCAGAAACAGATGGTTTGCGCAGCCGGACGGAGATTTGGGATGCCATGAAATGTCCTGGCATTCCTGCTCTCTGGGCTCAACTCCCACCATCCACCTGTCTCACGTTTCCAAATCCCACTTATTCAAAGTCCAGTTCCAGTCTGTTCTGTACCCCACAAAGTCATTTCTTTAGAGGCTCACCAGCTCGTCTTCGCTTCTCTTCAGGGCTTTAACAGGACTTTGTAGTTTAAAAACAGCCGAGACAGAGCGGTCCTGTTAGATACCACTCCCCAGAGGAAGAGGCCCTTTCACTCTCATCACATACCACTGATAAGAGAGTAAAAATGGGAGTACAGCTTTTTTTTCTTCACCCAAACATTCTTCCTGATTTTTCTGACTTCTGCTTCTTCTTCTTCCTCTCTCTCTCTGTCAGGCACAAGACAAAAAGAAAGCCCTGGAGGAGACCAAAGCCTACACCACCCAGTCTCTGGCCAGTGTTGCCTACCAGATCAATGCCTTAGCAAACAATGTGCTGCAGCTGCTGGACATCCAGGCCTCGCAACTACGGCGCATGGAGTCCTCCATCAACCACATCTCCCAGGTAGACGCCACACCACTCGGCCCGGTTGCATCCCACAGGCTGGGATCTGTGGAGTCTGGATGTTGGGGTCGTTTTCTGTGCTTTCTGCAGGAATAATGTAGAATCACCGTGTGGTATTTCAATCATTTTCCAACAGATTCCGTTTATTCAAGTACAGTAAAGCAGACACTGACTGATATTCTGCAGGGAACAATAACACATTCATACATTATAAAGACTGGCAGACATGCCAAACCTCCACAGCCCCTCTTCAGCCCTGCGTGCTTCATCAGCAGTCCTTTCTCTCTCTGTCTGGTCCTCTATGTAAGGGCGGCCACCCCGCCTGTCAGCCAGTGAACATCCCGACCCCTCTCTGTGGGCTTCATTAAGCCTGTCAGGAATGAAGTAAAATCCTGACGCCAGCACTCTCTCCTGGTTTGCGTTTTCACTACATGCCGCAGGATAAAGTGACGTTAGGTGCAGCTTCATACAGAACAATGTAACCTGTTTATTAATGCTTTAGAAACTGAGATTCATGTACTCGACTGGGGATTTCTGCTTATAGCTTTCTGTGGTAACCGCACTCCAGATGCTGTTATGTCCCTGTCTGAAGTATTTTTCTGTAAGTATCAAAGGGGAGCATGGCATCGGCTTCAGTCTTTCTCATTTTGGCAGGTGTAATTGATAACATTAACTGTACCAGCCAAGCCAAACTTATTATGATCAGATTAACGATACAACAACCCTTGAATAAAACAAAATAAAATCTAAATGAGTTGACTTTGTGTGCAAGGACAGTACAGGCCAACCAATGCTGAAATTATATCCTTTCAAAACCTGAGGTCTCCCAATTGGGGGAAAACAGATGGCACCAAACTCTGCCCAAATTTCTATTTTGGACACTTTGCCTGAAGTGTCTCTACTAAAACTTGTCTAATTTTGTTCTGCTTCACTTTACCAGAGTTTGCCTCACTGTAATATGTTTAAACTTGTGATTTAAACCCTGAGTATAAACCATACATGCATGGTGATACTATGATATCTGGATTTATAAGCTCTTTGAAAGGAACAGTATTACCAAAACAGGAAGTATAGATGACCACTTGTCAAACAAAATTTCAAACAGGGCTTTGAAGGTGTTATAAAAATGAAAATAAACAACTTCTTTCTTTCTCGCCTTTTATTTTTTTTAATAGAAACAGATGTTGGAAGACTGTTAACAATAGATAACTCAACGTTTAGTGAAAGGCTTCAGTTCATAAAGGTGAAACTGTGTAATCAAGCTTAAATCCCATTGGCCCATACCACAGGGACCTAAGGAAAAGGTCACATGGGAGGCTGGAGGAGTGAGTTCTGCAAATGGATCTTTCTTGATTCTTTACCTTTATCTTTTAATCTTTTAAAACCTGAGGTCTCCCAATTGGGTGACTTTGAGAACAGAAGGTACAGCTCTGTGCCAACATTCGGAGACCTTACCTGAACTGTCTGGACTAAAACCTCTCTCATTTTATTCTGCTTCACTTGATCACGGTTGGCCTTTCCAGAGATGATGTTCACATATTGTACTCTGATCTGACAGAAGTTCAGAGCTACAGCTGCATCATCCCAAAGAATTATTCATATACAGTAAATCCTGAAAGTGTTTTTCTTTAGGCAAGTCTGAAACTTTTTATATTTGTGCTATGCTTCATTCATCGTTCCCCAGTAACACATATACTGTCCGTGTTCCCTTTACTACGACTCCAGAAGTATTCAAATAGACCTTGTGGTTGCAGATATGTACTCATTTCATGATGAGCATGCAATTTTCCAGCAAAGACCTAAAAAAAAACAGGCACAGAACTCGAGGGTTAAAGCCGATATCAATCCTTAGGGAGAAAATAAAACCAGACTCTTGATAAAAATGATCAGTCATTATTTGGATTATATATTCAGGACATTATAACCACAAACTGCTTACTGAACAAACCATGAGATTAAATTATCTCTAAATTACCTCAAAACTACTAAAAAAAAAAAAAACTTTTTTCTTCCAGCAAATGTAAATGGAATAAGATTTATCTTTACAGGCTTCTAACATGTTAAAACTGACCCTGTTTCCTCATACAGGACTGGTTTTTATGATTAATTACTCCGGCAGGTCCGAGTCCAATAAATTAATATTAAACCTGCTTGGCTGTGTACCTGAAACAGTTAAAATGGAATTATTGAGGGAAAGTTGCCAGATATCGCTGCCAAACCCATGTCTGATTTATAAAAGCCCCTAACATGGAAGACTATCAAGCAGCATATTTAATCGAGGCAGAGAAGCCCAACGTGTGTGTGTGTGTGTGTGTGTGTGCTTCCAGTGTAATGAACATGCTCCCTTTGGATACTTTAGCAGTGCATCGTTTCTCCACTCGCAGCCAGATTCGCTTCCAGATTCATCTCTTTTATTTCATTCTCAGAAATCAGCATTTATCAGCCGCGTGACCCAAATTCCATCGGCCAGCTCCTGTCATGCGGCATCAACCTGGCGTCGAACTGCGTCGCGGAGTCATAAGATTATGATGACACACTTCAGGGATGCCTCATTACCTGAGAATATTAAATCCCCAGAAAGAATCACTTCAGTGTGTGGAAACTAGTAACTCACCTTTGATTTCCCCCCCCCCTGTCTTTCAGCTTGCTTGGTTCTGTGAAAACAGATTAATCAGACTGAAACTACTGTAAAGATCCAACAGCTCTGTACCATCTGCTCCAAAAACACTCTGCAGAGGTTCAACAGACAGCCAGATGTCTATTAGAGTAAAGAGATTACAAAAGAAAATGAGATTGAGAGAGCGCAGGAAGGGCAGACAGCGTCGTGTCGTCGGTGATTAGGTAACAGTTATTATGTCTCATGTTTTACACAGATCGGCAAGTATATTGGTGTCTTTTGTAATGCCTGTTCAGGAAATGTTGAAATAAAGCTGACAGTCAGAGTTAACGCTGAACTGACTGTTAGAGCAGCTGTTGTTTGCAGGACTGTGTGTTTGACTTGTTAAAGCTTAAATATTGACACAGTTCCTTGCACGTCCCATGTCTGCTTTCTCTCTTTTTTCCATCATGAAAGACCACTTTAACCATCCCTGTCTCTTGGTGTTTCTCTCAGCCTTCTCTTTTGTTTTTCTCACTTTCTCTAATCTTCACCTCTCCTCGCCTTTTACTGGCAGGAAAGAGGCGAGTCTCTCTTTTTTTTTTATACTTCCCAGCTGAAGCTGGGCGTGACGCTTCAGTTTCCTCTTTTCTTAAAAGGAAAACAGAGCCCGACATGTTCTCTATATTTATCTCAGACTTCACGTCAGACACAGCGAGGAGGACTCAACGCTTACTAGACTTTCAGATTCTTGGTTGCTCTCAGCGGTGGATCTGCTGGATGTCATGTCTGGGTGGCAACATTGTTGCCGTGTATGTGTCACACACATAGACAGGCTTACCTCTACAGAGCATGCACTCATTGGCACATAAACACAAATCTGCAGCCTTATTTAATCTCTTTTACAAAATGTTTTAGGATTAGCAGCACTTGCACTCCTAAGCAGCCGTGTTGCTCATTCCCCATCGTTTCCCTCCCTCTCGGCATCGCTCACTATTTCCACTTCCATCTATCATCCGTAGACCGAAGGACAGTCCGTGTAAGTGCCTGCTGTGAGGGATAATGACTGTAATTGCTCTCATGTTAGTCTGGTATTTTCAGCCGGTCCTGATGAGAGGGGTTAAAGGAAAGCTTTACGAAACTGGTCCCAGCAGAACTGAATGAAGCTGAAGCCGGTTATAGTTATACTCCGTCTCATTAAATCTGTCTGAAATTGACCTACATAAGCAACAAATGTCTCCTCAAATAATTTTGTGATTGGCTCCTTAACAGGCCGAAAGCATGCCGGTACAATCGTGTGAAAAATGAAGTTTTACCTGCCAGGTCATGATAAAGAAGTCATCCATGGTCCAGGTTTTACAATAAGTTAAATAAACTCTCAAATGGATGGAAACAAAAGATATATCACACCTTTTTATCATTTAACTAAGACAACTAAGTACACCCCATGTTTCTGAATATTTCAGAACCACATTTAGCTACAATAACTTGAAGTAATAATTACTTGTATTAATTATTGTATTGATTACTTCATCATATGAAGTATAAACTCTACCAACTAATGTGGTTCCTATCAGGTCTGAATATTCTAGAAATACAATCTCAGAAGAATAAAACATTACATGTTGTTTTTATTTATTTAACAAAATAAATAAGAATTTTTTAAAGGAGCGTTTCAGTCTGGTCACTGCAACACCTTGATTCTTTTGTTTTTGGGATCATTGTTCTGTTTCATGACCAAGTTTAAGCTTTAGTTTTCAGACAGAGGGACTCACATTTGGCTCTAAAATATTTTTGGTGTGCAGATGAGTTGATGGTTCTCTCAACGGCTGCAAGGTGTCCAGGTCCCTGCAAAACAAGCCCAAACCATCAGCCCTCCACCTCCATGCCTCACAGTTGGCATGAGGTGTTTGTGTTAATATGCTGTTTGGTTGTTGCAGGTGCTATGTATCACAAACAAACATCTCTGATCTTGGTCTTGTTCATCTGAAGGACTTTTTTCAGAAGTCTTGTGGTTTGTAGCCGTGTTCTTCCTCTGGTTAACTCTTCCAGACAAGCCATACTTGTTCAGTCTTTTTGTAGCTGTTCTGTCATGAACTTTAACAGTAAACATGCTAGCTGAAGCCTGTAGAGTCAGAGATGTAGCGCTTGGGTCAACAAGGTCTGACCTTGGGGGAGAACCTGCTGGGCTGTCCACTCCTGGAAAGACTGGAAAGTCTTTAGTGTTTTACTCTCGTGACTAACCGTTGAATAATGGCCTTATGATCTTTCCCTGATGGATGGGTAGCAACAATAGCTTCTGTAAGATAAGTGCTGATGTCTTTCCTCCTCAGCATTGAGAGGCACTCAGATTTATTTGTCCTCTTAATTCCTTGAGAAGCAGAAAGCATGTACTTTGTATTTCACACACTGCTTCTACGTTAATATAAAATATTCAGTGTCATGTTGTTGTACGCATGAGGCTGTATTAGACTAGTTTTAATACCCAATCAGGATATAGATACCTTTCCTTTTCACATGCCTGTAGATCTGAAAATGGTAAATATAAGTTTTTTTTCCCATTTATTTCTAAGAATCAAGATTATTTCCCCCGTGACCCTGCATGGATTGAGCGGTACAGAAAATGGATGGATGGATGGATTATTTCCAAATATGTGAAATAATATAGCGTAACATAAAGCAGAAAGCTAAGTTTCTTCTGTCCCACATCCGTGGCTTCATCTTGTACGTCTCTCCTACAGACGGTGGACATTCACAAGGAGAAAGTGGCGCGCCGAGAAATCGGCATCCTGACGACGAATAAGAACACATCTCGCACCCACAAGATCATCGCCCCGGGTAACATGGAGCGGCCGGTGCGCTACATCCGGAAACCCATCGACTACACGTTGCTGGATGACGTGGGACACGGCGTCAAAGTAAGAATCACATCATTCTGGCCATTTTAAACCTTTCATAGTTTTTAAGGCAAAAAACTTTTCCAGATCACTTCCACCCTGATGGAGCTGCTCTACAACCAGACTGTTTATTGATGGTTTGTCTTGGTTTGTATTGTAAATCAATGTTGCGAGGCAGGAAAACACGTATTCAGTAAAGTTGACACCCGGTGCTTTCATGATCACGTCTGCTCTCATGGATTTTTTTTTCCTGCAGCGCGCTGATCGATACGTCGGCCTTTAGAACAGAAATGTTGAGAAATACAAAAATACTCTTTCAACAAGATGCTAAACAGGGAGCTAGCTGTCAAAGCTTTATTTATTTATCACTTGTTTTTTTTTTGCTTTTATTAAAAAATTTTTAAACATTTTTACAAATATTTAGTTTGTATTTGTTCATTTTAATGATTTTTTTAAATAAAGTATACATTTTTATAAAAGGTTTATTTTCTATTTATTTACTGCTTTTTGTTTTACACCTTTTATTTTATATTTAATAATTTTCAAATATTTCAGTTTTTATACATTTAAAAAAAAAATCAATCTTAATAAAAGTTTTTTTATTTAATTGTTGCATAATTTTTTTACTTTTTATAAAGGTTTTTGTTAATATTTTAAATGTTTTATTTTCATTATATTTATGACTTCTTATAATGTTTTATAGATTACACATCTTTATAAAAAAATTGATTGCTTTATTTTTTGTTCATTTTTAGAATTTTTTTTATGTTTATTACATTTTATATTTTTTCATAAAAGCTTTGTTTTTTTTTTTTGTTTTTTTTGTACCCAGTAACATCCTGAGCTGGGAAATATTTCATTTGTGTCTCAGCAGCGGGCAACACATCGTTGCCAAGCGTTACTCACACCATCACATCAACTGTTGAATCATGGAAAAAGCCCGTTCAACCCTTTTCCGCCTCATTCTTCAATTTTTTATCCTCTCTCCCCATGATCCCCCCTCTCCTCTCCCCTCTCTCTTCTTCTATTTTACAAGGCTGTGTGTCTGTGCTTGTGTGCGGCCGTGTACACCCACTTTTGTGTGTAATGCGCTTGATTTGGCCTCTGCACACCCCCACCCCGGGGTCTGTCTCTGTTGAGATAGCGGCTGTCCGCTGATTTTCAAACATCCGCTGATTCAAATTCAAAAGCTCATGTTTCCTCCTTTGAGAGCCGGCTCACACTGAGACAGAACTGCCATGGCCCGCTATGCAAATCAGCCATCATTCAAGGATGCTGGATGTAGATGACGTGTCTCTGCAGAAAATCCGTGCAGATCAGGTCAGACGCAAGAAAATGAGGAGGATTAATGTTTTTTTAGGTGTATGGATACAGAGAAATATTTATTTTAGGTTTTAAAAAGGGTTGTGTTACAATTTTTGTCGCTTGTTTTGGCAGTTTCTTCATCGTTTTCCTTTCGTTTTGTTTATGTGTGAGTGTATTTTTGTGAAACAGTGCAGACAGAAATGCATATCGCGCTCCATCCCCCCCCACACCCCCCTGCACACTTTCTCTCTTGCACACATCTGTGAATAATTCAGAAGGATTGATACTGGCTACTGCAGCCGTGTGTGCTGTATTATGAGCTGTATATTCATGCATGTGCGCAGGAATGTTTGTGATATTGTTTTTGTGTGTTTACAAACCCGACAGTGGCTTCCCACTGTGAGGGGGAAACATGATTTGCAGCTTATTAGCGCTCCATGCTTACAGCCCATTTCCTCTTGGCTGTGGTGGATTCCCTCGAGCGTTCGAGGCGCGACCACCACCCTTCTACGTTTTATCCTCACATCCAACTCAACCAAGCAGAGATGGGAGGTCAGACTCGAGCTGAAGGGGGGGGGGGGACGACGACTTTGCTTCACCGCAATAAGCTTTATTGGAATTTCTAGGAGTTACCAGGGCGACATAGTTTCAGCCTGTTATTTATGACCTCACCCTGTCGTACAGCCCAGTTTTTGTCTTGGTGCGACACTTAAAGCATCGACAGGCCACACGTAGCTCCAGCATTACTCATTATTTTTAATGGCTTGTCTAAAGATTTAAATGAGTCTTAAAGTGATAACGGGCCATAAAACAAGCCTGGACTCAGACTCAGAGCTGTGCAGAAGTCTTGAGCCACCCCTCGTTTCTTTTTGTATCGGCAGGAAAACAGGAAGCAGGTGCAGCGATTTACTGAAACGTGTGCAAGCAGGAACGGAAATACATTACATAAGGCCAAAAACAGTTTGTACCGTTCTAACAAGCTGGAGGGTCAAGATTTGGTTCCAGTTGCTTTATTTTTCTACACAGCCTGAAACTTTCATTACAAAGATCTCCAGGCTTCTTGAAGGACTTTCCGAAGCTTTTCTTTGGATGTTAGCTGCCTTCTCTTCTGTTTTCTGTGCAGATGATCCAACGCTGCTTCAGTAACGTTGAGGTCCGGGCTCTGGGGAGGAACCATCCCTCCATCAGACCTGTTGCCACTGATTTTCAGTCCAGTTCTTGCATCATGTGGCAAACCTCCGCCTTTTCTCCCTGTTTCCCTTCTTAAGAATGGCTTCTTGACAGCTAGCTTTACATGGAGACCATTACTGATGAGGCTTCAGTAAACAAAAGATGGATCAGATGAAGGTCCAGAGGCATCTCTCAGGTCCTGCTTTAGGTCTTTGTTGGATTTTTTTAAGGGCATTACTTTCTGATGTTGATCATCTGCTGGTTTTTGTTTTTTTTAAAGACCTTCCGCTGTTTCCTTTTTCCTCCTTTTTGTCCGGTTTCCACAACTTTTTAATGCCATGCTAAGATTTGCCATTTTTTGCTTTGAGAATCATCTTGTTGGTTAAAAATACAATTCTAACCAGTTTATATTTCATAGATGGAACAAAAGAAATTGGAGCAGATGATGTGTCTTTGAGCCAGGCTGCTGTTGTCTGTTATGTATCGACACAACACTGGGTCATCCCTTGAGTTAAGGGCTTTTTTTATGCTTTAATGATTAATAAGTCAGCGGCAAGAAGAAAAACAAACAAACAAAAACAACATTTCCTTCTTAAAATGGTCAAATGGATGTATGAAGGGTACCTCCAGACTTCTGCTGTGTGATCTGCACAAATAATACGTCATGCACACGTGCCGCCGGAGTATGTGGGAAGTTTCACTGTTCGTATTTGAACGGTTGTGTTTTCTGTGGTTTTTATCATGCAGTTCGTTTACAATGTGGAACAAAGGGAAGTTATTTCTTCCTTTCATTGTGCGACACCAGTGGGCTGTTTGGTGTGGCTTTCTCTGCAGGCAGGTGTCTGACATCACTGAGCAGCATGTCGTATGTTGATCGTATGATCATCTAATTCCACTGATCAACATCAGTGAGATGTAATGATAATTTTTCTTAATTCAAGTTATTACAGAAGTTAAAAGATTCTTCTGTTGTTTGTTTGTTATGAACTCTTCAGATTTGCTGACTCACATTTTGAAATATTCAACACATTCATTTATAATCAAAATCCCCATCAGGCCTGAATATAACAACTATATACTTGATATGAAACTCTGAACATGAACAGCTCTGGAACAGGTTGTGTGTTACCATGGTGATAAAGGACAGCTGTGTTTGTGAAACTGAAAACTGTGACTTCAGAGTCAACAATCCAGGCCGACAAATTAATCCTGTTACCTGGTAACCGTTCAGAAACCACAGTCATGTTTACATCAGAGTACGTTTCAGCAACTTGATTTCCTGCAGGGAGACTAAAACTTCAACCACATCCTGCCTAACCGTAACCCAAACCCTCTCTTCAAACCTTTTTATTTTTATTTTGACCTATCCCCATAACATCTGCTTGCTTCTCTTCTTTCTCCTCTTTTGTCTGTAATACAGCATGATATATGTACATATAAACTGATCAGCAGGGGTTTCAGACATAAGGCCCGAGGACCAAAACCGGCGCGTCAGAGGGTCCAATCTGGCCCACTGGAAGACTTTTCTTATGTTTCCCAACATTGTGGGAATGTATTTGATTTAGACATTTGATTGTTTCACTCATTGTTTTATTCATTTACTTATTTACTTTATTTGACTTGTACTTATTTTTACTTTTATTGTTTGGTTTTGATGTTTTTATTTGTGTAATATAATTTTTAAGACAGTTTTTTCCTCTCGGTAGCCTTCCTTATTGTGTCAGTGGGTGTTTTGGGCTGACTTGTTGACATAGCAACCTTTTTTATCTTTGTACAACACTGAGCTGCACAATGCATGAAAGGTGCTATATAAATAAAGATTGAAATATTTTTTAATACAACACAGACTTTAAAATATATATTCATATAAAATAATTTCCAGATGTTGACATGTTATTGTAACCATAAAGTGAAAAACTGTGTTTTTTAGTTCCAGAAACCAGTGATTTGTGTCTTTTTATATCCCTTGCAATGAACGTGTAAATGATGAAAATGAGGCAAACATTGCAAAAATTAAGCTTATTTCTCTCAAACAATTTGAGGTTGTTCGTAATATTTTCTAAAAGGATAATTAAGAAAATGTAAACATGTTAATAATGGACTTCTTTGTGCTAAAACAAAGGGATAAATTGGGAGGTTTATGCTTTTATTTAACTGATTTGGCCCACTTGTGATCACTTTGTGTTGTAAGTGGCCCCTGAACTAAAATGATTTTGACACCTCTGACTTAGAGGGAGACGTTGGTGCTTTCATGAAGCAGAACAGCCTTGTAGCTCATTTTATATTTCATGCAATCAGTTTTCTGTTCAGTTCCAACAACTTTAGTAGTTTTATTGAGCAGCCATTTAACTGATTATACTGTATATGAGTGCCCTCCAATGATCCCTTTCTGGTCATCCTTCAGCTCTATTTACTGGGTGTAAAACTGTGATTTTCAAGCATAATGTTTTCATTTAAGTCTCATACTAAAAGCCAAAATATTTGCTTTTTGTAACCATTAACCAATGAGCATATCTTGTTCTCTGTCTTCTCTTTTCACCTGCTTGCACTCAGTGGCTTAAGGCCAAGGTAAGACACAACTGAGTTTTTTTTTATGTTATTGATGTTGAACAAACTTATAGGTTAAGTATTAAGGTCCTAAAAACCCATTTAAAATATCCAGAATGAAACATTTTACACTGTGAGATTCAGATTTTAGGTTTGGAATTTGCTCTGATATCAGCTCTTACACTATTTTTAATCTGTGTAGTTATTGATGAGCCCATCAGGTCTCCTCCATCATGGTGCTTCACGCTCTCTTCCTGTCTCCTCTTCCTTTCCTGTATATTAGTCTTTGGACAGAAGCGCTTACATGGCAGAGTTTTCCCCTCAAATTGACATTAAAGATGAGACGTTTATTTGAAACTAATCCAAGTTTTTGCCTCCTCATCCTCTCTTTTAATGAAGCCCAGGCTCAATATTCATTAGCAGGAGAAACTCTGGTGTCAGCAGCTCAGACGACACGAAAGCAGCATTTTAACTTGTCTTTGTTTCTCTAGCAACATGGGAACAATGCGGCAGGACGAGGAGGGACCCTTTCCAGGAACAACCCGCCCTCGCAGAAACCTCCAAGCCCCCCCATGGCTGGTCGTGGCACACTTGGGTAAGAAGCTGCAGTTTAAAGAACATCTTTGAAGAGAACGCAGCCCATCATAGTCTCTGGTGGGGTCGTGTCAACTTTTCTCCAGGCCAGTCAAAGCAACACTAGAGAAGTATGTGAATTATAGCTGGGTGGTAAGTTGGTATACCACAGTATGTTTCACAATGATACCACTTCACTGGATTTGATGGTGTTTTGTTTTTCTTTGCATGAGAGAAGAATTACTGCAGTAGATTGGCTACTAGCTAGTAGCTAATAACACAATATAGTTAGATAAATATTTTGATGGTGTTGGTTTTCTTAATCCACCTTTTTGATTTTTTGTGTCGCGAGCCATATTTATAGTAATGGCATCTAGAAGTGACACCTGACTCGAGTGTTCTCCAGCTTTTCCAGTTCTACCTGAGGACGTGGAGGGTGCTAAGCTTAGTTTCATAACTTTTTGGTACTCCAACACCTGTTGGCAGCTAAGGTGGTGCAGCAAGTTCGAGGTTCAAGGTTAATTTTATTGTCGATTGCATGTATACATGAAATAAAATTTGTACTCAGGACCAGCAGTGTACAACATCCTAGAAATAATCTACAATAATTTAGTCTTATATAAAAAAATATAAATAACAGTAAAAACTACAAAGTAAAACTATAATGCAGGATTATGAATTTATCACGTTGCTTCCTCCAGGAACAACTTTAGCTCAACAGCAGTTTTCAGCACATAGTAAAGTCCACGTCTAACATTTTAAAACCAGAGTATCTCCACACAACAGATGTGGCTTCATTTTTCTGTGTTTCGCATGTTCAACTGCAGCTTTACTTTCTGAACAACTCCAGTAACACAGCTGCTCTGCTGCATGCATGTCTACTGGTGCAGCAGTGAAAAAGGTCCCCTCTCAAACGTTGTTCAGGTTGTTTAAACTAGACAAATTCATATAACAAAAATGTAAAACAGGTTTTTTTTTTTAACCATACAGCACTAATGTGAATTTTTATTATTTTGACTCATTTTGAAGAACTCCAGCCTTTGTTGCCCATATTTCCAGTTTGGAAACTGTCCCGGAGCGTCTGGGAGCTGAGAGACTGCAGTTCATTGCTTTTGTTTAACACTCTTTAGCTTCACAGCACCATGTCATACACCAACAACTACATAACAATACACTTCTACCATCTTAAATAAAGTGTAAATAAACCCACTGTCACCATTATAAAGACACTTTTAGACAAAAAAAACCCTCCATCCTGGCAGATGAACTGAAGAGGACGACAGAGATCAAAGAGATAAAGTATACGAGCAGCACAGATTGAATTTTACAGCTGTAGAGAAGAAACAGACGGATGCAAAGTTAGTTTGTTGTTAAATCATCGGTTCTGTTGTTTTCTATCACATTTAAAGTTGCTTTATAAAAACAAAGAGAGTTTGATCAAGATCATTCCTCCCTCTGATTTACAACCTACATTCAGAACTCCTGAAACATGTCTACATACGTTCTGGACTAAAAGCGTAGATAACTGCAACATTTCTTCTGCTTCCTCCTTTTCTCTTTGCATCTAGACGTAACACTCCCTACAAAACGCTGGAGCCCGTGAAGCCTCCGGTGGTGCCCAATGACTACATGACGAGCCCGGCCAGACTGGGAAACCAGCACAGCCCTGCACGCACAGCTTCTGTCAACCAGAGACCCAGGACACACAGGTAACACACACCTCTGTTTTCTAGCTGCAGGTAAAACCAAACCAGGTTTTTTTTTTTGCAAGCCACATGTCTGCAGAACTATGAACCTGTTGCCACGGTGACAAGAGGATCATCATAACAGGATGACACATGAGGACGATGACAGGATATCGAACCCTGTCGTGTTATTAAGTTTGTCTTACACATTCGGCTGTTTCGTGTTGTCTCTGCAGCGGCAGCAGTGGTGGCAGCGGTGGCAGGGAGAACAGCGGAGGCAGCGGAGTGGGGATCCCTCTAGCCGTCCCCACTCCTTCACCTCCCAGTATGGGACAAGGTGAGTCCCAGCAGCCAGCTCTGCCTCATCTGTGCATCACTCTGGTGGTCTTGGTAACTAATATTTAAAGCGAATGCAGAGTCTAAAAAATGGCTCCTCATGTTTATCCAACAGTGGCTGCGTCCTCGTCCTCAGTTCCCCAGGGCCCAGGTTTGGGTCCCATCCCCATGTCCCAGTTCGGCACCATCTCCCGCCAAATTTCCCGTCACAACTCCTCCACCACCTCCTCGGCCTCCATGGTGTCGGCCACCGGGACTTACCGCCGCGCACCCTCCGTGTCTTCCCAGCAGCCTCACATCAACGGGGGCCCGGTGTTCCAACAGAACTCAGGTGAGAGACATTTGGAAACAAAAACAACATCTTATAACACAATGGAAGAGAAATTTGCTTTTATTTTATTACATGGAACCAGACTTTATTCCCATTAGAAGTGAGTGGGCTAGCCTTCCTAGAGGGATGGAACCATCATCACTGAAATCTTGTCGAGTGTTTCAGCATGCATCGCTCTAGAGGTTGCACATGCAAACAAAAGTTTATAGTGCAAGTCACCTTTTTTTCCTTGGTCCCACCAGAGCGCCTAACATCTCTCAGGTCTAACTGTAGGACTCTTATTTCTGTCTGCATGTTCTGTGTTCGTTCTCCCCTAACCCGAGCTCAGGGAAGAATGACACTGTGATAAAAAGCCAATTATAGACAGAGATTGGCTCTGATTGGCTCTGATCCACAGCTGTACGGCGTGTTGGTTTGAAATCATGCGCGCATTACATCCAGTGCGATGAAGAACGACACAGACGAGAATCACATATAATTGGAATTAGTTGTAAAACGTGGAATATGGTGGAATTTGTTCATATGTGGGTGTGACCTATTGTCCCCACCAATCTATGAGATGTTCATGGTGCTTGAGGCAAATAAACAAGCAATGCTGGATGAGAGTTAAATGCATTTTGACCCCTGCGGCCCTCCGTCTGTGTGACGACACCGGAACTGACGGGGCTCAAGTCTCTAGTACAGTGGTCTCCAACCAAGGGGGTCCCTGGGGCTTTCAACATTCAGAGCTATTGGGATTAATGTCCACACACATTGTCCCTATTTATTTTTATTTTTTTAAAGTAAAGCTATATGTTCTTAATTTATCTTTGGCTTCATGGAAGGACAGGTCTCAGCCAGAGTCCAGTATTTATGGGGAGAATCTCACTTTTGAAAACATAAAACCAGTATGGTTCAGCACGGGGTGGGGCAGGGGGTCCATAGCTTTTTAGTAGTTGCATGAAGGGGGCCTCAAGGAAAATAGGTTGGGAACCACTATGGTAGTTTTACAGTGGCTGAAAGGGCAACAGATACACATAAGATGTCAAAAAAACTGAAGAAATTTAACGCTATGCAGCTCTAGAAAAATAAAAAAGCTACATCATTTTTGGTGTCAGGCTGAGAATATCCTGACTGATAAGAGAGGTGGAACGTCATCAGAAAACACACCATGTGTGTCTGAGCTACACCTGGAGGCTGTCCTGAAGAAGGTCTGTGGAAAGCAAATATCAATTGTGGCCGTCTGAGCAGCCATAAACAAAGCTTATAATTTATACAAAAAAAACCCAAAACAAAATATAAAAACCCACAACAACATTGCAGTTTCCCTCTGGGATAAATTAAGTATTTTTCCTTTGTTTTATTATATTATGATAAAGCCAAAGATAATTGTTGGGATAGGCTCCAGCCCACCTGCAACCTGGAATTGGATTAAGCGGTACAGGAAATGAATGAATGAATGGAGCCAAAGAGGAGCAGCCTTTCATTAAATTCAAGTCCAGGTAGAAAATTCCCATGAAATAGGTTAAATGTAAATCTGGAGGGTCATTTTCCAGAAGCAGCACAACCTCATGGTCCATTTCAAAGTTTGAAATCTTCAGTGTCATTCAGTTTAGTAAAGCTAGAATTTAAAGTTTGTTTTTTTAAAACAATGTTTTTTTCCTACTTAACATTCATGCTTCGAATAAAGAGATTTTTACCTAAAACTCATACATAAAGCAGTTCTTAAAATGTGGTGCTGGGAGCAACACTGGGAAAGTTGGGCTGCACCTAGGTGCACCAGTGCAACCAGTGCAACCGTTAGTCTGGAGCCCTGAGGATCATTATTATTTCAGTCAGCTAGAGGAAGCCTCGTGTCCAGGAGAAGGAGGAATTTCAGGGTAAAAAGTAAACACAAACATCTGCTAGACAAGGTGAAATCCAGGACTAATCCAGGATAAGTTCTGTCAGAGGAGGAAGATTTATTTCAGCCGGTGTGACTCTGAGCAATTCTCCTCTAATGGCTCCTGTCTGAAAGGACGGCCATCTTTCTTGGCACAAAGCAAAGAAAGAGGAGGCGCTCAGTCAGCCGGGACATCACACAATCTCTACGGTGTCTTCTCCGTAGCTGGTGCAGCTTTATTGGACTAAAAGCATCTATTGGATTTGCAGCTGCTTGCGTTACATGAGAGGGAGGGGTGTGTGTGTGTGTGTGTGTGTGTGTGTGTGTGTGTGTGGGGGGGGGGGCATTGATCTCACTGGGTCAGAGCTGTGGATGGATGTGACTCAGTGCTGACAGCACGCCTGAGGAATAAGGCTTTACTCCCCAGTGAGATTGCAGACGCGCTTCCATTATATGTGATTAATGAATCAGACCTGATGTGTGATGTGTGTGACATCACGTCTATAAGCGAGGATGGCTGTCTTTATGTTTGCCCGTCCATTTATCTCCTGTAGTTGAGCCTGTGTAGCTAAAAGCATCATTTCTGCAGGAATAAAGATGTAACTGAACTAAAAATCCCAGCATATCATTAAAATGCAAAGTCACATTCAGACGCCGCTTCGGTAAAAATCCTTTTTTTTGCCAGCTGAGTTTATGCCGCTGCCACGTTGTTTGGATCTGTGTCATGTTTTGCTGTTCTCTCACTGTATCTGAAGCCTGCTGCTAGCTACAGCCTTTGCTTTTGATCCAAACCAGACAGTTTGGATTTTTTTTTAATTCAGCAGAAAAACCTGATTTGAATGTGTTAGTGAGTTGCTCAGCATCTCATTTACACCATCTTGTGTGCTCACAAGCTTATTGTGCTCTTTCTCTATCTCCACTTTCCATTTCTGTGTCATTCTCGCTGCCCGCCGCCTCTCTCTGTCTCTCTGCTGCTTCCTCTGCTTGCCTGGGTGTTGCCGCCCCAGTGGCCGTGGCTCCTCCGCCTCCTCCCATGGTCCAGCTGACCCCACAGATCCCTCTGACCGGCTTTGTGGCTCGAATGCAGGAGAGCAGTAAGTAAAACTTCAACCATCCAAAGATGCAGACTTGCTCATGAGGGACACCGTTAGATTTCCTCATCATTTTGATGAGGAAGCATGGCTGCATGTGTGGAAATCATCCCCACACACCGCAGCTTGCTTTGCTCAGCTACACTCAGAAAACTCTCTTTATTTTTTTCTTTGTAACGCTGTATGTGATGTTGAGGGAGGAGCATCCTCAGATGTCTTGTCTGTTGCTATGGGTGACGAATCACTGAAAGCCTACATCCTCTTCTCTGTGTCCACTGAGGAAAGAAAATGTGACCTGATGGCTTGTCCTGATTCACCACCGGACGGTCTGTAACGATCTGTGTCAGCCTGAGTGAACATAAAAGCCACCAAACACTGGGACTTTTAATCTGTGTGCTTTTCTAAGAAAACACCAGGACATCGCGTATTCCTGAAGTGTATTTTATTACCACAACGTTTGCCAACAATTTACTTAAACTGCGTCTAAATGCAGTTTATACAGAGGGTGAAGGATTAAATTAATAAAAACAAGGGCAGTTACTCTTTTATCAGCTTAAACAGCTCCAAAGTCAAGTTGTTGGCCTTGTGGAAAAAAAGTTATGTAAGCAGATTGGATCTGAAGAGTTGCATTCATTTCAGTCTGCTGCTGCTTTATTGCCTGTTCTTTAATTTAAGAGCAGACTCATGAATTAAATAAGACGAGCAGTTTCTCTTTAATCGCTGGATGTTTAAGCTACAGGAGGACTCGCTCCAAGGAGACACTTGTAGCACAAGAAAACCTTTGGTTAAAATTTAAATGACATTACTGAGTCGAGCTGAAAATCACACTCATCCACCCATTACCGCATGTTCATATGCAGTATGGTCACGTCAAAAAGAAGGTTCACTCTCTTTGAACTCTAAGAAACTGGTCGTTAATGGGTGTGAACGTTGGGGATATACAAGCGTAGAAGAACAACACATGGTGCTTTACAATGCGTCATTCTTTATTTTAAAAAAAAAGTGTATCAATCAAATTCAGGTGTGAGCTTTTATCACAACACCTTCAGTCTTTTCCTTCTCAGATATTCTGTTATAGATCTGCTGTGTTTGGGATCATTGTCCTGTTTCATGACCCAGTTTCAGCCAAGCTTTAGCTGTCAGACAGACGGCTTCACGTTTGACTCGAGAGGAGTTCATAGTCGACTCGATGACTGCAAGGTGTTCAAGTCCTGAGCCTAAACAACAAACCCAAATCATCACACCTCCACCACCGTGCTTGACAGTTGGTACGGGGTGTTTATGTTGATATGCTGTGTTTGGTTTTCCCCAAACATTCCCACTTTTGTTTCATCTGTCCAAAGAACAGTTTCCCAGAATTCCTGTCACTGTCCTGAAACTCTTCCTGTTCAGTCTCAGTATTTAACATGCAGACTGAGGCGTGTAGAGTCTGAGACGGAGCTCTTGGGATTAACGTAGTTCCTCTGAGCATTGCCGAGTCCGACCGCTTTCTCTCGCTCTGTAGAATGATGAACTCCAGATAGTTTGGAAAAGACCAAATAATCCTTCACAGATTGATGCTTCTCTACGATCCTCGCTGATGTCTTTCCTCCTTGGCATTTTGTTAACACACCTGAATGCTGCAAACCAGAAAGCTGCCAAAACTTCTGCTTTAATGGAGGCACTTACACTGATAATGATCCGTGAATAAGGAGCATTAAATGAGCAGCACTAAGATAGCCTTCTACTTTCTGTCTGAATTCCTAAAGTAACAGTTTTAGTTGAATAATGATACATCATGTGTTGCTCATCTGAGGTCGTATTTACCAACTTTTAGAACTACAGGATCTTCTGTTTATGGCCTGAAATGTAAAATCTTCGAATTTAGAAATGAATAGAAATGAATAGAATAGAAATTGATCTAAAAACTATTGATAAGCAGTTTAAATGTTTAAAAAAATTCCATCTGTTTCCATGGAGCCCTCTAGTTGACGCTGATGCTGTCTTTTAAACACAAAACACAGTGATAACAATTCTCCTCCACCTTCCAGTAACAGACAGCCCCGCCCCACCTCCTCCACCTCCCCCAGAGGACATGGGTGTGTTTGAGGAGCCCGCTCCCCCTCCACCTCCTCCCCCTGTGGACTACGAGGAAGAGGAAGCTGCTGTGGTTCACTACAGTGATCCCTACGCTGATGGAGACCCCCACTGGGCCCCCAAGGCTTATTTAGAGAAAGGTCAGTGCCAGAGAAACACAGGAGGCTGATAATCGATTCATTTTGACTTTCACTCGTTTCAACTCTCACTTTCTTCCATTTCCTGTCTCCCAGTTGTGGCCATCTACGACTACATGAAGGATAAGGAGGATGAGCTGTCCTTCATGGAGGGGGCCATCATCTACATCATCAAGAAGAACGACGACGGCTGGTTCGAAGGCGTCTGCAACGGCGTCACCGGACTCTTCCCGGGAAACTACGTGGAGTCAATCATGCACTATGCCGACTAAAACAACTAAAATAAAAAAGAAGTAAATAAATAAAAGAAAGAAGGGCGCTCAGTTTCAACCACAGGTAAAGATGCATATCTGTATTCAGCTCCTGTCTGGAGTAAAGTGCCATGTTGAGTTTATAAATGATTTTCTTTGAGGTTGGCTTGTGCTTGCATCAATTTGGGTCAGATTAAAACAAAAGTTGCACAAAAGAGGGAGAGAGTAGAAGCTTTGGAAGTCCGAGGTCTGCTAGTTTACACTGGAGCTAAAGGGAGGAGGCCGAGGCCTTCTAGTTTTTTTCCAACTGCTGTCAAATCTTCGGCACTTTTGCCTCACAAGAAATTTAACTCAGAAGTTTGACAGCACAAAACGAAATCTATACGTGGTGTTGATTTGCGTCTGTGCGAGCTAAATGCAGTAGATCCATTCAGAGGAATTAAGAGATGAAACGCTATGTCCACCGTAGACCGTCAGACTAACTCTTTCCTCTTCACAAACATCATCTTATCTTATCCAGAAGATTTAAATCAACAGAGGAGGAAAAGGCAACGTGGAGTTGAGTAGTTGCTACGCTGTGTGTCAGTGGTTAAAAAAAAAAGAGGGAGTGTACAGGATGCATCATAAAAAACAAAACAAAAAAAAACACGAAACAGTTTCTTCTATCCGGTGGAGTTTCGTTCTGTTCTCTAATGTGTATATAAACTGTAACGTGAGCGGCTGCCAGTACAGTACATTCGTCAGTGTGTTTCACCAGTGTGTTTCCATCGGCGTCAGTGGAGATGGTGCCAAGACTGGATGTTTTTCCTTTTTTTTTTTTTTTTTTTAAAAGAAAATTTGGATTACATTTACTTGAATGTTAATTTAATCATCAGTCACAGTGCCATTTTAACTTTATCCAGGCAAAGTGATTGTGTATAAGCATTTATTTTTTTATATCTTTTAAGTCACAACTGTATCATTCGATCATGGTCACTGTACGTAGTGATGCTGTCCAGCTACTGTAGCAGAGCTCCGAGACGTGGACGAACTACTGCAGCGTGTCTTCATGTTTGTTTTCCGTTGTGTTGTAGCTGCACTGATTAGTTATCGACAACTGTGATTTGATCGCAACGTGAAGAGTTGCATCCTCAGAAGTATTGACCAACCTTTACGACTTGTCTGTTCTGTAAGTGGTTGCTGGTGTGGTGCTTTACATTGGTGCTCGACAACCAGAATCACCAACCCAAACAACCTCAAACGACCTTATTTTAAAGCAGAAGGCGAACGTTGATCATTTTGATTGTAAAACACTTCAATCGAATCTGTATTGTAGTGAATGTAAGGCGACTCGGCGGTAATGTACCACAGCTGGAACAGGTCGGTGACACCTGTGAGGGGGGGAAGTTCAATCCTGAGGTCTTAAAAAAGAGCAGATAAATTTCCTGCCCTTATTAAACTGATTGTTGGTGAAAGTAAAGTGAAGCTGATCCCTGTATCAGAGTAGATGTCTGTAACACAACATGTAAACATAATCGTGTATACATCTTCGATAATTGGCATTTACTGTAAGAAGGAGACATAAAAGTCACATTTCAAGTTCTCTAAGCAGAAGAGACTTCTTCATGTTGACAGTATTCGTTCAGCCTCTGTGCATGGAAGTATATAATGTATAAAAATCATTACAGAGAATGAGTCGCCGCTGCATCCCATTCTTGATTGTATTTTTTCCATCATGTCATTTTTTTCCTGAAAAACCAACTTTTTCTACCTAACATATTTCTAGCTTTGCATTCGACTTATTTTTATGTCCGAGGCTGCAGAGGAAGAATCGCTAGCAGTTTGTACGTAAGGGATTTATTTATACTCCTTTCATAGAGAAATCATGAGACGACCACTGACGTGCAGAAATTTGTAATGTTTACCACTTAACGTCGAGCATTTTCAGGGCATCACCGGACAAGGCACCTTTCTTCAATGTGTTTTCTTATGATCAAATGTGAAATAAAGGAAAAAAAGAACAAAAACATCTGTAACCTAAATGTTCATGGGAACAGAATCTGATGTTCGTCCTCTCAGTTTGTATATAGGATGTGTTCATTGAAATTTATGTACAGTCTTTTTGTAATAAACAGCTCATTGAAACAGTTGATGAAACTCTTGTTTGTTCAAAGCATAATACAAGTAAATATCATCAATATCAAGGATTATGTCCATAGATGACCTTTAAAATAAGCTCTTTGTAAGTATGACTACAACTACATATTACTAGAGCCTCATGTTAGGCTAAATCGGCTACATCCAGACGTAGCGAGAGGTGAAAATATAGTCTTCTAAAGCAAACTCAGATCCAATCATGCATGTTTTCATTACACTGTATTATCACTTAACTAAAACTGATCCAACACGCTGAACCAATGTGTGAAAAACTAACACAACATCACTGCTTCCGTAGGAACTAAGAGGCTAAGTGGCAGCTAGCTGTAAATGCGCTTGGTTCATTGATCATCTGCGTGGGCACCTCTGTAAAAGCAGAAGTTTAGCAGTTTGCTGGCCTGGAGGATTCGGGTTGTTAACACAATGCCAGGGAGGAAAGACATCAGCAATGGTCGTGGTGAAGCAAATATTATTTCCCATTAAATTGTAAAGGATTATAAGACCATTTCCAAACTATATGGAGTCGACCATTAATCAGTGATCCAGATTATTTGGTGGAAACCGTAAATGGTGTCTCGGCAAGTTCACCCCAAAGTCTGACGATGCAATGCTGCATAAATTCCAAGTTACTTCTCAAACTCTACAGGCCTCAGTTAGCATGTAAAATGTTACAGTTGCACTACTAAATTTTGGGAGATTTGCATACTTTGGCGCCCCTAACGAAGGCTAATTCAGCATCTGTCCTGCATCCTGTCTCTTCTCTGAGCTTTCTCCAGCCAGTAAATCAGTCTGAAGTTTACTCTTGTCCTTTATTTCTTGCTCTGTCCCTTTCTCTCTTTCTTTTCGTTATTTCCTCCAATAATGCCCTCTTGGTGTTCGTTTAAAACAGGCACTGTGTTGATATCCAGTTGCTGGCGTGTGATGGGGTGTCGTAAAGCGAAAGGCTGATGTAAAGGACGGGAAAAAAGTTGTCAGTCTCAGGATGCTGATGGGCAATGGCCACTCCAGGAATGTACATAATGAATGTCACTGTGCCTTTAAAACAAGTTGGAAACAGAATTTTAAAGTCGCAGACTCGCAGTTATGTAAGGCAAGGCACGTTTATTTTTATTCCACATTTCATGTACAGGACAACTCATGGTGCTTTACATAAAAACATTAGAAAAATTACAGCAGGTTGCAGAAAGCATTAAGTAGAATTAAAACAAAAGTGAAATTAAATAATAAACAACAAAAGAAACCCTCAGAGAAAATAGGATATATCAGTTGTTTTGATAAAAGAAATAGAAAAGTTTTTTAACCCTGATTTAAAACTGCTGAGAGTTCAGCAAACCAGAGTTTGTTCCACATGTGAGGAGCATAAAAACTGAACGCTGCCTCTCCGTGTTTAGTTCTGACACTGGGAACTGAAAGTAGACTTGACCCTGATGACCTGAGGGATCTGGTCGGTTCATAATGTACCAGAAGTTCCTGAATAAACCATTCAGTGCTTTGTAAACTAACAGCAGGATTTTGAAGTCAATTCTTTGACAAACAGGAAGCCAGTGTAAAG
>JAOXYM010000008.1:6314043-6338127 GCA_028567055.1 Leptatherina wallacei | reverse complement strand
CTTTCTTTCTTTCTTTCTTTCTTTCTTTCTTTCTTTCTTTCTTTCTTTCTTTCTTTCTTTCTTTCTTTCTTTCTCTTAATCCATTGTTATTATTTTTTCTTAATGGCCATACATATAATATATATATATTGGCTACCGTATAAATCTAAATAATCAATCATTCGACTTAATAAAGTGAAGGCTATGTCTGATGTCAGACAGCACACCGTACGTCACTGAAAACACTGACAGTTTATATTTTGACTTGTAATCATCCCCACTGACACTGTCCAGCCCAGGATGTGCTTCAACCCTACTATGGAACCTCTGTAGGAATAAGTAGCTACATGCAGGCTACGGGACATGCTAACATTTCTTCACCCCCAGAATAATGACCAGAATAAATTGGTAAACAACTAGTCAACCTTGTACTTAAGTGTTATGCCATCTTGCTTTTGGGTTTTCAAAATGACCATAAATCCTCTTTATAGAAAGTGGCTATTTGTTTATTTGCATCCAGATCCCATTAGCTGATGCCTCGGCAGCAGCTAGTCTTTCTGAGGTCCACGTTTACCTTTAGACAAACCAACCACCACAACTGGAAAACCCCAACCCACCTCATAAACAACATTACCCCACACCTAAACCTGTGGCTCCTTTAGCCATATCAGTTAATACTGATCCACACATCAACATGCTATCCTGAGAAAAGTGGTTTAATGGGTACACATTTCACTTATATTCTAATATATGAAGCATTAAGCCTGTACATTTGCATAATTAAATGTAGGATAGAATTAACATATGAAGTATATGGCCCTTCATTTAGAGGAATTATTCAGTACAGCCCTAGTCTGAAAACACACCTCAAACAAAGATGCAGCATCTTGTTGGGCTAAATCTTCATCCACCTCGTATCCCTCATCCCTGCTGGCCTGTAGAAAGAGAGACATAAAAAGGGATAAAATAGGAGGTTCAGAGGGAAGAAGGGAGGATGAGGGGGAAATCTTACTGAGCTGAACAAAAGAGATTGGATTGCAGAAACAACATCAAGTATTTATGGGATTACAGTCTTCTGCTCCACATTAAGGAGAAATATCTGAAGGATACTGAAGCTTATTGGTGCTGAACATGAGTCACTGTCTTTCTTTTCTGGAGGAAGGAAAAAGAGGGGAAGCAGAAAAGGGTGGAGGCAGTGAAAGAACGGGAGATGCCATGGAGGCCCGAGCATGCAAAGCATGCAAAACAATTTGGCCAATGTCCTGGTGGGCGAGCCACAGCTCAGAGAACAATACTGTGAGGCATTCCAAGAGGGCAAAAAGAAACTTCCAGAAAAATCCAAAGTCAATATCTGCTGATCTTTTTAAAGCTTTTCTTCCAGATGAAAGCAACTAAAACGGATCATGCACTTCTTGCTTAGAAAGAATGGTCAGTTTTCTACCTGCAGAAGTGAGATCAGCAGGTTCCTCACATCTCCACTGGTATCATCCTCTATATCTGCCTCCAGGTCACGCTCATGCACTGCAGGGAATGAGCAGCAAGTACTTCAGTCAAGCTCACTAACAGATTTCCAAAATCTGGATAATAATAGATTTTATTCCAGGTGAAATTTGACTACAGGATGGATCAGGTTACAGAGAGAGAACTGAGGCATTAAACCACGATGACGTAATAATAAAATCACCGTTCAGCAATTCAAGTGCTGCTTAACAGGCCACACTTTCCAGAATGAAAGGAACATCAAATTAGTAGCTGCTTCTTATGACTCAGCTCGGGGAAAACCTACCGTGTACATATGCCTCCTTGTAGCTCAAGATGTCCTGCGGGGGAAATAAAAATGAGTCAGTCAGTCACATCGTCAGTGAAGAGGCTTCCTCTGTCTCGTTATATTCTATCACAGTTTTTCTTTTATTCAAATGAAACTTCAAATCCTGAATTGACTTTTTCTGACAACAAAATGCAGATGTTTACAAAGGCACTTGCTAATCGGTCTCTACAGATCAAGATTTCATATTTTATTTATATTTTTGTATTTATATGCATTTAATTCACACAATTATATTATCACAAATTCATATATTACATAATAGCCTATCATAAAGAAACCCCTCCATGCTCATTTATGATTGTGATATTAGTCATTAACTGATGGCAAATTGTTTTTGTTTTGATTATCCTCCTAGGATGAATTGCACTGTTATGAAGTATTTATTTCTACTTATTTTGATATTGGTTTTATTGCACTGCTGCTTGCGGCTGACTCTGCCACAATAAGACTAGGGATGAAAATGAGCGCTGACTAAATCCTAATGGATTTTACATTTATACTTTATGATAATGTGCAGTGTCCCTTTAAAAAAAAAAACCCCAAAAACTAAAACAGCTGGTTTAAGCCATATTTATGTGGCAAAAACTCCAGCTTGTTCATGTAAACATTAAGGCCCTGATTTATCAAAGGTTTGCGCCTCTTAAAACACGTACAAACCTGATAATAGGCGGAAAAACCTGCAGCAGCTGATTCATGAACCTGACGCAAAGAGGAACGTGCCTGTTAAACGGGCAAAATAGCGCCGCAATCCATTCTGCGCGTTTGCCTTGAATGACTATGCAATTTGTGCGTTTCTGACAGAACGCGCAAAATACTGGGAGGAGTAGATGCAAATAAATCGGCTTTGCACGCGCAACATGATTTACTAAACGTGGAAGTGATTGCGCTGGCTGTTTTTGCGTCTATATTTAGCGCTTCTGAAAGGCAGATGTTAACTGGCTCAGATACACACAAACAGCTGCAGACTGGATGAGAGGCAATGATCAAATGTAGAGTGATTGTAGACTAGCATCAGTCTGATTCAGAATATTTTCTCATGGCCGGTGGGAGGCGATGACTGAACTTCTGGAACAAAATCTTTACATAAGAACAGATAATTTGTATGAATGTTAAAATCACAGCTGTTGTTTAGACAAACGTTGTCAAAAGGAGGCACGTTCAAGTTTGTTATGTCAATAACAACTATGATGTCATTAACAGGACATGTTTCAATCTGTGTACATGCTTGTTGTACAACCGGCTCTAGCACTTCATATCCCAGAATTCCAGATATCTGCTCCTCACAGTTCTTCATCTTATATCCTGTCATCTCTTCTTAAGCTCATCTGATGTTTGTCTTGTTTTTCCGACTAGTTTTACTTTTTGTCAAACATCCTCCCATACTGCAGTCCTTCCGGTCCCATTAAGATGTCTTTGCTATATTTCTGTTTCCTCTTCTACTAATATTTCTATCTCAATTTTTTTTTCTGTTTGCACCTTTCTTGCTCTCTTTTTTACACACTGAATCAATTGCGCACACTAAATCCTCATTTAAATAAAGCTGTTTGTGCCCGTTATCAATAGCGCAAACAGTCTTAGTAGATAACCCGCAAATTGTGGAAACACAACAGGCGCAATTTATTTTCGGCGCACGCAATTTTACGTTCGCCTTTTGGGATCTTAGTAAATCAGGGCTTTAGTCTTTTACATCCTAGAGATAGTTACAGGGTTGTGAGCTTTGTCCATTACTTTTCATCTTATAAATTATTCAATTAGCCAAGATAACTAATTAATTAATAACTAATTAATTCTTCATCTACTATGGAGATGCCAGCCAGCACTCTAGAAGCTTTACCATGTCTTCAAAAATTAAATCAATTTCTGCTTCTAAATTCAGACAAAGCTGAATTTTATGTTTTCACCCCTGAACATATCAGAAACATGTTGCTGGACCTTAGAGTCCAGTCCTGTGAGAAGCCTTAGAGTTATTCTTCCAGCTGAATATTTTACAAACCACCATATAAAAGGCCCATCTTTCTTCACTGTGGCAAAATAGTCAAAATCAGGAATAAGCTGTCTGATGCTGAAGAAGAAAACCTAGTCTATGCATCTGTTACCGCCGGGCTGCAGGCTGCTGTTGCTCCTTATTATCTGGATGTCAAAGTGACTCTCTAAGAAGCCTCCAGCTGATCCAGATTCTGTAGCCAGCACTCAGACAGAAACTAAAGACCATTACTTCTCCAGCTTTCGCATCTCCTCATCAGTTATTTGTGAAATCAGAATAAAGCGTACAAATAGAAAATAATCAAACTCAATCATTTTCTAAATAAATAAAGGTATAATACTAAATGATCTCAGTGTAACAGCTTTAAGAGAGTAGCTTATCTGTGGTTTCTGGAGTTTTGAAAGAATGAGAAGCAGACGGTTCCTCTTTGGCATCAGTATAAAAACGTCTTTTTGATGAAGCTTACGGTTGGTATGAATCAGGTGATCTTAATTTTAGCTGCGCTGCTAAAGGCCAGGGCTACTGTGGAACCTTCTGCACCTTCTCCCTCCCCTCCCACTACTGCATGTCATTAACTCAACATGCAGTTTGTGCTTGTTCTCTTCTTTTATCTGACTTTAGAGATGCACACTTCTGATCTGCAGTCTGTCATCTTTTCTCCTCACCAACAAGCAGCAGAGGAGACTAGCAGGTTTCTATCTGTGCTTCAGGTTTTTTTTCTCTTTACTGTTACAAACTGCTTGCAATTAATTAAGCTTTGTAAAACTGATTGTTTTTATCTAATAAACCTGAGTTTATTGAAACATATCAGGTGTAAGAGGTGTGTTCCTATGATGGGTTTGCGCATGGCCCACCCGGAAATGTTTTGAGTGAGGTTTTATTGTGATCTTAGTCAAGCCAAATCTCCAATTACATCAGAAACACCACAATTAATTCATACTACAACCTCTTGACACACCTCATTTGTGGCGGTGCACAAGATCTCGACCAGCACGGCCTCATCCGTGCCCGCCCCCTTCATGGCCTTCCTCAGCTCCTTGGCGAAAAAGACTCGCGGAGGATCCAACATGGCCACAATGGCTTTTTCAAAACTACCTGACAGCTCCTTCTTCAGCACTTCCTCCAGCTCCTGAAAAAGAAAAAACAGACCTGGCAGTATTAGTGGTTGTTGTGAGTCTGAAGAAGAGAAAACAGAGGAGGTGGGCGGGTACTCACGTCGTCATACTTTTCAAAGTAGGCCAGTTTGATTTCCACACGCTGGGCTGCGGAGCGATAAGCCAGGATCTGGATAATGGCCTCTTCATCTGTGCCTGGAAAAAGTGACGCAATACCCATGTAAATGGTTGATGTTAGAGTCATTTAACCCTCAAGGCTTAAAAATCATTAAACTGTTAATGGAGACTAGCAGAGAGTCTCCAGTGGACACACAGAAAACTTAATAAAGACAAATGAATGTTGAGGAATACCATCTCTCAACAAGGACAACTCTCTGGTAAAAAGGCTTCCAGATAGTGGCATTCCTTTAAAAAATTAGCCCATTTTCTTATTTTTTCTTGAAAATATTGTTAAAATATAGAAATGAGTGAAAATGAGCTGGTATTGAGGGGAACAACTTGCAGAAAGACTGAAAAAAGTACAGCTGAGAACCTCTTAAAGCTAAATATATGAGTAATGGCTCAAGATTTCATCACTGTAAATAAGAAGTAATAACAGATATACTGATAACCTTAAACAGATTGGCTTAAATTACATTGCTGCTATCAAATTAGTAAATTATGCAAGATTTGTATCTATAAATTGGCCATAATGGTTTTAGAATAAGAATTTAAATGGCAAAAAATATTATTTATCACTATTTATGAACTCTCAGTTTGCTCTGATATCAGATTAAATAACTGGTTTATTAGGTAGTGAGACTTTGATTGAGTGGTTGGGGGTTAGTTCTGATTGCAAAATAGTAAAAGAGCCTATAAGAGACAAATTAATTGGTGAAAAAAGCAGCATAATACAAAGTTACAAGCTGAAAAACAACACACTTACCTAAACCTTTACATGCTTTTCGAATAGCTTTTATGTCAGCTGTAACATCAAAGTCCTCACATGGGACTATGGTGGGCTGGAGAAGACAACAGGGGCAGTGAGAAGTCAGTAAAACATTTTAAGTAAATAGAGGCGACGTAACATCTTTAATAAACTCTCATTAGAGAATTGGACTGGTATAAAGCTGCAGCTGTAATGCTCTAAAGTCAGACTACAAGGCGAGCTTGTTTTCATGTTATTCAGGCTGTAGTCTCCTGGAGGAGCAGGGTGTGTGAGTGTGTGCTGAGTCATGGGGCAGCAGCATCATGCAGCCTCCTCTCCTCGCCCACCCTGACTTAATACAATGCGGCCTTATCGATCTGCCTGCCGAGAAATTCCTCTTTTTATCCACTGATGCGCACTCCCTCTGCTCAAGTTAACTGCGCCACTTCCATCGCAGCCAATCACGCAGAAAGTCTGAGGAAATAAGGATTTTTTTTAAAAAGCTCCTCTGGACGCTGTTTGTGTCAGTCTGCGATACTTTACTGAGCTTCTCCTTGCTCATTTCTATGACTTTTTTTTTTGGTTAACCCTAATCCTGCCGCATCACCGCAAACTTTTTGGGTTTAAAACTGCGCGTCTACTTTAATCCACTCTCTTACTGACAGTTAAAATCCACTTTTCTTACCTGTACGTTGCCCATGTTTTCCCTGCTGATTCTTGCTGTAGAGTGGAGGTAAAGGCTGCCTACTTCGCTGCGTGCAGTGGCTGATGTGACGCTGTCAGAGGCTGGGCTGCTCCTGCAGGGACGCAGCCCCATCCGCTGCGGCAGACGCCGGTGACGTCACCGCCGTCTGCAGGATGAGGCGCAGACAGGTGGAGGTGATGTGCCATAACACCATCAGCTGGTTGCTACTGTGTATTCACTAAAGAACTGGCTCTCAACACAGGTGGAAGTCTTGTTTGTTTAGCTGCAACTTTGGAAACAAGCGGTGCCACCATGTTTTTTTAGACAGGCTTTCTCCTGGAAGCCTTGTAAACAAACCAATCACAGTGGCGATGCTAGAGTTTTATTAACGGGTGTGTGTGTGTGTGTGGGGGGGGGGGGGGGGGGGGGGGGAGGGGCTTGTATTTGTTTGCAGGTTATATTTCTTCACATTTTCCTGCTGTAGCTCACTTTAAATCAGCTAGCAGCCTTGCTAGCCTCGTGTTGAAATAAAGCTGGATCATGTAGCTAGGTCAGCGCTCAGTAACTTTGATACTGAGGTACTCTTTGACCAACTTTATAGTTTATTGTCAGCTCCAATGGGAAAAATATTGATGAACAGAGTCAATTTATATCCCTAAATATACTCACTGAAAACTAAATGTGGTTACCCCACATTATCTTAAAGCTAATTCAGTACAACTGTATGATTAGCACTGCTTTGTAGTTTCATGCTAACATCAGGTTAATAGCCTTTCATAACATTTGTAGTTGTACTTGCACAGGGACAAGAAAATCTCTAAATGTGTGGCCAAATGTCAATATTATTAAAGGATATCTAATATTAAACTACTTTAGTAAAGGTAAAGGCATCTCTGTCCTCAGGGACCAAAGGTGGCACCTGGGGTGTCCAATCAGATTTCATAGGTGGCCAGTGACGCCCTGGCCATTCATCTAGCTCCGCCCCTGACTTGTTCAGTGTTTTTCATACATAATCCAGTTTAAATCAGCTTTACTTGCGTTGCACCAGCTCAACACAATGTTATCTTTACACACTTTTAAAGACACAGTCCATTTCAGTCCAATTCATCGTAGTCCAATAAAAATCACATTAAAGCAAATCCATTATACGATCCACATAAGTCCAATTTCTAGTAGTTGTGTTCATATGAGCCAGTTTATAAAAATAATTGCCCAGCTAAAGTAACCAACGAATATCATTGAATTTTCTCTTTAATTAAAGACAAGGCAAGTTTATTTCTATAGCACATTTTATGTACAAGACAATTCAAGTTGTTTTAAATAAGTGCAGAAGAAGCATTAAAGAATAAATTAGAAGCAAACTTTTAAAAGAAATGAAGTAAAAACTGAAGATAAAAAGAAACGCTCAAAGAAGACAAGATCAAATTAAACTTAATTCAGTCCCACATCCTGAACATGAACAGGGTGGAGGGCAACAAGGGAGAGAAAAAAAATCCCTTTTAAAAAAAAGGAAAAACTTCCAGCAAAACCAGACTAAGGAAGGATGCCCATGGGCAGGAGGGAGGGGTCAGCAAGCAACATAAATCTGAGAGAAACATAAGTTTATAAAAATAATAATGTTATAATGTAATTTTCCTAATGGTAATACTATGAAATTTACCATTTAACTGAGACCTGTAGTGTCTGAGATGAAGCTCTTGGGTTTTTGGCAGTTTGTTTCACTGTGGAGTGTCAGTGTGGGGCGGCTGTAGCTCAGGAGGAAGAGCAGTCATCTGCCAACCGGAAAGTCAGTGGATCAGTTCCAGGCCTGTGACTGCATGACTGCGTGCTGAAGTGTCCTTGGGCAAGACACTGAACCGCACATTGGCCCCTCAATGTGTCTATTGGGGTATGAATGTGTATGACAGTAGAAAGCACTTAGTATGTAACAATAGAAGAGCTATGTAAGTGTGTGAGTGGGTGAATGTGTCATGAAGTGTAAAAGCACTTTGAGTGGTTAACATGACTAGAAAAGTGCTGTATAAGTACAGCACATTTACATTGTAGTAAATGGGCAGTTTTCTTGTAAATGATCTTACTCACTATAAAATGACACCAAATACTAATTTTGCATGAGTCTGTTTCGTACTTTGGCTTCACTTTTCACATATAAGGGAGCAACTTAACAGTTATTAGTAGCTTAGTTATACGTAGATATGCACAATTATTATTTTTTTTAATAATCTATAGCACTTTAACTTACAGTGAGCTTCGAACGATGCAGGCTGTTTTGAGCCTCTGCAGGCTGGAATTCCTGTTGTCTGACAGTATTTGTTAAGTCACACTCATTCGTGAATGAAGTCACCTTTTGGGCTCGTGCAACACCACAGCATCACTTTTCAGCATCTGTGCTCCGGTGTCAGGACGAAGCAATTACTGAGGCAGACCTGGTCAGGTTCACACCAAACAGGCCAAAATACAGTAATTTATGCTGCATGAACTAGAAGAAAGTTCTCTAGTATTCAGCAGACTTCTGTCATGTTCTCTAGCAAACTTTCATTTGGCTGTTTTGTGCTGCAGAGTAAACAGGGACTTTTTCTTGGATGTTGTCCATATAGGTTGATATTATGCGGTATCCTTCACACAGTCTGGACTGACACAGAAACTCTTTTTATCTGGACGGCCACTGCAGCACTGATTAGTGTTACTATCTATGGCTCCTGCTCTTCCTCCTTCTTACTGGACCTGATTTGCTCCACAACAAACTTTTAGTTGCTCACTAATTTGTCAGTGCCCTAATTTTTTATACGTCTGTTGAATTTTCTCCACAAGGAGCCATCATGCAGACATAGACCTGGGTCCAAAACTCAGAAATTTCTGGTATGCACTAGGCTCTTAGAAACAGTGATGGAATATAGAGTTGATTTACTCTTTAATAATTTGATTTTAAGGTTGTGTTGCATAGGGATCCTTCTAGTGAATGTGCAAAATGTACTTAAAAGAAATCGAATGAATGAGAACCTGTAAGCACAACTACATTAGGTTCTTATGTCTGATGCTCAAAGGGATTGTTTTAACATCCATATAACTTTATGCATATATATATTTTGTTGTTTTTAATGTGGTGAAAGAGACTTGAGATGTAGGAGTAGGTGAAAATGTAGCTTGAAAGGGATTTTTTGTAATTATGAATACATCAAAAAATACTAAGGTGCAGCACTGTGCAAAAGTCTTGATCCACCTCAAAATATTTCTTGTCTTTGTTCCCAGCAAATAGACCGTTGTTGTCTTTGTGATCCTGAATGACAGTTTTAAAATACCTGAAAGGCTTTAAAAGTTTTTCAATGGATATTGTATCCTTTTTCCCTCATTCTCAGTCCAGCCCTTGTTCCAGATTTCTGAGAAGTGAGTTTCCAACCCGAGGGATGAACCAGTGCTATGTTGACACATAACAGACAGCTTCAGTATGGGCCAATTTTAAATTGCATATCTTTAAGCACTTTGTTGCAGCGGTCTGTTGCAAAGACCCATCATTTGCTCCCCTTTTTTTGGTTCTTATTGTATGTCTCTGAAATTCCAAGAATCACACAGTTGACAGACAAAAAAATAGCATTTTTGCACCAATAAGGTGATTTTTCCAAGCTGAAAACTGCAGTTTTTCCTTAAGTTATGTGAAGAAATTGGACAAAGTGAGGTAAAAAAAAAAGAAGTCATGTCTGGAAAAACTCCATGAGATGAACAGTACTTGAAAGTGAAGTCTTTTAAAACATAGAGGGGGGAATCCATCAAATACCTGACACAGGGCCTGAGAGATGCATATAAAGCTTCACCTAATTGTTCACTGAAGCCTCATCAGGAATGGTCTCCATGGAAGGGTGGCTGTCAAGAAGTTATTCTTAAGGAGGCGAAATGGGAAGAAAAAGGCTGAGGTATGCTAAATGAAACAAGAACAGGACTGGAAATCAGTGACAACAGGTTATTATACAGTGATGAATCCTCCCCAGAGAGCCTGGACTTCAACATTACTGAAGCAGTTTGGCATCATCTGGACAGAAAATTGAACAAAAGGCAGAAAACATCCAAAGAATATCTTTGAAAAGTCCTTCAATAGGTCAGGAAAATTATTCCTGAAGACTATTTAAAGGAATGACAACAAAGCTTGTCCATCACATCATCAGGATGCGATGATCTGTAAGTATTTCATGTTCTACCTTTAAGTAAAAAAGAAAAGACTTTTACACATGTAGTGTTACTCTTATGTGATCAAAGCTTCTTTCCTTTTACTCCATTAATTGATTTAATTTGATCATTTGGAAGCTAATGGAGACCAGTCCCAGGAGGAAACACGGAGGACTGTAAACACATTGTAATAATCCTCTTTCTCCACATGAGGGCAGCGGTGCACTAAATGAACACAACAGTCCAAAAAATCAAACTAAATACAAGGTGAACTGGATTTTATAGAAATATTTAATTCATGATTGAGAACATTATTTACTGTATGTACATGCAACACAATATGAATGTACAGTATAAATAATCCCATGTGGATGCTACAACAGTTTTTTAACTTTACTGTATTACAAGCATAAAATACACATAGTGGGCAAATTCTGACGGCCTCAAACCGTCTGGTAGAAAAAGAAAATGAAGGTTTCAGGGTGGTCATGTTCATTTCCCGTCCAGTGCGTGATAAATACATCGAAATCTGAAAAATCCCATGTGCTCAAAAGCCGTCTCTATCTATCTCATAACATATGCAATAATTATTTTATGCTTTCAGGGTTTTTTAAGTAGTCCCCGTATTATCACTGTCATGCACACACAACCATAATAATAATAAAGCTGAGCAGAACAGTGTGTGTGTGTGTGATGGCTGGCCGAGCTGTCAGTGGTGGGTGGCTGATCATAGGACAGAAAGGCGGCCTGTTGTTGTTTTTGTTGTTAGATACGATGCTGAAATGATAAATTACTCATGTTCTGTCAGAGAAAAAGTGGAGCTTTGGTCGTGCAAGTGTTTTTAGAGCTTTGAATATGTGCAACGATTTTGAAGGAGGGTGCATTCAGGCAGATAAAATGGGCAAGTGGGGGGACGAAATGCATTATTCACGTCATCCAATATAGGCAGGCTCAGCTTTTGGTCCTTGAAAGACTTTGTTGTATTTGTAGATACGCCAGCCAGCGATGAAAATGTCTGTTTTCTTTCTTTTAAGAAAGAGATGGGACGTCCGAGCCAAGAGGACGGAGCATACGGTGAATAAATATCAACCTGATGGATGTTTCAGTGCTGCTCAGCTGCAGCTGCATGTATGATTTTGACAGCAATGCACATCATTTCAAAAGCATCGTGTTTTATATAAGTAGACAAATACCGTAGGCAACAACATCAAAAGTTCCACTGTCATATTTGAGTACGAGTTGACCAATAAACATGTAGTCGTTTGATGCTTGATAGTTTTTGCCACATGCGATGGCTTTTTTTTTTAAAAACACACTGTACATGAAAAACTTTCACTAAAGTGTACAGTTCTCCTTATTTATCTGCAACACAATCTTTGACTCCCACCTTTCTCTAATCTAACAGATCCTTTCCATGCTATTAATTATGCAGTTGGCCTGAAGGTAAGGCATCCCAGCTGTGTCTGGGGCTTTGGTCCTGCCCCCCCCCCCCCCTCTCCCTGCTTTGAATTCAACATCTGTCACACCACAGTTAAGAATTATTAACCCCCCCCCAAAAGATTTTAAGGATTCATCAAGTGAAGTTTTTTCAAAGAGTGAGATTCTGCTTTGGATGACTTCTTCATGATTTGAGTGATGCATAAAATCAACAGAAAATACATGATGTATTTGTGTGTAACAGTATATTTTAAAATAGCCCTGTCACGGTTATTCAAACCTTATATAATATTGTTTTTAAAGTTGTGTGGCAGTTTATGTGGCCTAAAATGGAGCTGAAACATAATCAAGCCCTCAGGGAACTCTTAAATGATCATTCATTTGCTCCAGCTGCGATGCATATGACCCATGAAGGCATTCAAGGTGAGTTACAGTCATGGGAAAGATAAAGCTTCCACCAAAGCTGAAAGAGGAAGGTTATTTTATCACATCTGAAGGACGATTTCCAAAGAACTTAACACTCCAAGAGACTCTATTGGGAGCATTATAAGCAAATTTTAAACTTATGGAACAGCTGTAAACCTGCGTGGTGGAAAAAAGTCCAAAATTTCATTAAAGTCAAATTTTATCAGTGGCAACTATAAGGCCAAGAATATACCTGCTTTTTAACCTCTCATTTTTATCCAGGCAACTGGCTGTTCACATACTTGCTGATGTACTTCACTTGTTGCCGGAGGATTCCACCAGGGGGCGCATTAGAAAACTCAGACTGGATAGAGTTACTACATTTGTAGATTGTAAACAAAACAGAAGAGGTTTGGTTAATTTTGAGCAGCAGTATCGTAAATGGTATTTAAACCAAGCGCAACATGACTTGCCTTTGAAAATGTACATATTTTTTACTGCTGTTGACCCAGTAACCTTACATCAAGTCGAATTAGTCTGTATACCGCGCCCACTGGTTACTCACATATCGCAGCTTGTGAATGTGTAACATTACTTTCTGAGGACATGTACAAACTATGCTTTGAACAAGCGCAAAATACGTGGGGTAACCATGATAAACATGTGTATGCATAATCAAAAGCAAGGACATCGTTGGCCAAAGATATGCACTGAGTAAACAAGAACTCCATGGCTGGAGTCCAAGACCCACTCCACTGTTGACCACAAGGACCATCAAAGTCAACTGGGATATTCCAGGAGGAATTTGGATAAGACAACATAGTTTTGGGAGACAGTTCTATGGACTGATGAAACCAAACTGGAAGTATTTGGACATGAGGACCAGCGGTATGTCTAAAAGAGGAAAGCTCAGGCTACCACAAGTATACGATCCTTATAATCAAGCATGGAAGTGGATCATTGATGATGAGGGGCTGTTTTGCTGCATGTTACTGGCACCATGTATTCCCAGATATATCAGACTACCTTAAAGAGGACTCTGATGCCTTTTGTTGACAAACTAAACATTGATGATTACTAGACTTTTCAGCAAGATAATGATTTTGCTGAAAAGTCTAGTAATCATCTCCGAGCACATCTCCATGTCAACCAAAGCTTGGTTGAGAAAATCTTGGACTGTGCTGGAGTGACCTTCTCAGTCCCAAGATTTAAATCCAATTGAAAATCTTGAGGATTTAAAGTCCCTCTAATGAAGTTTTACAGATTTTCTCACTGAGGTGCCCCCTGACGACGGCTAATTCAGCATCCATCTTGTATCCTGTCTCTTCTCTGAGCTCTCTTCAGCCACTAAAAGTCAGTTCAATGTTGACTCTTGTCTTAACTCTTGCTCTGTCACTTTCCCCCTTTCCTTTCCTCATTTCCAATGTTTCCTTGTGTTTATTTGATGAATCAGCCAAGGAATGCCATCAAAATGAGTCAGAAGCACAGAGTACCAAGGTTGAAAAGTTATGTAGTATTACTTTAAAGAAGGCAGTTTCAGCACGGAAGCTGTCAAACATCACTGAACTAGCTTTTGTACATGAAGACTGGACCAAGAAGCTTATTGAAAACAATTGTTAGAAGTTATAAAAGCTAATGGATGCTCCACAAAGTACTGAAGCTGGGGGATGAGTAATATTTACTGTTATTATCTTTCATCCATATCACAATGATATCTTTGGAGGTGAGGGGGTTGAATATTTCTGATTACAACTGTAAGTCTCCACTGACATCCTACTTGGTGTAGAGTCAGCAGCATAGCAGAACTCACTGGGTAGTTTCATTTATTTATTTCTCTCTTTTTTTTTGGATGAATGATTGTCTGCTCTGCTGGTAAACACAAGTATGAATCTTTTACAAATCTCCGTGATGTATTAAATGTGATAAAACATACAAATGATATAACTTTGACATATGAGCAAGCAAAAGTGTAGCAAAAAAATGTCTTTCAAAGTGACTTCAAGGTTGCATTCACTGCGATGGTAACGACGGGATGGTCGCTGCTGAGCGAGTAAGTTATGTCTGGACGGAAGAATAAATGGTCCTTTCTCTCTCCGTCTTTTTCACTGAGGTGACCCAGATAAAAGCCTTCTTTCTTTCTGTCAAATCTTTGTGTTTTCGTTCTCTGTACTCTCAGTCAGTGAAATACAAAACAGATGAAATCATCCCAGCAGTCATCATGCCCTCTCCCCTGTATTTTGCTCTGGAAAGTCCCAGGGGCAGACATCGACCATTTTTGCACTGCTGAGGACGGCAGGTTTGGAAGCAGAGCACGAAGAGCTCTCTTTCTTCTTCTCTGGTGATTTTTTAGTCTGAGCCGAGCTGCTGTGTGAGTGATCGGCCTCCGACCTCCTGATCTCCGTGGCTTCTGCATCTCTCGTTGAGCTCCTCCGCCGCTCTGAGACATACCCGCCGCACTCTGACGTCTGACTGACCCGCCTCCTCTCCGACGGCGGCTTGCTGGACGAGCTCCGCCTCTCTCTGCTTTTCTCCCGGCCTTTCTCCTTCTCGGACCTGTGGTTGGACGATGAAGAGCCTTTCCGTTTCTTCTTGTGTGTGGTCGGACTGTTGCAGGACCTCTCCTGCTTGGGTGAAGGTGGGCTGGGGCAATCCCACGGGCAGATTTCCACCATCAGAGAGGGAGGCTGTAGGAGGCTTCCCGTGGACTTGGAGTGGTCTGAGTGGAGCCCTTTAGGTTTCCCATCAGTGGGTGTGACGCTTTTCTTCCTCCTGATCCTCTCAGGAGAGATGGAGTCTGAATCTCCTCCCAGCATTGGCTGCTCATCAAAGTCCCAGGGGCAAACGTCTGGTTTGAGAGGGAGAGGCGACCTCGGTGGCCGAGATTTCCGCGTTTCCCTTCCTTCCTCCCTTTCTCCTCCTTTATCTTTGGAACGACGCTTGTTGGAAGGAGATTGCCCCATTTTCTGCCTCTGAGAACGGCTGGCTTTGGAGGTTCCTGAGCTGCTGCTGCCTCTCCGGCCCGTGGTGGTTTCTCCAGGAGCAATGGAAACATGTTTTTGGGTCTTCGTCTCAGTGGGAGTCTGAGCTTCTTCCAGCTCCCAGGGACAAACCTCAGACACATCATAAAGATTCCTTGCAGTCTCAGAGCAAATGGACGGCTGGCTGCCGCTCACCTGTGAAATAAATACCGGATCAATCAATTAACCAGAGAAGTACGAGGACAGCAGAGCATGTTTCTGTACAACGTTAAGATTAACTAGAAAGATAAAAAGCACAAGTCTGATAATCTTCCCTGTGATTGTCCCATGTCATATCATGCACTCATGACAAGGTGCCATGGATGTACCAGCAGACATTTTACTGTTCACTTCCTGTAACCTACAGCTGATCAATATTAGTTTTTTTCTGAGAGCTGTTCTACAACCATATGGAGTAAATACTGAAAGCAACAATTAGGCTGCATTCACACGTGACAGTCCGCTAGACTCTGTACGATTGGGAGTTGCAACATTTATTCGGTCCGAGTTTGCTTTCACACAGCCCTTAGTCAAGCAAACTGGAGCGTATGAATAATGTATTTGCGTCTTCGCCAGAGATGATGATGATGAACAGAAACAATAGAAAAGAAAACTTGCTCATTTATTGGCTATTTCAGGACAACTTCTGTTCCGCAACATCAGCAAAACATGGAGCTGCATCAAACACTCTTTGGTTGACCAAACGGCGTTTTTCTACGTCTGATTTTCCAAAAACAACAACTGACCAACAAGAAAGAGGAAAAACACGTCTCTGGTTGTTCCGGGACAAAAAACGTCTCATTCACCACAAGTAAACAACAGAGCAACACCAAGTAACTGCAGTCATGGGGTTTCTGTTTTCACTGTGGTGTTCAAACCTTATGCAGTTTTACCAGAATTTGGTGGAGTATGAGCAGCACGGGAGGCAGCCATGTTGTGCTACGACGCGTCCTACATCATTTCCTCCCTTTCGTTCATTGAATGATTGGTTTGCATTCACACCTCAAGTAAACCGCGCCAGAGTTCACTTGCAAGTGCTACTGTATCAAACATGCTAACGTGCTAACCAGACTTATGTTAGCTCATCTAAGACAATATAACAACAACAGGTTCGGACAAAATATTTCTGGGGTTTCAAACTTTTACAGAACTGAATATTGGGATGCATGTCAAGAAAAAAAAAGACAACTAGAATTTGTTAGGAAAATATTGATCTAGAGTTTCCTCGATGGCATCATTTTTGTTTGGATTGTTCCAGCTCTTGCACCAGCTTACATTCAGATCTGATGTATGTAGTTGTGTAGAAAACATTTTTATTTATCAAAAATTATCACAAACATCAGTGAAGAGTTGGAGCACAGATAAAGAAACAACTCCCTGTCTACGCCCTGAGCACTATAGCGCCACCAACTGGTCGAAATTGGAGGTGTTGTGTGTGGAACTGCTTAAAGATCAGATCAGTGGCTTTAAAAGCTGTCTGACTTTATATTTCCTCTCAGATCAGTAAAGCTTCTCTCAGTGAACGAAGTGGATTTTACTACCTGAGATTTTACAGATTCACTCTCCTCAATGAGGTCTTCAGCAACTGCCGAATAAATATTTTTAGCATAAATGTCTAAAAACCGACCGATTTGAATGTTACGCAACCAGCTGGTGAACATAGTGTATTAATCAGCCAAAGAGCGAAATACTGCTTCTTCTGTGAATGCTGGACCTGCAGAAACATGACTCCATATAAAATGTTTTGTGCCTGCTGGGTTGTCATTGTCAGTTTCTACATACCTGTCAATTTGCACTTTAATGTAACTTTCAAATCAAAAATTTTGAAATAAGAAAACACAAAATATCCTCACAGTTGAGAACTAGAAAGCTAGAACTGTTGTCATTTCTCTTCACTTGTTCATCAGCTCATTATGAAAATTACAGCTGATTAATTTTCTGCGAATTCATTAATCTACTCTTCATATTATCAGTAACTTTTTACAGTGTAGTACCTGTTGCTTCATTATGCCCATCTTCAAGGGGGTCTTGGAGTACTCCACTGACTGGCTGATGATCATCTTGGGGATATGTTCAGGCGTCTCGTCCACCTCTGTTAGGACTCTCTCCTCCTGTCCCTTCTGACCCTTCTTACTGGCATCCTCCACACTCTGAGTCTTGTTGGTGAGTCCCGGCATCTTCTCCTTGGCGCTTGCAATCACGCTTAGAGACTTCTGCATGATGGAGGTCCGCAGGTGCACAGGTTTCTTCTCATGTGTTAAGTTGTGAGCGCTGGCTGACTTCCAGAAGAGTGGAACGGACTCGGTGGACTCGGCTGGTTCCAGTCTCGGTGGAGTTCCATCTGGTTCCAGCTGCTTTTTGGCATGTCTGCGGCCAATGAGAGAGCCCAGAAGAGATCCCTCCCCGCCGCTTCCGATGGGAGTTGTTTTGTCTCCTGGAACTGAACCAGTCTGACTTCCAGTTTCTGCATCTTGGTCACAAACATGGTCATAGCTGAGGGACTTTGTCAAGCCCATGACTTTGTTCCTCAGGGAGTCGTCTCGAGGTTTTCCTGAAAAAAGTAAAAAAAAAAAAAAAAAAAAAAAAGTGAAAAGATAACAGATTCTCTTCCCATGTCGAAATAGGATAGTTTAATTTTAGTTTATGTTTAGGACAGTAGTATCACGACCCTGGTCAGTTGGTTATTCATTGGGTACAGCACTTTGCCCCACTGATGAACTTTTCAATAAATATTGGAAAAGATTATCATTAATCTTGTGCAGGCAGATTTTATGATCACTGCTGTATGACGCCATGAAACTTCCTTTTCAGTATTGAGTTAAATGGTTTTACAATTGTCAGATTAAATTCCTGTGTGGAGTTGACATCAAATAATCTGATGGTGGTTACTTTATTTTTCACACAGGGCATTTGACTTTGTTAAAAAGAATACTGATAACTAGTTAACTAGTGAGGTAGATAAAGTGGTCCACGATGTAAACTTACCAGTTTCACAATAAAGACTCAAAATTGTAAAATTGGGATGTTTTTCTTACTTTTTCCTTGAAAATGCAGTTTTACAAGATTTTTGCTCCAAAAGAAACATTAAAACAGTTTTTTTTTTGTTTTTTGTTTTTTTAAATGTGAGTTCACTCCTAAAACAAGCAATAAACCACCTCAGCCAAGCTTATTTACCCTCACTGCTACAGCTGTGGCAACATTAAAGACTGTACTATATCCTGCATGATGGTTTGATAATAACTTCTATGAGGTAATTATCTTAATATATATATATATTTTTTACAGGACACTTAAACATCTATCCAATACAGTTACAGAAGGAGCAATAAAATGAACCATTTCCGTCTCTTTTTGTCTGCAAGTTGTGAGTTTTAAAATCTCTATGTGAAATCTTACAGCCAAAAAAAGGTATGTTTTGTAAAAGTGTTTTGGCCCTGGCTGCAGCACCCTCTGAGAAAATTAGCCTCTACACACACAAGTGTGTTACCATCTGTGTCATCCCACTAAAAACCCTCATGTAGCCCAGTTCAGGTGGAGCTCTGCTCTTACCGTGATGACTCGGTTCAAATGGGTTTCTTCTCAAGGTGCTGCGGTTGCTGCCATGTTCGCTGCCGTCGTCACGGCTGCACTGGCGATGTAAGTGCATGGTCTCTGGGATCTCCGTGATCCGCTTCATCAGCGTGCGACCCAGGCCTTTCTTTGAGTTGCGCTTCTTCTGAAGGTGAGGATTATTAGCGAGCATCTTCTTTCGCTTGTAGACTTCCAGCTGGGCGTAGAGTTTCTTCAGCTCATCCTAAAAGGTATTCATTTTAAATTATGTTTTGCTTATCTTCAAGTTTAAATAACAGACATATTATACATGTGTTTGGTCATTTCAAAGTGGCAGAAACTGACGCAACATGTTGATGCTGGTTCATATAAATCAATCTCTGTTGGTGTTATAATGGAACAGTGTTAGAGAAGTAGATATATTTGGACTAAACCATTTTAAATCAAACGTCAAAATTGTGGCCATGATTGTAAAATGCTGCTTCACCCGTATATCCTCAGGGTCCAAGCTGTGCTCGCTCCAGGCTGAGGTGATGCTGTTGTTGAGGTAAGAGCCAGATCTTCCCATGTCCAGCTCCTCCTCATAGGCCTCCGTGGCGATATCATCCCTGGCCTGAGTTCCTTTAGACAGAAACTACAACAGATGCAGAGAAAAGGTTAGAAAATATCATGTAAAGGATATTTAATCAATTGTTTCTTTATTTCAGTTATTATTTCATTCTTCAGAACATGTGTTTAGACTAAACTAGTTTAGAGAAGTGCTTGTGTCATGAGTAGGTTTGTCCATTGGATCAGTCTTCATGTTCTATACCAAGCAGATAAACCATTGCATGCCAATCTTCACCATTGTTGTCCATTGTATGCCAGAGTACTTCCCAGAGCTGATAATAGACCAGACTGACTCTTTAATCATCCCATTGTTCCTGCAAGGCCAACTTGCAGATATAAGACACACACGCCTCTTCTCTTTAGAAACCTTTCAGACGTGCTGGTAACTCTGTTCGACTCTCTCCTCACGCACGAGTTTAAATAAACCTGAATGGACTTTCTCATCTGGATCATTGTAGAGAGTAATTATTTATTATTTCCACCACAATTAAATAATTGAGCTCATCGGAAGAGGACAGAAAACATTTTGTTTTCTGTTTTCATCCACTGTAGAGTGAATATATTGGAGTCATCTGACTCTTAATCTTTAATCTTCTGTAAATGGCCTTATTTAGCCAGATAATACAAACCGCAAGGCATAAAAATATATTATTTACATTGATTGATGCAGTCAATAATCCCCAGCCCATAATGTTTACTCCTATCTTTATTCATATCAGTATCTCGGTTGGACCGCCAGCAGTCAAACTCAACAACAACAAACTCTTCTTAACTCAGGGAAGTTGAGAGAAATAGTTTTCTGATTAAGACAGTTACAGTAGCTGCAGGTATTTTGTTGCGGTTTTAACTTGTTTTCATTCTAATGTATCCTGAAGTTCATTTTGATTATATTTTACTCCGTGCCGCTATGCAAACGATGCATAAAAAAACTAAAATGTATGCGGCTCATTGCTTGCAGGCTCTAATCTCCTCCTCATTCGTGCAGAAAAAGGTGATATGAGCTTTCATTAATACAACACAATAAACAGAGTGTGGGTTTAGGCTTGTATTGATTTAGTTTTGTTTGAATTACACATCAAGGGACGGGAAGAAATCAAATATTTCACCCCGTTTGATGAACAGATGCTGTATGAAATGAATGTCCATCCCATTGTGTTTAATTATTCCAGTGTACTCAACAGACTTACACTTCTGTGGTGCCTAATTAAGAAAGAATGAAGGAAGAGCGAGCGCTGATGGTGTATCGCGTCCCTCACACAGCAGGACGAGTTAAATGTTTCCCACAGATCTTAAAGACACCCACGAGAGTACTTAGCTAAATCACAATAACTACTCACACAGTCTGGTTGAGTTTAAGGTGATGGGAGCAGATGGGTGGGCTAATATCAAATGAACTATGGTGATTAATTCTGTGTGCACAAAACAACTGTTGCCCCCATTTTCCATCAGGAAATGAGAACGTCACAGTAAGTTATGACCACAGGAAATACTTTTTAATGGTACAACTTGTATTTGTTGAGAAAATCAGCTTGTTGTAAGAACAAATGAATTTGTGCAGCATAAAAGATTTATTTCATTCTCAGTTGAAGTCCGAGCGTTCAATCTGACCCGTGCAATGAATTTAGTAAATTCATTTGTCCACATGAGGTTGTATTTTTTTAATTTTTAAATATAAAACATAAACCAGATGTTTCCAAGGCAAAGGGATAGCTTGTTAGATCTTTAATATCTTAGATGTGATTTCAGTTTGTACTCTGAGGGGAGGTGATCAGGATTACTACACAATGTATTTAAAAACAGCTTCCAGCTTCTGAAAAGCTACTCCAATCACTGTATAATACTGTATTTTTTTCAGTTCCTGATACCATTGTGATCTATAAGTTGTAATGGATGTGTAAACAATAAACTAAAGTAAAATATTGTTGAAACTGCCCTCATCTTTCTCCAAAAATTTCAGGTTGTTCGTAATGTGTTTTCTAAAGAAAGTCCATTAACAGAAAACATCTTGATGATGTTCTTTTTTGAGACAGTCACTAGGGATCGGAGTTTATGTTTGTGAGGATGGGGTGAGGGGGGGGTGTCCACGTATTTTGTTTGTGTGAGTGCGCTTATGTGATTGTGTCTGAAAGAAATTATGAGGCGTGTTTTTAAATTGCTGTTATATTTGATGTGTGAAGGCTTTTTAAATTCTCTTTTATGCATACATTGTTGTTAATATGTAAAACACTTTGTGTTGCCTTGGCATGAAAACCGCTTTATAAATAAAATTTGATTTGATTTTTGGTCTAAATAAAAGAGGAAATTAGGAGTTTTCATTATTTATAGGTTATTATGCTTTTATCTTACTGGTCCAGCCAAATTTGAGATCATGTGGCCCCTGAACTACAATGAGATTTACCCGCCTGGTTGAAGTGTAGTTATAAGGTTGCTACAGTACGAGCCTATGCATCTTCTGAGCTCATCTGGTTGGTGTGAATGAAAAAGAAAAAACAAGTTAAAGTGCTTATAAGTTGCACATTGATGTATTTTGTAAAACAAGCGTTTCCAGCTTGAAAATAACAAAAAGGTTATTTTGTACATACCACAAAAGACTATTTCCTCGAAAAGGATTACTAACGTTGATGAGTCATCCTCAACGGGTTTTGCATCCAACTAAATGTTGTTTTTTTTTTGTTTCTATTCCCGTCCCTCATGAGGAGAAATTCAAACAAAATGAGTAGAAGATGAGCAGCACTCTTCAAATATCACGAGCCAGGCCTGAGTTGTTTATATTTTCCTTTCAAGCAGCCAGATTTTCTTGTGAGGGATCTTAAGCAATAATTATCCAGGCTTTCTGAGGGTCTTTAAAAGATTTTTTTTGGACATGATCTGATTTCTTCTTTTTTTCCCCTCTTTTTAAAAAAAAAACTACTTTTCCCTCCAACTCAACCCAAATATTTCCAGAGAAATTTGTGTAACAGCCTGTCACAAAGACGCATAATTTGTTCCCAATTCTTCAGCTGCATCTATGAAAAATGCCAAAGATAACACAGTTTGACAGACATGAAACAGTAATTTTGTACAAGTCGATTCCCAAAGAGTTATTATTTAACACAGGCATGGTTTCTCAGAGGGGTTTGTAAAACTTTAAGGAAACTGAACAAGTGCGGGACTATGAAGGAAGTATCTGGCCTACAAAAACTACAACAGGCTGAGTATCCCTAATGACACAAGAACTGGACTGGAAATCAGTGGTAACAGGTCTGATGGAGGGATGAAAGCTCCCCTGAGCCCAAACCTCGACATTATTGAAGCAGCGTGGGATCATCTGGGCAGAGAACAGAAGAAAAAGCGGCTAAACTCCAAAGAAGATCCTTTGAATTGTCCTTCAAGGAGCCTGGAGAACTATTCCTGAAGATTACTTTGAGAAATTACAAGACAGCTTGTCTAAAAGGGTTAAGAATGTGTTTAAGAATTAAGCTTCTCAGACCAAATATTACTATTTCTTAGCTTGTTAGAATTATAGCCCGTATAGCACATTTTTTTCTTAAAATAAGGATATTGTGTGGACATTAATCACAATGGCTCTGAATGTTCAAAGCCTCAGGGACCTCCTGTGATCTTTGGGGGACCCCCCTTGCCTGCCTCTGAGGTTTTCCATTCTCTGTTGTAACATATGTTGTAACATATATCCATCTCTGATGTCTTTCCTTTGGCTCCAGTTTTTTAACCATCACGTTACCTTGGGAACAAGCAGCAGGCCCAGAGCCACGGTCACAGTCAGGTGAGTGTGAGCGAAGAACAACATCAGCATCCAGTCGGGGTGCAGTCCCTGCACCAGAGAGAACCTTCAGGAGAACATCAGGAGAAAATTATTATTTCACTGTCAGCCATCTTGAACTGAAAGCAGAGTTAATCTATGAGCGATGCTCTGGCTTACAGACATTAGAAACAGCCTCCAGGGATTTTGATCGGCTTGGAGAAAACAATTTCATATATTCAGGTCACATTATTGCTGACCGCCTCGTCTTTAATCCAGACAACATTGTTCTTTTACCTTTCAAGTTTAGTTTGTAAAGATTTGCAGGGCTTTACAGCTTTGTGACCAGTCCCATTTCCTCATAGAAGAAACCAACTTTACAGTCTGTTTTGTGAGACTTGCTTTTGATATATTACCCCCTGTGAACAACAGCTACTTGGACACAGGATGAAGTCATCGTCCCTAATCTCTCTGTAAATTATTCACTGAAAGAGCCCATATTATCCTAATATACATGTTTTAAAAAGCCACTTTCTCATTTCATCCATCATACAGCATCACATCTTGCCATCCTCTGTCTGAAATCCTTTGTTGTAGCCCGTCTCTGCTCTGATTGGTCAGCTGGCCCAGTATGAGCCCGTCTCTGCTCTGATTGGTCAGCTGGCCCAGTAT